>OZ024894.1:6465536-6563036 GCA_964017195.1 Siderastrea radians | reverse complement strand
GCTGGGAGTGGTGTTCAAACGCCTGGCTCCCTTCCCTCCCTGGGAGGGGAGGGAGCCTGCTACCGCAAGGCCAGCGGAGACTAAGTCGGCTACATTTATCTTCCTAAACTCCGGACACGATATGAAGATCCCGGTGGAGAACCATCCTCAAGGACGGTGCCTCCTTTTGTTTCTACGCATACGTTTCGCGCATCTCAGGATATTCGGGTTTCTTAAGGAATTGCCTCCTAATAAAACAACGTTTTTGCGCGGTTTATGACTATGTGGAAAAAGCAGATCTTAGCAAGGGCTATCAGAATCCAAAAAGAAAATTGGGGGTAACCACGGATTTTTCAGAGATAACTGAGCTTAAATTTGGAAAGAAATTGCCATACATACATTCTTTGTATTTTAACGCTTTTTGAGAATTATGGTTGCTTAATTATCTATGAAAAATGCGTGGTTACCCACATTTTTCTTTTTGGATTCCAATAACCCTTGCTAAGATCTACTTTTTCCCCATAGTCGTAACCTTTGCAAAAATACCTCTGTATTAGGAGGCACCGTCCTTAAGTGTCACCCGGTGCGCATCCATTGCAAGCCCTTTAGTGGCCACTTGGAAGATCGATGGTGTGAGCATGCTCTCGAATATACAGTTTTCGAAAGAAGGAATCCGTCCGTGTATGAAGAGCATATGGCGTGGGACCTATAAGACCAATATCTGCGCTGAAATCTAAGGCCTTGTCATCAGATGGTCTACCGTCCATAGCAGTACTCTAAGCGAAACCGAGCTCGTTCTTCTCAAACGTGAGAAGGCGGAGAAATATCGCACAACCAACTGTCACCTGACAAACAAGGGGGTTAGTTTCTAGAGAAACTGGGGTGCTGCATAGGTGGGGAAGCGAAAACAAAACTTTGTATTTATCAACTGAGTTGATAAGGCAAATTGAGCCACCGTGAAGAGATTGAAAGCTGACGTTTCGAGGGTTAGCCATTCGTCACAAGTATGGTTCTCCACCTTCGTCACCTGCACTGCTCAGAAGATCAGGCGGAAAGCGACAAAGAGCCGTGAACATTAGGACTCCTTGTCATGATGAGTTTCAACATGAGTTGAGTTTCAAACTCAACTTAATTTTGAGTTTAATGTATAAAAGTGTGATCCGCTAGGTTTGCCATAAAATGGTTTCACAAGCTTATAAAGAACGAAAAGGACGGTTCCGGCACCCCTGGTTTGGGCTTGAGTAAACTCAACATACATTTTTACATTCTTACTTCTGCCTTGACCAATTTTTTTAAGACCAATACATAGAGACCTAATAATAATTTCTTTGTCAAAGTCCTAGTAACAGGCAAGGTTTTAGCAAGGCTTCGCTGCGTCTAATGATACTGATAAATACATAAATACCGTAAACTGCCGCTTATAAGACCCCCCCGGTTATAGGCCCATCTACCTGTAAACAAAAAAATACATGCGGTTATAAGCTCCCCCGGATTAAGTCCCCCTCTAGTTTTCCCTATTTCCTTAATATTATGCACTCTCACAGAACACTGCGAAGATGAACTCTGAGCTTCTGTTTTGTTACCTTCCGGTTACGCTCGTGTTGTTACAGTTTTGATTTTGTTGTTAAAATTGAAATGAGTTAGATTAATTAGATTTATTATGACGTTTCAAAGGTTAATTAAAACTGGTAAATTAAAAACGTTTTTTTTCGATCAACACTGCTGTGGCTCATTTCGAAACTTATAAGCCCCCCCCCCGGATATAAGCCCATCCGTTTATAAGCCCACCCAAAACTAAGCCCAGGGCTTATTAGCGGCAGTTTACGGCAATAGGTCCTTGGGTCCACAGGTTTTCAAAGTTCTCATTGCTTTGTTTTTTGTTTGTTTGTTTTTTGCTTGCTTGTTTTTGTTGTTGTTGTTGTTGTTGTGCGTGCCTTTTTCCCCCCTCCAAGGTCAAACCAAGTGCGTTACATTTTGTTGCGTGACTCAAACTAAAAAGGCTTGTGAACTTTCGGCAAGAATTTACCGTTTTCGAAATTTTGCAACGAACACAGAAAAGACGTCTTATAGGAGAAAACTATTTTGAAGTTCAAATAAGGCAAAATCATTTTATTTCTGAAGGTTCTTGATTTTAACAGAAGGAGGCGCGATGGAATAAGTCATTTGGGTTGATTGCCAATACGCGATGCTTCAGTGATGTTGTTGACCCCGGACGCCAAGATGGTTATTATGAAAGAGTACGCACAGAACCTGATATTTAGACAATACCATATTCAGGTGAGCTTAGACATTACCTTTCCACTGTGGATTACAACCGAATACCAACCAAAATAGAAGAGATGTCTACATTCTCAGTTATTTGGTCGGAGGTATGTGCCAATTGTTGACGTGTTGATGTTGTAATTATCGGGATTTTGAGAGCGTTTGTACTCGGCGCTGATAAAAAGCCCGCAACTAATTTTTAAACCTGGTTTAAGAACGGTATTTCCTCTTTCAAGAATTCTGAATTTCAAGTGATTCGGTGTTTTACCGGGGAGGGAAACTATCTCTTGAAAAAATGCGCCAAATTGAGAATTCAAAGCAAGCGAAGTTTAGTGGTTTTCAGCAGCCTGCCATGACCTTGAAAATTAATCCACAAAAGTACAATTTGACTCAAATTACTTGTAAACTCTTCAACAGCAAATTTCTAAGCTCAAAACTTGATTTTTCCATGACGCGAATTAAACAGAGCGAAGTTTACGAGAAGGTATGATTCGCGTTTATTCGGGGTGTTTGTAGAGACACGTAGTGCGGTAACGGTTTATTAATTTTTCGGAGGTTTAAAAACAGTTTCTCAACAAAAAATGCCACCACGTTTCTAGAGCTACCATAAGGTATCTCTGGGCGAAAAACGGAGAATTTTGATTTTTCATCATGTGCCACATATTTTCGATTTCGCTCGGTCTTAGTGGACATTGCCTCTTAAACTTTAAAAATAGCCGGCCCTGATCTAAACCAATTTCAGAGTGGCCGACCCTGATATTTCAAAGTTGCTTACAGTAAAAAGGGTAAAGAAGGCACATAGCACAGAGAAGAATAACTTTTATCTCCTTAAAATGACCCTCCTGTGAACAGATTTGGGAGGTACAGTCATTGTCTGTTTTCTCCGATTGTTTCAGGGCCTTCAAAATGGATATTAACTTAAATACGATAACACCGGTTGATTTGTTCGGTTTCTGTGGCTAAAATGTTTTTTTTTCTTTAAGTCGCAGAGCGTTATAGGAAACAAATCTTATCGGCCGAATTACCGAGCTGCTGTTTGCTCTTCAAAATGCTACCTAACTTAATTTCGTATTTAATATATAAACATAAAACAAAAGGAACAAGGAATTCTAGGGAATTTTCAGAGGTCTTTTCAGGCGGCGCAGAGTCTGTCAGCTTCCTTTCCCTGGGCTGTTATGAATAGTTCTCTACCTTGAATCGAACTTGATTCGGGCTCGAATGTGACTCGTGCTATGGCGCTCAAAACATCAACAGTCTAATATACGTAATTTACCTAGAATGGTAAGTAAACTTTTTATCGTCAAAGCTTCCGAAGAGTCTCTTTCGCTAGCGTCTCTAATAGATAACTAAATCTATCTGCTTACGTCATAGCTACAAATGAAAAAATCACCTTCAAACTCTTCAACAAAGCTAATCTGACGAAAGAAATGTCGCGTATATGACAGATTCACTTTGAGAACTTTCTCGCTTAAGACCTCTCAATGAACTCTATCGACCCAGTGAAATTAAATGATATTACCCAAGAATGTCAAATATTTCAGAAACTGATTAACTGATAAAATCGGTGACTTTACCTCAAGAAATAAATAGAGGCTACTTGCAATCTAAAACCTCTAAACCTGTGTTTATAAAGATCGGTGTTTACTGTTCACAGCTATTTAACCAGTAGACTCAACAATATCTTCCTTCCTATGCTTTACATTATCACAAAACTCAAGAATGGAGTTTGTCATCGCCTTCGCAACCGGTTGAGTTCGAAGCATTATGTAACCACAACTAACAGTACTCTCCATGACTCATAGATCTCGCACGCTCATAGATCTCGCACGCTAAACAAAATGGCATTTCAATCTCCCTTTCTATGTCATTTATTACAACGTGCACAAAGCAGCACAACATACAAAACTATTTTTATGGTGACATACTTATGCACCTATCAATTTAAAGCCGGCGGGGGGGGGAGGCAGGGCATGGGGTGGGGATTTGATTGTTATTGTTGGCCCTGGGGTGGGTCTTTTGACTGATCTTGCCTTCCCGGGGGAGGGGATATTTGAATCTGTCTTCACCCAATGTGGGGATATTGAACATCGACTTGAATGAAGAGACTGAGACTGAAATTACTTTTCCTGCGTCACCTATGCGCTATACGTCCTTGAAACCATAATGGATGTCCACGAGATCGAGAATCAGAGAAACGTGGGTGAATTTGACTGTTTTATCTCCATATTTTCTATTAATTTAGAGTGTTTTTGTTGATTTGCATGTTTTTAACGGGGATAAAGAGAAACAAAGTAGATTTTTTGGCCAGTGCAAACGATCAGTGTACGGGCAATGTGCCGCCCGGGGTGTGGAAATTTTTGTGCATTTGACTGGAATAGTTTGCCCGTGGGCAGGGAATTTGACGGCAAATTTTTGAAAAATGTCAAATCCCCACCCTATGCCCTGCCTCCCCCCCCGCCGGCTTTAAATTGATAGGTGCATTACAACCTGCACAACTCCAAAGTTCTCACTAGCCTTTGTAAACACTGCCCCTTAGAAACGAAATCTCCTAAAAAACAGCGAAATAAACAATTCAACAATTTCCTTTACTCAACTTAAATACACTGCGAAACTCAAAACAACAAAATTACACTTCACACTTTCAATCTCGTAAAATACACGTCATCATAACGAGCCTGATTATTTAGAGCCCGCGCGGAGACTAAGTCTACTGACTACCGCCAATTCAGGAATGTGCTACTTTTATAAGAAAAGACAGGGAATTTCCGCGCGGAAACAAAGTCTACTGACACCTGACAATTCAGGAATGTGCCTTGTATTTCATTAGACGGCAGCGACGTTTGAGACGTCGCCTCGCCTAATTAATTTTCCTACGTTACAAAGGCTAGGTTTTGAGATGACATGTGGGCAAACATTTTTCTACAGTTAAACCCGAATTTCTGAGGCGGTTATTATCTTCCGAACTGGTATTCTAAAGAAATAACTGGTTAATTGGACGCCCTGCCTGATTCAAGGTCCGGCGTGTGTTTTGTGCACATCTTTGTTTTGAGAGACCAAGGCCGAGGACAGAATAAATATCTTCAGGATGTTTCTTTTCTTTGATCGGGGTCAGGTGTAAACACCTGTCAGTCGTGTAAACTTGAAGCAAGAGTGGACTTACTTTCGACATTTCTATGCATATATTTTCGTCAGGACAAGCTGAAGCAAATAGACGGGTCCATTTTGCATGCGCTGCTTCTCTTAGACAAAAGGTTAGCATATTTCATAATTTTGGAACTGGAATGAAATCGGTATTTTTCAGTAAGCTTTGTCGAGACTAAAATAGCAATCGTTCTATTGTCATTTTGACGCTGGCGATAAATAGCATTCAAAGTTTAGAGCTTCGACTCAATGAGTTTGCAACGTGTATGCCTGGGGGAGGCTCCCCTATTAAAAAAAGGAAAGAAAATTTTACAAGGTATCCTTAAGAGGGGCCAGAATCTCGTTTTGTGGGCATAGTTATGTTTCCAGTAGTATTTCCCCCGGATTCTACCTTAAACAGGGCGAAAATAATTCTGGCTATTTCAGATTGTCAGTGCCTCAGTGTTTACCTAATAGAAAAGTGCCCAAAAAGCAAAGCCGATTTCTAGAAGGTATCTCTGTATTATCTTTGGCAGACAGCTAGGCGACAGCATTTAAATTATCCCTCAAGGGTAGATTGAAACTATTGTTTAATATTCTTCACTACTTAAACTTTAAAAATAGCCGGCCCTGATCTAAACCAATTTCAGAGTGGCCGACCCTGATATTTCAACGTTGCTTACAGTAAAAAGGGTAAAGAAGGCATATAGCACAGAGAAGAATAACTTTTATCTCCTTAAAATGACCCTCCTGTGAACAGATTTGGGAGGTACAGTCATTGTCTGTTTTCTCCGATTGTTTCAGGGCCTTCAAAATGGATATTAACTTAAATACGATAACACCGGTTGATTTGTTCGGTTTCTGTAATTAAAACTTTTTTTTCTTTTAAGTCGCAGAGCGTCATAGGAAACAAATCTTATCGGCCGAATTACCGAGCTGCTGTTTGCTCTTCAAAAATGCTACCTGACTTAATTTCGTATTATATAAACATAAAACAAAGGGAATCAATTTTCCTACGTTACAAAGGCTAGGTTTTGAGATTACATGCAGGCAAACATTTTTCTACAGTTAAACCCGAATTTCTGAAGCGGTTATCATCTTCCGAACTGGTATTCTAGAGAAATAACTGGTTAATTGGATGCCCTGCCTGATTCAAGGTCCGGCGTGTGTTTTGTGCACATCTTTGTTTTGAGAGACCAAGGCCGAAGACAGAATAAATATCTTCAGGATGTTTCTTTTCTTTGATCGGGGTCAGGTGTAAACACCAGTCAGTCGTGTAAACTTGAAGCAAGAGTGGACTTACTTTCGACATTTCTATGCATATATTTTCGTCAGGACAAGCTGAAGCAAATAGACGGGTCCATTTTGTATACGCTGCTTCTCTTAGACCAAAGGTTGGCATATTTCATAATTTTGGAACTGGAATGAAATCGGTATTTTTCAGTAAGCTTTGTCGAGACTAAAATAGCAATCGTTCTATTGTCATTTTGACGCTGGCGATAAATAGCATTCAAAGTTTAGAGCTTCGACTCAATGAGTTTGCAACGTGTATGCCTGGGGGAGGCTCCCCTATTAAAAAAAGGAAAGAAAATTTTACAAGGTATCCTTAAGAGGGGCCAGAATCTCGTTTTGTGGGCATAGTTATGTTTCCAGTAGTATTTCCCCCGGATTCTACCTTAAACAGGGCGAAAATAATTCTGGCTATTTCAGATTGTCAGTGCCTCAGTGTTTACCTAACAGAAAAGTGCCCACAAAGCAAAGCCGATTTCTAGCAGGTATCTCTGTATTGTCTTTGGCAGACAGCTAGGCGACAGCATTTAAATTATCCCTCAAGGGTAGATTGAAACTATTGTTTAATATTCTTCACTACTTAAACTTTAAAATTAGTTCTTTTATTAATAAACGGTCTATCTATCTATCTATCTCGGCCCTGATCTAAACCAATTTCAGAGTGGCCGACCGTGATATTTCAACGTTGCTTACAGTAAAAAAAGGTAAAGAAGGCATATAGCACAGAGAAGAATAACTTTTATCTCCTTAAAATGACCCGCCTGTGAACAGATTTGGGAGGTACAGTCATTGTCTTAAGCCGCAGTTTCAGTTAGACCTTGTTTAAATAACCGGCCCATAAAGGTTAAGATTCCTGTATCGTCAGACTAATTCATGAGCGACAGAGCCGAGTAGAGTATTTGGAGATCCTGTTGTGCACCGTTGATATGCACAGTTTAACCCAAGCTTACATGTTTGGCTGATTAAAATCTCGCGCCATCGATTTCTCAGTACTTAGAAAAGATTTTCCAAGATAATACAGCGGATATTTTTAGCGAGAGGGTTAAATTAGTTCTTACAATTTACATTTAACCACGCTCAGACAAAAGGAGACGTCTCCTGATTTAATACAAAGTTAGATGCAACCCCTAAATATATAATGTAGTATTCCAATATTATTTGCAGATTCCCGAATAAATTTTGCCGTTCTCCCGAAACAGATATTCTTAGGGCGCGTTTTTTAATCCACAATTCTGGAATAAGAATGGTTGGTACGGAATGCTAGGAATAATTCTGATTGTCTGCATAAGAAAAACGCCCGTCGAGATGCGCGGTCCTGGTCCTGCCTTTTTCTTGTACGAAACATCACTGAAAAAAACCTCGTACTTTTGGTACAATGAAATAAGAAGCAATGTTTCATTGTGTCCAAAAGTGTAACCTGATTTTTTCTCCGGTAGAGACGTATTTGAATCCGCAGCGCTCATCTTGCCGTCCGCCATCATGGATTTTCATTCGCAACATTCTGTTCATTCTGCCCCCGGGGGCAGAATGGATGGAATGGCGTTCTGTCCAGGCCGGAATAGGAATAGGAAAAATAATTCCTTATAAGGCAAATCAAAACTTTGAAACCTCAGACCCGGTTAGCTAATCCGCTAGCTATAAAATCTTCAACCATTTGTGACTCGAGAACATTTCACCTCAATGCTGTCATGGCGGCTTTACTTCGCGCCCTGTTTGCCTTGTGTTTTGTGGCCTCATCCTGTCTCTCGGTTGAGTCTGTTACATCTTGCTTTGATAAATCGATCAAGGTGAAATCTATTCCGGATAGCCATCTTTACGCCAAGAAACAGAAACCTTTGGTAATCGGCCATCATGGAAATCCTTCAAAATTCCAAGAAAACACAGTCGATGGTTTCAAGAGTCTTGAAGACCTGAAGGCAGACGGCATGGAGCTTGATACTTTTCTCACAAAGGACGGCAAGCTGGTTGTGATTCATTATGACAATACGTTGGTAAGTCAGTAACTTACAGTAATCCGTTGGTTCACTGTTTCCTTGACTAATATCACCGAATGAAGAGAAGGGACAGAGGTCTCTTAGGTTCAGGTGAATTTAATCTCGGTTTCGCCCCCAAAAAGCGACTGAAAGTCGGGTTCAGTGGTATCTAATTCATCACTTCGGTGGAATAACTGTTAGGAGGGACGTAACCGCTTTGGAAATTCGGATTATTTAATTGTGATTATAAACAAGATTTTTCTTTTTTGGCGAAATGTCGTTTCAAATTTTCTTAACATGGCCGGAAATTAATTTTGTTTTCGGAGCCGACAAATATGTCCGATTTTATAGAGTACGAAATAATCAGGGTAAAAAAAAGTGCGGTTAGCACTTTCGGAAAGCCAATGGCAACTCGGAAATTCTGGGAATTCTGAGTTTCGGTTTCGTTTCGTTTTTTATGGCTTAAATTTTCCAGCGAAAGAGTCTGAACGGATCAACCATGTCATTTCTTGCTTACACAACTATCCTCTAATGACGTTTTGTGACACGCGATGTTGGTAGCAGGTTGCACAAGGCAATTGCGTGCTGAGAGTGATGAGTGAAAACGGGTATGTTGTCGTCATTTTTAAAATCTTTGCTTATATTTTCCTTGTTTTGCAGACTCTCACAGGAGAAAGCCACAATATTTGGGATATCACTTACGAGGAGCTGAAAAAACTTGAGATTAAATCTACTCTCACGTATGGTTAGTACTCTTTCTTGTTTCGAACTTTCTTGCTTTCGTGATAAGGTTTCTTTCGGAATTTCCTGCTTTTTATGCTAGATCGGCATATTCAACTGATATGGTAGAAAATTTCGTATAACCTAAACCGTGTTGATCATGAGGTTAAGAAGTCAATAAATTTTGTGTCATAAACACGATAAGGATAAGCAACATTGGCCAATCTGATATATAGGAATCGGTCCATGTTATGCGATGTGGTGGACTTTTCCGTCATAGTTTGACCAAAATACCCAGACCACTATTGCGCGTGCCATTAGATGTGTCTAATGAAGAGTCCATGTGGGTGTGAATTAAATAGAAGCCGTATAGTGTTTAGTTGTTAACAATTGTTCCACGAGTCTGTGTTGGTCACTTGCCTTGTTTTTTTTTTTCACTTGTTTTGCCAGTTTTGAACAAAACCTTTGCTTAGCGGTAAAACTCTTTAACGCCACGGCACTAGACAATAGACATTAGACACAATTAACAATTTCCTTATAAGGCAAAAAGCAGGCGTATTTATTTAATAAGCGGTGTGCGGCTAAACAATGAGAAAACTAGAAGCTTATGCAACTGACATCAGTGAGAATTTAATAAATCAAGGATATTCTAGCTAAGTTTGTCTGCAACATGATAACATTTCTTCACGTTTCCTTGAACCGTCGGCTTCTTAGACTGAAAGTAATTTTGTTTGTATCACAGGAACCAAACAGTACAATTATGGCAAAACAAGAAAAATACCATTACTGTCTGAAGTCATCGATGCAGTAAAAGACAAAAAACTGGTGATGTACTTAAACGTAAGTTTACTCATTCCCAGCCTCCACTGTCCTGTTCTAGACGGCCCTGGGCACCTGCATGTTACCAAATATGCGATCTCGCACCTAGAGTCCACTGGCTTTTTGGTCAGCGGGAGGGCGCCAGTAGAGGCTCTGGGATAATGGCAAAAATCTATTTTTTTGATTGGCTGATGATAAAACAAAGGGAACGGCGGAAATTTCACTGAACCGGAAACCTAAGGAAAAATATAATGTTTTTGATTGGCTGATTAAGTAGCTTGTAGCCAACAAACCAGAAGCTTGCGACCAACTCAGTTTCATTAAAAGTTTGATGGTAAATAAAGCATTTTTCGGACGGGCACCAGTCTGAATAACTTTAGCGGTTTTTGTGCGGTAATTTGCTATGCAATGCTGTCTTCTGACGGTGAATCACCGTGAAAATACAAGCAGCTTCGATGGAAGATCATTACCGCGGCCGTTCTGTTCTGCTCATAGCTGACTCGATCGACGGAACACGACATTGACGTTTTACTGGTTTGTAGCAACTCCAATTTGCCGATCCTGTCATCAAATAAAGGGGATAATTGAAAAGGTTGACACTTTTAACAATATCTGCAATAACAAAGAAAGGGAAAAGAGGAAAAGTAGCTTCATGTACAATGACTGAAAGTTAAAACTACAGAAGAACCATCGCGGATCGAAGTCCTTCGCACGGCTTAAAACGGAGGAAAATTGAAAACGAGCACAGAGCAAGAACGAGGGTCTCTCTGTTCTTAACCAATCTTTCTAAGCCTCTACAAAAGCCTACAGACGCGGAAGATAGTTATGAGAAAGTGGAGGTAAATCTATCCAGACATGTAATAAATATTATATTGCAAAATATTTTAATCAATTTTATTGCAAAAGAAAAGTTTTCCCAGTCCAATACAATAAAGATCAAGCTCTTTTGGAGTACTTAAAGTTAACATAAGCTGCATTTTTTTATGACGGAACTAAATCTTTCGTCGTCGAAACATTCTAAACAAATCTTACTTTTGTCAAGATTTATTATAATTAAACAGTTGTCTGTTATTATTTGAATGTTCAACACACGTTCTTAATGCAAAAGGATAGTGACACTGTATGCAACTATAAAGTCTTTGAGAGACCCGAGTGTCGAAATACTAGATTCTTCCAAATACGTTTTCATTGAACATGTTAACTGCGGGAACAAATTAAAGGTGAAGCTGTCACTGAGTGTGTAAAAAGAAACATGGAAAGCCTGGCCCCTCAGTTGTGCACATTTTCAGAAAAGAAACAAAACCACCGTCACTGAACTTCACTGGGTCAGTACAATGCATACACTTATAATTGAGGACTTGAAAAAGAGAGCTCAGGACTGTAGTTCTTGATTTCCTTGCCACAATTGTGTTCCAGTTGTCAAAAAGAAGAAAAAGATCAAATCATAAATCATAGCATATGGAGATGTGGAAGGGAATTCAGCCTTATCCAAAAGGTCATGACCTTTATCCCTGGAACTGAACACCTTAATAGTAAGGTTAATCTATCTGACATATTGATGTTTTATTTAAGTAAGTTCCAGTTACAATCAAGCTTAAGGGCCCATGTATTCATGCAAGCTATTTTGTTAATCATAATTTAAGAGGTGAAAATAATATGTGACCAGGACTATCAACCTGTAACCTTTTTGATTTTCACTGGTACTTTGAAGTGAGCATGTTTGTGTATCTGTAAAAAGCAGAGCTTCAAAATTATAATAAAAAGAAAATTGTCCATGTCCCTCCACAGCTAGCCTTACAACTACTGCAAAACATACAACCACTACAAAACAAATCCGAATATAAATGATTTTTTGTAATAATGTTTGTTAGCAGTGCATGGAGCTGATCTGGCAATCTCCTATTTTTTCTGTGGTTCTGATTATTTGCCTAGAATTTCCTTTGAAATATGAACATTACAAGGATGTATATAGCTATAACCGACATAACTTTTTTACCTCGACATCGTAAAATTGTGGGGATCCAGGAAATACCATACCCCTCTCAAGGAAGGTTTTTGCATCAGTTTGGACTCCCTCATGCCTCTGGAAATTCCAATTTAGCTTCAAAGTCTAAAGGTATACAGCCTATTTTTTTTCCAGATTGGCTAAAAAAACCCAAACCCTTTATGGGAAAGTACTCCTTCCCCCCCCCCCCCCCACAGACACTGACAGCTTCCGATTGCAGGGGACTTAAATTTGCATGTCTCTATGTCATATATGCTTAGATGCCTGTGTTGTCCTGGAAATAAATTGAACCTATACTCTGACTAGCAATAACAGCTGTTAGGTAATAAATGTTGTGAATTTGTTGTGCAAATGAGACACATACTCATGTATTTCTCATTTTAAGGCTGGGCCCTGAATAAACACTGGCATCCTGAAGTGGAAAGTTAAATAAATTAGAAAATGCAGTATTTGTATTGCCATACGACACATATCATTGAAATCTTTTCATTTGCTGTTCTGGCAGCCAGTATTCAAGATCACTGGATGTTTTGGATGACAACGTTTGGTCATACTTTTAAGAATGTCTAATACCTTCAAAGCTTTATAACCTACATGAATTTGAATTGTATTATTGAAATACAATGTTTTCTGGGGGGAGGAGACACTCCCTTATTGTGTCACTTAACAGGGTATGGTTTTCAGGGTCTTGCGTCTAACCTTTTAAGCCCCAAGAATGATCAGCATCAAATTTCTCCTCATCATATCAGTGTATTATAACACATACAGGTCATAAGAATTTGGCAAATGGTCACCAAACATGAACTGTCTTGGTCTTTAAACAGGTTCTCCCAATAAGTAATCAGTAAAATCTATGGAGACCAGTAAGGAGAATTTGTATAATGAAGTTGGGGCTTAAAGGGTTAAACAGGGTATACAATTTCACTATTTAGCACTATTTAGCGAGAAAAAATAAAGCTTATGTATGTATGTATGTATGTATGTATTTCTGGACTGAAAGCATTGAGCAGGGTGTGAACGTTGGCAGTGAGCGGTCTACATGTGTGGTGCCAACAATTCTTTAAATCTAATTCTACGATGTCATTATTTTACTTAAACAAATACTTTCTGAAATAAATTTTTTCTGGTCACAAAAGAAGGTCTCTTGTCTTAAACAGAGTAGCAAAATGAATGGATTTTGCCTTAAAGAGGGTCAGGCTTTGAAGGCCTTGGCAGCACACCCCCACCCAAACTTCCCTTCAAGTGCCCCCCCCCCCCGTCGGAATGTTTACCACACAAAAAAGAAACATTTATTACAACTGACTACACTGGTTTCATCAATCGTGATCAATAAAATTGCAGCCCATTGAAATTGTCGTACTTGGGGGACTTGGGCTAATTTATATAAAGTTAAGCACATACTTTGCAGAAGATGTTTATTGAAACTGGACATTCATTTTTTAATTCTATATAACAATAATTATTAATGTTACTATCAAAAGTAAACCAAACTGTCATTATCTACACTCTTCAAGAACCAGAACAGTGGGTGATACACATCAGCTACAGAACAAAATAAAATTAATAAATTAATCTGTATTATTCCATCTCCATATAATTATGTTACTTTATTTTATATCTTCTTGTCAATGACAATGTTTTTATTTTTTACTCCCCACTGGCAAAGTTTCAAATAACAGTTGGTAATCGGACAATGACCATGCAAAAAATTTGGCAGTTTTGGTTGGAAATAACCTCCAGACAAATGTTGAAATGTTTGCAGCACATTATAGCAGTGGGGAAAAGTTCTTCACATAGATTTTAAGTCAAGCTGAGAAACCTAGAATACATCTTCCTCAGGGTTTTGGGGGCAGGGGTGTTACTACCCCATATACAGCATACAGGTATGGGCTGCTAGATGGGTTCCTATTTTTGGCCTTCTTATTAAGTCAGTAAAGTAGTTCCAATTTTGGCCCTTTAGTCTGAGATGGGGTAAACTTTTCTGCTTATTTGAAATTCATATAAACAGTGTTGACAGTTCCTTTCTTTATTTTGCCCGATTTAGATGTTTTCTAGCCTTCCTTTCTAATTTATGTTGTTACAAAATGTGTGAAAATAATACATTCTGAATAACAGAGAATAAAATTTAACTCGTTAGTCTATAGAACATTTTTGGTCTGAGATGGGGTAGGGTTTCCAAGTAAGCCCAGGCCATTTTAATGTCCTTGGTAAAAACAGATTCCAGCTTTGATTGGTAAATGTTTATGGCTGCCTATAGAAAATGGCCAAGCCTGTTAGAATAGTTGCATCTTCCTGGAGCTGATTCAGTGAAATTGCCAGTCCTCCAGAGGCTTCAGCGGAACCCCTACTTTCCCCAGTCAATGATCTCTTAACTGATGACCAGGAAAACAAGATCTTCAATCACAGACTGCAAGGTCTTTAGCTGAGTGTCTTCGTCATGCAATATAATAGATGACACTGGAAGAGAAGGAGGAGAGCGCATGATGAAATATTGGAATGCCCTTTTCAATAGAGGAACAAAAGAGGCCAAAAAAGCATTTGAAGCAAATATGTATCTCACAGCAAACTGTTGTGAAAAACGATAATAATTTATTACTTATTTATATGTGCAAGAAAATGGTCAAACGAATATTCGAATTCCATACCAAAATCTAGAAAAAAGTAGTATAGAACTCTACAATGGTCATACGAAAATCTGATGTAAAGCCTAAAATACTTCGATGACCAAAGTAACGTCCAACGATTTTACTATCCATACATATTGGGATTGTAAATAAGATATGAAAGATTTGGAAGATAAAGCAGGATAATAATGGATGTTACTAAAACGGAGAATGGGGAATGGGGAATGGAGAATGGGGAATGGGGAATGGGGAATGGGGAATGGGGAATGGGGAATGGGGAATGGAGAATGGGGAATGGGGAATGGGGAATGGGGAATGGGGAATGGGGAATGGGGAATGGGGAATGGGGAATGGGGAATAAGGAATGGGGAATGGGGAATGGGGAATGGGGAATGGGGAATGGGGAATAGTGGTCAGCGGTAATACCTAAAAAATTAAGTTGGAGTCTGCGCAGTACGGCAAAGAAACGAGGATTGCACGTGGAGAGCGAAAGATGGAAGGTAAGAATATTTATCTGTCAGTTTTTCCCGAGTTTTTGGGATTATTGAGTTTCTGTTTATTAAAATTAACCAAAAATATTGATTTGCAGGTAATGAGAGTAACGATGATATTTAGGATCACGAGGTTATCGTTATCGACAGGTTGGAATAAAAAGATTCGTATCACTTTGAGTACAGTCGCTTCGAGTGTTACAGTGAAACCCATTAAACCATGAACGCCTAAATTATTTCTGGAATGTTTATTGTTCTGCGACCAATCAGATTCGAGACGTAACCGCAACAAACCGCAAGAGTAATTAGCTGAAAGGTTTCGATCACGAAACGAGTCGGTGGCTTTTGCGTCCACGATAAATTCTCAGTTTCACCGCCGATTAACAAACACTCTGAAATTTGTTATTTTGTTTTCTAATTCAGAGTTTATGCATAAGCAAAGAATAACTGTAAACGATATTTTACTGAAAAGAGATAAATAATCGAACAGACACGGCTAGGAGCGCGTCTGGGAGCAGAATCGAGAGCAGAATAATTGTATTCAGTTTTTGATTTTTTTAAAAAACGGCCTCTCCGGTGTTGTCAGTTCTAATCATTTGTAGGTTTCAGCCTTTTCTCTGTTTGACCAAAACAGTTTACTGAATAAACTTTGCAAAAGTTTCCCTTTACCCTACTGTGGTGAGGAGAACAGTGTATCAAGCTCATTCACGGCAAAACTCTTCCGTCCAAGATGTCACGCAGTTTCACCGCCGATTATTGCAGTAGAGCAAATAATCACTGTAGCTTCTGTTAGACCCGAGTTTTCACGGCAAACACAAACACGCCTGCCGTTGCAGATACAAACATGCGTGCAACTTGCGTACCGTTGCAATAATTTCGAAAAATTACACTCGCTTTTGATGGCTATTTAGGTCTCAGTTCGGTAGTTGTGTTACTTTGGACCGACGGAATCGAAAACATCAAATGAGGGCCAAAAACAAGCACGTCTTGAGGCAAAACCAAAGAAGTGATAAATGGGATGTTTATGCAAACACCGAAGGAAACGTATCTTTTTTAAATATACTAAATGCACGAATCGCTTCTACTAGAACTGGACATTTGTTCACTTGTGCCGTCTATCCTTCGCTCACACAGAAGCTATCTGAAATAGAAAAGAATAACAACTGCAGTATTTCCAAAGGGTATAAAAAAATTGAGAATCGTGGAAGAAAAATCCAGCTCGTTGTTTCATGTCCATAACGTAAAATGCTCGGCTAACGGCTTGCGTGACATCTTGGACGGAAGAGTTTTGCCGTGAATGAGCTTGATACACTGTTCTCCTCACCATAGTAGGGTAAAGAAAAACTTTTGCAAAGTTTATTCAGTTAACTGTTTTGGTCAAACAGGGAAAAGGCTGAAACCTACAAATGATTAGAACTGACAACACCGGAGAGGCCGTTTTTCAAAAAAATCAAAAACTGAATACAATTATTCTGCTCTCGATTCTGCTCCCAGACGCGCTCCTAGCCGTGTCTGTTCGATTATTTATCTCTTTTCAGTAAAATATCGTTTATAGTTATTCTTTGTTTATGCATAAACTCTGAATTAGAAAACAAAATAACAAATTTCAGAGTGTTTGTTAATCGGCGGTGAAACTGAGAATTTATCGTGGACGCAAAAGCCACCGACTCGTTTCGTGATCGAAACCTTTCAGCTAATTACTCTTGCGGTTTGTTGCGGTTACGTCTCGAATCTGATTGGTCGCAGAACAATAAACATTCCAGAAATAATTTAGGCGTTCATGGTTTAATGGGTTTCACTGTAACACTCGAAGCGACTGTACTCAAAGTGATACGAATCTTTTTATTCCAACCTGTCGATAACGATAACCTCGTGATCCTAAATATCATCGTTACTCTCATTACCTGCAAATCAATATTTTTGGTTAATTTTAATAAACAGAAACTCAATAATCCCAAAAACTCGGGAAAAACTGACAGATAAATATTCTTACCTTCCATCTTTCGCTCTCCACGTGCAATCCTCGTTTCTTTACCGTACTGCGCAGACTCCAACTTAATTTTTTAGGTATTACCGCTGACCACTATTTCTCATTCCCCATTCCCCATTCCCCATTCCCCATTCCTTATTCCCCATTCCCCATTCCCCATTCCCCATTCCCCATTCCCCATTCCCCATTCCCCATTCCCCATTCCTTATTCCCCATTCCCCATTCCCCATTCCCCATTCTCCATTCCCCATTCCCCATTCCCCATTCCCCATTCCCATTCCCCATTCCCCATTCCCCATTCCCCATTCCCCATTCCCCATTCCCCATTCCCCATTCCCCATTCCCCATTCCCCATTCCCCATTCTCCGTTTTAGTAACATCCGGATAATAATTAAGATGTGGAACTCACTGCGTACGTATTTATAATTTTCTGATACCAAAGTATTAAAGAAAGACACTCACCGAAGGCTCCAGAGACGTTACCAGAGACGGCGCCAGACGCTCTATCTTTCACTCTACTCCTCTTATTCAAAAATTTCAACTGCCTTCAATCGTGTGTAAGAATCAACTGGCCTAGAGCCGCCTTCTGGTGTACGGATTACATGGCTGCCATTTTGGGACATTTGACGTCCGTTTTGAACTTAAGCATGCGCACTAAAACCGGAATCCCACGTTTTCTGGGATAAAAAATTCCATTATCCCAGAGCGCTTACCATTTGAATGGAATTCTCGGTGGATTTTTTTGGAGAAATGGAACTGCACTTTTTCTCTCACCAAGAAAACGGAACGGATTGAGCCGTATCATTTGATTCGAAGTTTCGGATGCAAGTGTTTTCCCACGCCATTATGCTCAAAAGCTCGAATCATGAAAGCAAAAGTAAAACACAAGAACCGACGGCCAAAACCTAAATCTTTCTCACCTTGAGTGCTACAATTGTGTTGCAAGACGTCTGTTGACAGTAGCCGCGAGAATAAAACAACTGTCACGTCACGAACGGTTTGGAACAGTAAAGATTCATCACTTAAATCCGCCGTCATGGGCATTGCTGTCTTCTCGGAAATAGCCTGGCACTGGTAATTGTGGACAAATGGTACAGAAATTTCCGGCAATTCCGGAAAAAGCGAGAAAAAGGAATACCTCGGAAGGTATTACCTTTTTTCGGAAAACATTCCACCGGAATGAACCGTTCCATTTGAATTCTCCCCGGAATTACCGGGTTTTCCGTACAAATGGTAAGCGCTCCCAGAGTCTCTACTGGCGCCCTCCCGCTGACCAAAAAGCCAGTGGACTCTGGGTACGAGATTGCCAAATATGGAACTGACATGCCACTTTTGTAGTAACGACCAGTAGATTGCAAGCTTTGGAAGCAAATGCACGTGCCAAATGGACTCATGTATCGGTTAAATCGATACTGCACGGCTCGCGATTCAAAACCACTCCAGCTCGTATCGATTACCCACTTATCGGTACCGCCCATTCTAGTTTCGTCCAGTAGCTTTTATATTCCTTCCCCCTCTCGATAAATTTAAACAATTATTTTTGTATTCGACAGAAATAATTTTATTTTATTTTATTTATGTTTAGATGAAGCCAGGCTACCTACGAAACCGCACAGAAAGCGAAAGCGTTGGCCGAGCCGTCGCAAAACTCGTTACCGATAAAGGAGAAGCCAAAAACGTTCTTCTGTCATCGTTTGATCCATTTAAGATCATGGCAGCCAAACAGCAGAATCCGTCTCTTGTCGTGGGGACATTTTACAAAAAAGGCATGTGGGACCAAAGTTATGCTGATACAATGAAAAGCGAGTTTGGAGATTTACCTGGAATGCAACAGTGCGTGGAAAAGGCGCCCAATGGCACAGAATTCATGGACTCCCTCTTCCAAACTGGCGATCTCTTAAAGTCCACCAACTCCAGCTTCGTCGTCATGGACTACAACATTTTCAACAATCCGCAGTACTCGAACAACACTTTCCAGACGTTTGCAGAAAACTACAGCCCTGACGTTAGTTTTGGCGCTTTCATCATCGACAACTTGGCGCTGACGGACGAGCAGAGGAAAAACGACGAAAAAACCCTTGAATTGCTGATTGCGAAGAGTGCTTCGGCTTTGGTGACCGACGATGTCCCTCGTTTGCTAAAGAAGCTTGATCGGGCTCCTGCAAGTACAGATCAGCCGACTGCAAAAGCTTCAGCAAACAAAGCAATTCCAACAGCTCTGTCTCTGTTCACTTTGTTCTTGTTAGGTTGGTTCGTGCGCTAAGTTGAGATTTTTTCCAACTTTGTTCTTAAAGCCGGCATCCCCCTTGATCAGCGTTGAACAAGGAGAACACAGGCCCTTGGAATGGTCGAGTCTCAACATGGGTAGCCCAAGCTCATTCTGTGAATGTCATGAATACCATAAAATTAGGTAGACAAACAAGCGTAGTAGAAGGAACAGCACTTTTTGTTTAACATTATGTCATTGTTATATGAGTATAACATGAAGCTCGATGGCGGTAACTTAAGTTAGTTTAAAGTAAGTTTCCAGACCCGTTTTTCTGTTGTTAATCTGTAGAAATGATTCAGTAATAAACTTAAGTTAAGTTCTATTCATTGTCGTTATCTAAATCATAATTGTGCATTGTGCCGACGTTAACTTCATTAGCCCGGCAGCCGTCCTCACCCCGTCCTTGTCAAAATATAGGCACGTAATGAGTGCACAAGGGATAACATTGTTCTCTAATCACTATGCAGTGAAACGAGAACAAATCATTTTCACACTAAATATCATACAACGCAGACAAGAATCAGGAATAGGCATCTCGTTTATTGATAGCTAGACTGTAAGTACACGGGCAATGTTCCAAAATACATATAATCGTACAACGGATAACGAGGACAATTGCCAACTATACAAAGCTATTCAATGAGCTAGAATGAATTGCATTTCACACGAATAGAAAATTCACAACAAACGTAAGACTGTTTCAGCGGAGCTTACCCAAAGCAACTTAAACTTAACTAAATAAACTGGATATACTCGCTTACAGACAACATAAGTCTTCATGTCTAAGCATAATGTACCTGGTTACAAACAATAACAAAATTGAAGAAAATTTACAGAAACGTAGCGAGAGATGCCGTCGAGTAATCTTGAAAACTGCGAAAATACCTTATATACCTAATAACAAATAGTCACGCACGCTTCTAACCAATTGCTATACTCCATAGTAAATACTGACACATCCGTAGCACGCAAACAAGCGTGCATTCCTAAACGTGAGAAAATACATTTGTTCTCTAATCACTCTGCAGTGAAACGAGAGCAAATCATTTTCACACTAAATATCATACAACGCAGACAAAAATCAGGAATAGGCATCTCGTTTATTGACACTATCAAACCCAATAAAGAAATAAAGAAAGAATAAAGAAACGAAAAACTAAAGTTTCAAACTTTTGGAGACTGAAAGCAACGCTTCTAAGTTATCCTTAACATAACCATCGCCAACGACCATGCATGGCGCTTAAATAACCTGTCGTTAACACCTTCGTTTGCAGCGGCAGTAGCGCCTCCTGATCTAAGACTATGGAGGCCAAACAATTTAGCAGGAAAACCTAATTGAGAAAATGCATCCAAAACAATCTCCCGAGCGCGGGTATATGAGATACTCGTAATTTGCATAAATAGAAATATTTCTAAACTGCCCTCACAGATTTTTCTCTTAAATTATTTGCCGTTAGGGTAATAATTATTTTTGATGTTCCAGTGAGTTTTAGGCTGAATAAACATTTCGTTTATTAGATAAGAAGGCTGAATCTCGGTCAGGTTTCAGTCGTTAGTATAACTTTCAACGAGCAACAGTTTTATTTTGTTTTTCCTGGTCTATTTCACGGTTATTCACGTGCAATGAATATTTATACACGCTGCGCTTGTGTCCTCTCGTGCATTTATAATTCCTTCTAACAATAACAAAAAATTTTCGTCTTCTGAGCTTCTTCCTGGAGACTCTCGTCCATTATTCTTTAAATACTGACTGACGTTTTAGCATTTTTAATTACGGATTGCATCCATGTTAACGCCCAAGATGGCATTACACTGGGGCCGAAAAATGACGAGAAAAAAGCTTAGAGGACGAATATTTTTTTTACTATTATGAGAAGGAATTATAAACGCACGAGAGGACACGAGCGCAGCGTGTATAAATATTCATTGCACGTGAATAACCGTGAAATAGACCAGGAAAAACAAAATAAAACTGTTGCTCGGTGAAAGTTAATAACGACTGAAACTTGACCGAGATTCAGCCTTCTTATCTAATAACAGAAATATTTATTCAGCCTAAAACTCACTGGAACATCAAAAATAAGAATTATTATTCTAACGGCAAACAATTTAAGAGAAAAATCTGTAAGGGCAGTTTAGAAATATTTCTATTTATGCATACAACGAACTTTTTGGCTGATTTGTGCTGCATTTTAGCAGTTTTTAAATATAAATATCTTAAAATCGCAGCCACCTAGGAAGCTCAATGTACATTAAGAATGTTTTGATATCATAAAAGATCCTTCAACTGAAAAGAGAAAGTGTTAAGTTTTATCTTTCTCAAAATATTGGAGAAAATTGCAGGAATGACCAAAATCAGCCCGTAAAAAATGAATCATGATTTACATGAAAACGTTGTTACAGATTTTTCCCTAATTTTGCATACAAGTTGTGTAGGTTGAGTAGTTCAAATAGTTCAAGTTTCGTCATAAAGTGTCTAACTAGTTTTCGAGATATTCGACATTATTTAAAATGAGGGGTTGTCCATTACCGTTGCTATGGTGACAGCTGTTGCTAGGAAACCAGTGAGAAAATAAACTTTGATCATATGTTGAAAAGGTGGTGTACTATCAAGGAAATCGAAGTTTATCTTCTATGCGAAATTTTGACTTCAAGAGATACACTCCAAGGCCAAAAAACTGTTGCGAGCCTCCTTAAAGCGTAAAAACCCAGCGTAAGCTGTGACACAAACGCGGCAGTGCGTAAGTCAGACAAACTAGCGTAAACCGATGCATACTTCTGACATATATTAAATATCATATCGGGAGTGACAGGCTCTTTTTTAACTATCGGTCTAGAAAGACTTCTCTTAGCTGATTCTAGGATACCTTTAATAACTATTTAAGATTAGACTCGCAAGGATTAGATAATCCGAAAAGATTATGCGCCCAGCGAATACCGTACACAGCGGCTTCTAAAGCCGAGTACGGTGAATTACTTTGAAGTAAGGACTCTAAATAAGGAGCAGCAGACAAATAATTACATGGAAGAAAGCTAATTTCCTTATAACTAGCAGCCCAAACTCTAAACTTTTCAAAAGCTCTTGAATAGCGCTCCGTAGTGGAATCCGCTTTAGCTCCTAAACAGCGTAAAGGTAAACAACTTGCCAATCGACTAAGCTCGGGATCCTTAAATCGACCCACCAATGTTAATAAAGCCCTTGCACCTTGTAATGAACAAACAAAAAACAAAAAATAAGTACAAACCAACCTCTGCGAGAACTGTGGCGATCCTACGTCAAAAAACAAAAGGACCCAGTGGACCAAACAAAGTCCAAGTGGACTGATATATTTCCAAAATATAAACAAACCAGTAACGAAAACACACAATGTAACGTATCGTAGTCCCAGTGGACTAATAATAAGACGCCAATACCAAGCCCAAAATCTCAGTGGAAAACAATGAATTGGACCATGAACACTCTCTAGTCCCAGTGGACTAATGAAGTTCTGGTGCCATCGAGTTTCAAAAACAACACTGGAGTACTAAAGGAAGACGAGCCAAAACAAGTTTCTTTGTTCGCCCCTTGGACAAAAACATCGCTCCCATTTTGAACGAACAAAATATCCACAACAAAACTCTTAAACGCGCCGTCTTCCTGAATAAGATATGGCCAGAACAGGGATGAAGGCCAGAATGGGACAACCAAAACACCACGCGATTGACAATAAAGAAAATGCATGAGGACACGAGGAATCAAATATATCGGCGGAACAAGCCAACAGTTTTCCCGACCCCAGTCAAACGCGAAGGAATCAACACCCAAACTCCCAGGTTGAAAAAACAATGAATAAAACCTAGGAACTTTAGCATTAACGGAATTGGCAAAACAGTCGACTGTGAAGGGACCCCAGGTGGAATCGATAGCCCGGAAATAAGAATCTTTAACACTCCAGTCATCAAAATCGACAATTTTACTCAAATAGTCAGCAACTTCATTCTCTGAACGCGGTATCCACTCAATATCAATGATTACGTTGTGTTCCTTAGAAAGCGAAAAAATTTCCATTACCAATTTGTGCAGGTGAACCTTACTGCTACCAGACTTAACAATGGAGGCTACACCCTTATTATTTGTATACCACTTCACATGACTTCCTTTGAGCAAATTAGCAAAACTCTGCAAAGCGTGTTTTACACACACAAGCTCTCTCCACGTTGCGCTTTGTTTCATCTCAATCGCATCCCAGTTTTTGTGTGAAACTGGTTTACCGTTCATGGAAATAAAGGCGGCGCAACCAACCGCACTAGCATCGGAATAAACAACCCGAGAAGGTAAAACATGTTTCCTCCATATAGGTCTGGAATTTAAGTTCTGCA
The DNA here is from genome assembly GCA_964017195.1 of Siderastrea radians. NCBI lineage: Eukaryota > Metazoa > Cnidaria > Anthozoa > Scleractinia > Rhizangiidae > Siderastrea > Siderastrea radians. The sequence goes on along the minus strand of OZ024894.1, from coordinate 6,539,135 downwards.
GCTGCTCGCGCCAAAATTTGAGTTCCACAAGCACATCAGAGTCTAAAATAACCTGCGCATCCCAGCCTCTTCTGCATTCAATTAACCGATGCATAGCTTTAGTCATGAGCTTACAAACATCACCCATGATAAAAAAATTAGAAATAATTCTCCCCGTAACACGGTTAAGTTTCCTTGCAGAAACTCTCTTGCAAGACATAATTTCAACCACCTCATCAAGGATCCCTGAAATCTTTCCCAATGGTATGAACATACAATTGTTCTTGAAATCCCAAAAAAATACCCAGCCAGCAAATGACCTAAATAGGGACCCACTGACACTTGTCTTTGTTGGAAACAAACCCGGATTTGAAAAGATCCGACTTAACAAGCAGTGAGTGCTCTTCACATTTAGAGAAACTTTGGGCTGCAGAAATGCCATCATCCAAATACACAACAATGTTGATGGCCTTAGAACGCCAATATTTAACTAACGGTCTCATAACTTTAGAAAAAAACATATGGACCCACAGACAGCCCAAACGGTAAAACCGTAAATTTGAAATATTTGGTAACGCCCTCAAAAACCCACGCGAAACCCAAAAATTGTTGATCGGATTAAAAAATCTCAATATGATGATAACCCGATTTGATATCAAACGAGCAAGCCCAAGCGCAAGGCCTGGCTATCAAACACTCGAGGAACGATTTCTCATCTTCAAAGTTAACTTAATCTTAGGCTTCTTGACCAAAACAAAAAAAAAAATTTCACGTGCCTAAGATCTAATATAAGCCTTTTCTTCCCGTTGGGTTGAATGGAAACTGACAGGGGATTAACAACCACCGGCGGAAAAGGACACTCCACGACCGAAGCAACTTTAAGAAGTTCGGTAATTGCACCGGAGAACAAAATCAGAATTCTGTAAGGCAGATTTATTATTATGAAGAATAACTGGCGTAGGAGTATAGTAAAACGGTATCTTATAACCTTCCCTAACAACGCTGAGGATAAACTGGGAAGCACCAATGCTTTCCCAAAAATCAACATTAACTCTAAGCCTACCCTTAACCAACGACTGATTCAGAGCCTTCTTAGAAATAGTTCTCATAACTACGTTCCAATAAGTCTCTTTCTTCAATCCCAACAGTCTGGTCATGAGAACACAAATCTACAACAACATTGAAATACTCAGCTGTTCCAAGTCTGTTAAATGTTTCACTACTTGCTGGCGGTAGCGCTGGATGTGCTTGGCAAGGCTCTGTCGCTGTACAGGCGACTGTTGTTTGGGCAAAACGGCGAGTTTGCCCAATGCCCGAACTGACCACAGGAGAAACACTTGTTGGAAGGTTGAGGCTGTCTACTCCGAAAAGACTGTGGCCGAAATGGCTGCTGAGGAAACTGTTGTGGGCGAAATGGCTAAGCAGTAGCGCGATGTAAAGAACTCCCAGCGACCAAAGATGAGTGTTGAGAAAATTTACGGTTCTGAACAGAACTGCAATTCTGCTTGCGTGCACGAAGCTTAGTAAGCGCCCTTCTTTCAGCAGATTGAAGTTTCTTTTCATCATCCGAATCGTCAGCTAACTCGTCTGATTCGTACCAGGGCGCGAAAAGGTTGGGCGATGAAACGAGCGTGTCCGAGCAAAAAGGTGTGATGCAGTGGACTGGGATCGAATTGGGTGCTAGAGCAAAATTCAAAATTCAAAGATCCAAATTCAAAATCCTAACAATCTATTAATAGTTTCCGAAAAACGTTAATTTTGGGTTATCTTTTCTTTGTCTTTTTCGCCTTAATCGATGCTAAAAAACTGTCTAAAAACGAGCTGAGCAAAGTAAAAAGATGGAAAATGGCGTTTGGATGACGCGTGGCATGACGCGTATTTATAATTCGTGCAGCTCGTGCAAGGTTAATCAGGACACGTCCCTAGTTAATTAATTAAATCAAATCAACATTAACACTGCACTCCTTCTTCTTTTTCCCCAAAACCTCTCCTATGCTTGTCTGTTTCTTTAGGCGCTACAAATAGAATTGCTCCTCAGTTTAGACGGTTTTCTTTGCTTTGTTTTTGTGAGATAAAGGGAGGAGAAATCTGGAAATTTAATTTCACTTTTAATTTGTTTACGTACAGTTGGCGGCGTTGCGACGAATCATCGCCATGGCGCGTTGCAAGGAGGCAAAGTTCAAAGTTGCAAAACGCCACTATCTCCAAATATCTCCAGCTAATTTTTTATTATGTCATGTAAAATTTATCGGCCTTTAATATATGTAAGATTTAGGGTGGAGTAATTTGGAGCTTTTTTTAAAGAGACGAGGAAAGACAACCATGTCATGTTTTTCGGCAAGAGCAAGCATTCGACACTCTCAAATTGAGCGCATTTTTCGGGAACTTACTTTGGAAAAGATTGACTAATGTCCACGCAGACATAAGCATTGTAAGCTGTGAGCTAGGACTGTGAAAAAACGTTTTAATCATAGTGCACGGCTGGCTGAAAAATAAAGAAAGAAAATGAGATTTCCGGTTTGTTGAAAGGTAAATTTTGCCGGCCACCAAACGCACCGGAAGCGCGGAAAGAGCGCTCGTGCCAGTCCTTCTCCGTATCACACATCGCTTGAAGAGCGGACTGCTCGTTTCATCGCCCAACCTTTTCCCGCCCTGTTCGTACTCTTCAACCGCCGTCCAGCCCGCCGGACTCTTTCTTGTCTGCAAACCGTATGACTTTGTTGCGTTTATTCCGCAAAGTTTTAGCGTTCTCCAGTTGCGTATTAACTCCGGACAAATTTCCCTCAAGAAGATGAGTGGAAGCCGAGTTAATAAAAGTCTAACAAACTCGAATTAAACTCGAATTATAACTTGTTTCTTTAAATTGAAAGCTACTGGAAGCCTTCGCTTCACTCTTCAATTTCTTAATTTGCGTGTTAGTCGCAAGTTCCTTTTGTTCAAGTCGCCGCTTGAACTCAGAAAACTTCTTGTCGAGTTTCGAATCGAGGAGACGGGAAATTAAACTCAGCGTTTCTTCGCCGGAAAGGCCACTCTCTTGAATAGGTTGTTCAGGATTAACGTTTGGTACCGCGGAAAGTTCACTGCCCGTTTCATCCATAATTTACAGCAACGTAGCGAGAGTTGCCGTCGAGTGATCTTGAAAACTGCGAAAATACCTTATATACCTAATAACAAATAATCACGCACGCTTCCAACCAATTGCTATACTCCATAGCAAATATACTGACACATCTGTAGCACGCAAACAAGCGTGCATTCCTAAACGTGAGAAAATACATTTTCTAAGGGACCTTATCTTCAAAGCTTGTTTTCCGTGCAAAGAACCACGCACTGACAACAACCGATTATGCCATCACTAAAGAGGGAATGGATTAAAGAAAATGGTGGTTAATGGTATTCGTTGTTCAGTAAAAGGCGCCCCGTTATTTGTTTGGCCCGAACAAATGTTCGGGACAAACGAAAGTGGTCCGAACGTTTTTCTCCGGGATTCGGTCATCATTACCAAATGTTTATGACCCGTCAGTGGTCGTATTAACCCTTTAGGCCCCAATATCAATATGCATATTCTCATTACTGTTTCCCATTTCTTTTCTAATGTCATCGTAGTTGGGAGAATTGATAAAACATCAAGACATTTTGTATTTAGTGATCATTTCCTTTATTCTCATCACCTGTATGTTTGGTTAAGTAGTGATATTTTCGTGAGAAATTAGATCCTTTTTACTATTGGGGCTTAAAGGGTTAACGCGTTTGCACTGGAGTCTCTATTCTGGCCAACTTTTTTTGAAAACAAAATCACCCAGACTCCTGAATTGTCACTTTATTTTTCCTTCCCAAATCACTTGAACGTTATTCTCAACATTTGCTACACAAAAGCGAATCTAATAATGATCACTTAGTTACATAAAATGAAAGATCCAGTGTTTTCTTGCAGCTTTGGTCGTTTCCTATGTCAATCAGTTAGTTGATGGGTCAGTCGGTTGGTTAGTCACTCACTGTTTGATGGGGGTAGGGGAGGGGAGTGGAAGGGCAGGGTAGAAAGTCGGGCGGTCATTTGATCATTGGGTGTGTTGTATTGTCATGCGGTCGGTCATTTGGCCAGTCGGTTCTTCAGTCGGGTCAGGCGTTTGATCTAGCTTTCAGCTGGGTGGAGCCTCTTTGTTCTATTAGACAAACGCTCGGTCCAGTTTTGGGCATTTTGGTAAAAATACCTCTTTCACCTTGCTGTCGTGTTTCTGTTTCCGAAAATAAACTTCAAAATAAAGTCACAAAAACAGCTAACAGCATAGAGACGAGGTATCCGCCTGCCACAGTTGTGTCCGCGGTGCTTGAAGGATCACTGGGGGTCGACTTCAGCGACTCATCTGTGTGGATTTAACGACGTGGTAAGTTTCTATTTCTTAACCCTTTTCTTGAGTATTTGCCGGAGTTGTGTAACAAAACCTGCCCCTACCGCACGTGTGATCCCATCTTAGAACAGCACTAAAGTAGCGTGTAGATCAGTTTTCTTTGGCAGGTTAAGTAATATAACTATTAAAAGCAAGGTTGATAAAGAAAATGCGAAAGTCGAGATGTAAAATGTTGATTCAACGGTGGCTGTCGCATAATATAGCCTTGGAACGGCGACTGCTTTGTATGGTGTCTAAAGCCCGCGTTCCAACTGACCAGAGGATTCCCTTCCAAACCGACGCACACTACACTGTTTTTCTACCTGACAACTTTACACACTAGTAATAGTTGACACTACAGCTGCCCCCGCTGTTAAGAGGTTTTGTGATCGTATTTATTGATTTTGAAGGTTTCCTTTTTCTTGATTTACTTACAAACATTATTGTGTGATATTTATTTTTCTGTAGTATAATTACGTTTTAGATTGTTTCTGCAGAAGCAGGCCAAGTCGAGATTAGCACTCAGTCCAGTGCTAAGAGGTTTCACGAACTTACGGAATCGCGCCAATTGCAACACGTCATCACTAGGCCTAGGTGAAGCTAATTGCGCGAGTCGCGTGCCTTGAAATATTAACAGCAGGGCGGAAAAAGGTTGGGCGATGAAACGAGCGTGTCCGAGCAAAAAGGTGTGATGCAGTGGACTGGGATCAAATTAGTTGCTAGATCAAAATGGTTGCCTGCTTGGGTTTCTTCCATAATCCTGATAATCTATTAAGTTCCCGAAAAACGCCGACTTTGGGTTATCTTTGTTTGTCTTATCCGCCTTGATCGATGCTAAGAAACTGCCTAAAAACTGTCTAAAAACGAGCAGAGTAAAGTAAAAAGATGGAAAATGGCGTTTGGATGACGCGTATTTATAATGCGTGCAGCTCGTGCAAGGTTAATTAGGACACGTCCCTGGTTAATTAATTCAATCAAATCAACATCAACACCGCGCTTCTTCTTCTTTTCCCCCAAAACCTCTCCTATGCTTGTCTTTTTCTTTAGGTACTACAAATAGAATTGCTCCTCAGTTTAGACGGTTTTCTTTGCTATGTTTTGGTGAGATGAAGGGAGTAGAAACCTTTAAACTTAATTTCACTTTTAATTTGCTTACATACAGTTGACGGCGTTGCGACGAATCATCGCCATGGCGCGTTGTAAGGAGGTGTTGTGGCTATTCGTTTTTTCTTTTGTTCTTTGTTACATATGTCAATGTTTTTTCTCGCTTTTGCATGCTTTTATTTTAATTTGCTATGTAAATTTCGTTCTGTTCATTTCACATTAAGTTTTCCACATTCTGATCTACTTCAGTGTAACTTCTACGGTCGTTCGTAACGTATGTGATTTTTTGGTTCCCTGAACTCCTTCCTATCTCCAGCATTTGGTAAGCCGTCTTTATTCGTTGTTTGCTCTTGTATTTCGTTCATTTCTTCTGTTCTTTTCGGTTAATTGCTATATTGTAATTCATTTTATTTTATCCTAGGAATTTACTTTTTGTTTCTTCATGCACTAAAAGTCAATTCATTTGCTGGAAGGGTTTATGTACTTATGAAAATTCGTGCGGTACACTTATCGGAGCGGCCCTTCGCCCCTTCATCGTAAATTCCAAATGAGAGTTTTGTTTGTATGGTGGATGCTACGACGGTCTCAGGCACTCGCCCAAGTTTACGAAGGAAAATGTTGAGCTCTTTTCAAGAAGGAGCCATGCACGAAGCTTTACACACCCTACGAAAGTCGCGTGCAGGATATGTTTCGGCTATGACTAATGCCTGCTCACAAATTGACATTCTTCTCGTCGATTACGCGAATCTAGTCAAAGTTAAGTCTCTTCAGTCAACTCTGGATAAAGCGTGGCGTAACTTCCAAGAAAACGTTACACGATGTAAAAGTCTCCTGGACGAAAATAGCGACGAAATTTACGAAGTCGACACTCAGTACGCTACTCAAGAAACGAGAAAGTATCAGTATGATCAGAAGACTGAGCAATACGCAATTGCCGCCGCCACACATTTCAACGAACAAGTATCTCCTGATCTTGCTAATTTTGGAATGACATCGCCAGCAAGATCTCTCCGATCCGCAAGCAGTCGAACTTTCTCAAAGCTTAGTGAGGCAAGCGCAAGACTTTACGACACGAGGACTGCGACGGCCAAGGCTGCGTTAGCTGCGAAACAAACTGAACAGCAGCGAAAAAGATCCATTGAAATAGAAATGAAGCGTTTAGAAATGGAAATGAGTCAGAAACGTGTCGAACTAGAGCTGGCGAAGCTGGAGGCTGACAGGGACGTCGCTGAAGCAAGAGAAAGGGCTGAAATAGCCGAGTTAGAAGCCAAATTAGCCGAAGCCGAGTATTCGGAACTTATGTTAAATGCAAAATCTTCATCACATTCCGGTCATGTTGTGTCAGAGTTGGCACTTGGAATTACCTCCAACACCTCTTCGTTAACGACTGTTCCTGCATCCACCCAAGTCAACACGTTTCCTGTCATGAGCACCCAAGCTCACACGCTTCCAGCCGTGTCAACGCAAGCTTACACGCGTCCAGCCGTGTCCACGCAGGCTTACACGCTTCCAGCCGTGCCCACGCAAGCTTACATGGTTCCATCCGTGTCCACGCAAGCTTACACGCTTCCAGCTGTGTCCACGCAAGCTTGCACGCTTCCAGCCGTGTCTACGCAAGCTTATACGCTTCCAGCCGTGTCCACGCGAGCTTACACGCTTCCAGCCGTGTCCATGCAAGCTTACGCGCCTCCAGCCCTGTCTACGCAAGCTTACGCATCTCCAGCCGTGCCCACGCAAGCTTACACGCTTCCATCCGTGTCCACGCAAGCTTACACGTTTCCAGCCGTGTCTACGCAAGCTTACACGCTTCCAGCCGTGTCCACGCAAGCTTACACGCTTCCAGCCGTGTCCACCCAGGCTTACACGTTTCCAGCTGTGTCCACGAAAGCCTACCTGCCTTCAGCCGTCTCCTCGCAAGCTTACACGCTTCCAGCCGTGTCCTCGCAAGCTTACACGCTTCCAGCACTGTACACGCAAGCTTATACGCGCCCAGTCGTGTCAACGCAAGTTCCAGCTGTTCCTACGGCACTCTCCTCGCAAATCCCGAGGCCTTCAGAGGCAGCTTCATGCGTGTCTTCATTTCCAGTCGGGCCTGCCATGTTTTCGGTCCCGTCCTATACCGCCGACTTTTCCGGTGCGCGTGTTGTACATTGTTATGATCCTGTGGTTCCGCTTCACCACTCAGCTCCCGGTTTAAGTGCCGCTGCCTCAAGTTACAACTATAGATTAGTTTCAAGTGTTGCAGATGTTCCACAGTGCATTTTACCTACTCCACAGCCTGTTGGCGGAAATCTCCTCGCAATGATCGCCGCTACCATGGAGAAAATGAATGCTGATCATGGCTTACCTGCATTACAAGTTGTCAAGTTCGATGGATCTCCTGAAAACTACCCGATGTTTCGTCAAAGGTTCCGTCAAATGGTGGAGTGAAAGGTTTTGGACGAACCGACAAAAATGGCCCGACTGTTGCAATTCCTCGATGACCCCGCTCTATTAGTCGTGCAGAGGTACGAGTCCGTTCCGGGTGGTTTGGCAAAGGCACTCCAAGTCCTTCAAGATCGCTTTGGTCAACCGTTCAAGATAGTACGAGCATGTGTTGACACCTTGGTTAAAGGCCCCGTCATAGCGCCTCAAGATAAGAAAGGCTTACAGCGTTACGCAGATAAAGCACAAGTTATGTATGACACGTTGGAAGCTATGAACTACCTAGGAGAAATGAACACGGACAACCTTGAGAAAATGATTCTAAGATTACCTAAGTGGGCGCAAGCCAAATTTAGAGAACACTTGAAGAAGCTTGAACATCAAGGGCGCATCATGCCTATTTTCAAGGACGTCGTTAACTTCTTGAACGATCGCGCTGATGTGGCAAACCACCCGTTCTTCTCAAGTTCTTCAACCGAAACAAAGCCTACGAATTCCAAAAGGCCGAATACAAACGATCAAACTAGTCCTTTCAAGTTTACTACGCTGACTACCGAAGGTGCGAAGAAAGACAGCGAGGACAGCAATCCTGAAGTCAGTAAAGATCGTAAAACCGGAAACTGTCCAATGTGTGGTCGTTCTCATCCACTTTACCGCTGTGAAATGTTTAAGTCGAAGCCTGTTGAAGAAAGAGCCGAGTTCGTCAAGAAGAAGCGGATTTGCTTCAACCTTATCAATTCGGTGGAACATTCCTCAAGATCATGCAAGTCGTCAGTACGCTGCAGGGCACCAGAATGTGGGAAACCTCATCATACTCTGTTACATCTTCCGATGGCCAGTCCTGAAAGAAACGTTGTTTTTGACGCAGCTGCCAAATTCAAGGGCACCTCCCTTAATGATCAGTTATACCAAGGTCCAGACCTCGCGAATAGTTTAACTGGTGTGCTCATTCGCTTTCGTCAGGATAAAGTTGCATTTATAGCAGACTTAGAAGCTATGTTTCATCAGGTCAAGGTTCTCCCCAAGGACGCCCACGCCTTGAGATTTCTTTGGTGGAGTGGCAGCTTGAATAACCCCCCTGATGAATGTCAAATGCTTGTTCATATTTTTGGAGCAACCTCGTCACCTTGTTGCGCTAACAGATCAGTACGGCAAACAGCAGATGATAATGAAGATCGGTTCAGCCCGGAAGTAATCAACATAGTGCGTAGAAACTTCTATGTCGATGACGTTTTGAAGTCTGTTCCGAACGAAGAGAGTGCTATCCGGCTGGCTGAACAGTTGATCCAATTGATGAAAGAGGGAGGTTTTCACCTTACGAAATTCGCGAGTAACAGCTTCTGTCCATCCTTCCTGAGGAGGAACGAGCAAATCCTGCCCTAAATCTAGATCTTGATCAGCTACCAATCGGGCGTGCACTTGGGCTACACTGGGATGCAGACTCGGATACTTTCCTGTTTAAAGTTGTACCCACTAACAAGCCGCCGACTAAACGTGGCATTCTGTCGACGGTTAGCTCTCTCTTCGATCCGCTTGGGTTTGTGAGTCCTTTCATTCTCGCAGTAAAGGTTCTACTTCAAGAACTATGGAGAATGGGAATCCAGTGGGGTGAACGTGTACCAGAACCGCTGCTGACACAGTGGCACAGATGGGTGGAGTCCCTTCCCTTTTTTGCAAAAATCAAGATTCCGAGATGTTTTAGGAACCCTTTTCATGCCAGTATCACCAACATCCAGCTTCACTACTTCTCCGATGCATGTAACCATGGTTACGCTGCCGTTAGCTACCTGAGACTCGTTGATGATCAAGGAAACGTTCATTGCGCTTTCGTCATGGGGGAAACACGCAACACACCGTTAAAGCAATGGTCCGTTCCGCGTTTGGAACTACAGGCAGCTGTGGTCTCTACGCGTCTTCACGTGCTGATTCATGATGAGTTGGACCTGCCCGTTCGTAGTGTCACCTTTTGGTCAGACTCCCTGACAGTCCTTCAATACATCACCAACGAGAAGAGACGATTCAAGCCCTTTATTGCTAACAGAGTTACTGAGATTCATGATGTTTCGGCCCCCGAGCAATGGCGACATGTGCTGACGTCTCTCAATCCTGCTGATGAGGGCTCTCGAGGGATGGAAATACATTCGTTTAAGCCGAATTGTCGCTGGTTGTCCGGACCAAAGTTCCTGTTACAATCCGAGGAACATTGGCCTGTTAGGAAAATCGGTAAAATTCCTGATGACGACGAAGAAATTCGACTTGAAAGTCACGTTGCACTCATTTCAGATGGATCTTCGCTGGACCTGTTCCTAAGACGTTGTTCTTCTTGGTCGCGTTTGCAGACACTCATGACATGGCTATTGCGCTTTATTGACTACATCAAGGACAAGAACGCTCCCCTCAAGTTAAGAGGGATAAGCATTGAAGAGACCCGAAATTCTACGCAGAAGATTGTCCAGTTGGTTCAACGCCAGTATTTCCCTGAAGAAATCGAATCCTTAAGCAGTGGACGTGAGGTCAAAGGCCACAGCAAACTTGTTAATCTCTCCCCTGTGCTGGTTGAAGGAATTCTTCGCGTGGGAGGAAGAATTCGACATGCCCCGATTCCATTGGATGCCGTCCATCCAATGCTACTTCCTAAAGATTATCCTATCTCCTCCATAATAGTGCCTCACTATCACGAGTCCTTGGGCCATGCTGGTCGTGAGCACGTACTCTCTGCCATGCGCCAGAGGTTTTGGATATTACAAGCAAGATCACTCGTCCGTCAAATACTGCGCAAGTTTATTAATTGCCGCAAGCGAAACGAAACTCCTATGCAGCAGTTGATGGCCGACCTGCTGCCTAAAGAACGTCTTATCCCTTACGAGCCACCGTTTACCTATACTGGGGTGGATTTCTTTGGGCCATTCCATGTGAAGCGCGGACGGGGTTCAGACAAGGTGTACGGATGTATTTTCACCTGCTTTACCAGCCGTGCCGTTCATATCGAGGACGTGAGTTCTCTGGAGACTGACGCCTTTATCCAAGCCCTCCGCAGGTTTATTTCAAACCGTGGCTGTCCTAAAGAAATCTGGAGTGATAACGGAACCAACTTTGTGGGGGTAGACAAAGAAATTCAGCAATCCATTCGAGAATGGGATCAAGACGAGCTGAATAAACGCCTGATTAAAGACGAGATAAGCTACCATTTGTGCCCAAGACCCGAGTGGAAATTCCAACCACCCGCGGCTAGTCACATGAATGGGGCATGGGAAAGGCTTATTCGAAGTGTTCGTAAGTCAATGAGAGCGATTCTTGGAAACCAAAACGCGCTAGTCAGTCTGGAAACTCTACGTACTGTGTTACCTGAAGTTGTAATCATCCTGAACAGTCGCCCTCTAACCCCAAGTAGCGACGATCCAAGCGACTGCGAACCTCTTACTCCAAGTCATCTCTTACTTCAGCGACGAAACCTTGCACTGCCTCCTGGATCATTTGTACGTGAAGACGTCTATCGAAGGAAGCAATGGAGACAGGCTCAATTTCTAGCTGACTGCTTTTGGAAGCGATGGATCCGTGCGTATGTCCCGGCGTTGCAACAACGTCAGAAATGGGTACGTGAGAAAGGCAATTTGGCGATCGGAGATCTTGTCTTGGTTGTGGACGACAATTCCCCACGGGGACGATGGCTCCTTGGTCGCGTTATCAAGACTTTTCCAGGCCCTGATGATCGACTACGCGTGGCCGAGATCAAGACTACCACCTCTACCTTGATAAGACCAATCTCCAAGCTATGTTTGCTGGAAGAAGCAGCTTGAGGAACTATTTAAAGATTTAATGCGATTGTCGCATATTTGCTGAACGTTTATCTACATTCAGCCTAGCCCCCCAGGATGTTGTGGCTATTCGTTTTTTCTTTTGTTCTTTGTTACATATGTTAATGTTTTTTCTCGCTTTTGCATGCTTTTATTTTAATTTGCTATGTAAATTTCGTTCTGTTCATTCCACATTAAGTTTTCCACATTCTGATCTACTTCAGTGTAACTTCTACGGTCGTTCGTAACGTATGTGATTTTTTGGTTCCCTGAACTCCTTCCTATCTCCAGCATTTGGTAAGCCGTCTTTATTCGTTGTTTGCTCTTGTATTTCGTTCATTTCTTCTGTTCTTTTCGGTTAATTGCTATATTGTAATTCATTTTATTTTATCCTAGGAATTTACTTTTTGTTTCTTCATGCAATAAAAGTCAATTCATTTGCTGGAAGGGTTTATGTACTTATGAAAAGTCGTGCGGTACACTTATCGGAGCGGCCCTTCGCCTCTTCAGGAGGCAAAGTTTAAAGTTGCAAAACGCCTCTATCTCCAAATATCTCCAGCTAATTTTTTATTATGTTTTGTAAAATTTATCGGCCTTTAATATATGTAAGAGTAGTACTGTAGGCTGGTTGAGGGTAATTTACCTCGCTTTCATGTTCCAAAAAACCTCGCTTTCATGTTGGGTCTCGATGTGAGGTCGAGGCATAGGGGAAATACGTCACGAGATCTTAGGTTTATTATTAATTATGATTGCATTGGTTTGTTTGTCGGTAACGGCGTCATTTTGGTTCATGTCTGAAGCGTGTAAGGGTGAAATTATGAAGCCACGTCGAAGACCTTTGCGATGTTTGGATTCTTTTCAGAATATTTTTGGACGAGAAGCATTGCGTTTAATAACAAGACCCGACAGATCTCATTTGGCTCGATTGGCCGAGAGGATCAGAGAAAGAAGAGAAGAAACGTGGCGTGTGTTGAATAGAGATCGCGTGGCGGCTTTTATTGAATTGGTGACCCTTGTCTGGGTCGATGAAGAAAATTGCATCCGTCACGCTTCAGAGAGAGGAACTGCGGATGAATCCCTCACGTGGACATTACTGCATCGTGTGTTGCCGTTTGCTTTACGACATTGTAATGATTTTTCAACATTGGCAAAGTGGGCAAGACCGATGTTTATGAAAGACTTCGAAAAAATGAGAACGTGTTTGGATGTTAAATTTCCAGACTTGCGTGAAACATCGAGACATTGGCGTAAGGTTTGTCATTATTATGAGGGAATATGGAAAGACAATCAATAAGACATATAGCGTGACGTTTTCATGTTTATTATTTAACCCAAGTAGAACAATTACAAATGTTTATTAGCTTTATCTAACAATTGTCGTAAACGCACACGTTTTTTGTCACTGAATTTTTCTTTTCGTCGACTATGAATTAAATGCATGTATTTTTTCAGTCGTTTTCGTTTTGATTGAAAAGGAGAAGATCTCACAGTTATGTCTTCCTCCGAAACAAGAGGTTCAAATCGGAGTAAATAAAAAGTGTTATTGCTCATGACAGGAGTGTAAGTTTTGACTTGGTTTGAAAAACGAACACGCTTCATGTTTTACAAATGAAGTCCTTCCAGCTCTAGTCTTACTTGCTCAATGTTTTCGGGTAGACAGAATGTTCTCTGGAACAAGTTCTTGATTGCTGCCCTTGTTGCAGGAGTAATGTCTCGCGAACCAACCACAGCACTGCTCTGATGAAGGGTGGGTAGTCGAAGAGTGCCCCAGGGTTTAAATGATGTCACTTTTTTGAGACAGGAGTTTTCGATGTTGTAGGTATTTTCTGACCGATACCACTGATTGGTGTTGGTGTCAAACAGGAAGACTTCTTTACCCTGATCTATGGCTAATTGCACAGTCCACCCAGTTCCTCCTTCCACTCTTTTTTTGTCTGCACACAGTTTTCCAAAGGCAAAGACGGTATGGGCTTTTCTGGCAATGTGGTAATTGCGCTGCAAGAGGGAGAGAGTGTAAAAGTGAGTTGGAACACGTTTACACAACTTGTGAGCAGCAGCACCTATGGCAGGATCGGCTTGTATCAACACTTCGACAGAAGCAGGTGAAGTGAACTTTGCACGGGGATGATTTGGCGGAACAATCACTTCAATTTGCATTCCATATTCCCTGGCCATTTCCTCTGCTAGGGTGTCTGTTCCGTCTGCACCCCCCGTATACAATACATGTCCATGACCAATAGTCAATTGCATTTCTTCTTCATTAGTCATCATGTTTGGAGGCATTTTACCTGAGTTCTCTCTCTCTCTTCTTCGTCTTTTTTGAGAATGAAGAAACAAGTTAAGAAAACACCGAATTTATGGACAAAATGATCAAGTGAAACAACCAATCAGAAAAACAGCGATTCGACGTGCTGAAGAAGAAAACGCCTCCTAAGGGAGGCCACAAGTATTAAAGGTCCATAGCAGGCGAACGCCCAGTGCTACAACAACATCAAACGAGAGCAGGAGGCACAGTCATCATGTTGAATGAAAACTTGTTATTTTGATTGTCAGACAAGACCTGTGAGTCAAGAAGTAATGACAATTTTTTGTAAACAAATTTTGTGAAAATTTGAATTAAACACTGGTTATTTTTTCAACAACAAACTCTCTCTCTCTCTGTTTTGCCACGTTGTATTGGTGCGTTTCAAACGTTCTTATATTTGTTGTTTTTTAGTGTCACTGTTGGGTGGTTAGAGGAAGGGGGTACCCCACGACACCAGTCACCATAGCAACAGTGTAAAAAAAAGTGGAAAAGTACTGCCACGCTCCTTGGAAAGCACGGACCATATTTGGATGGTTAGAAGAGGGGGCACCCATTTGGAATACGCATGCAATGGGTGCTGGGAAAAATAGAGGAGAAAATAGGGGGTGGGGGTACCCCTCCTTCATTACAGGTCAACCAGGTATCTTGGTGGAGCTGACAGGTGTCACGCAACCAATCTTCATGAAGTGGGTGACTCACGTGATGTCTGTCACGTCATAACTTTCATGGGGGCGAGGCCTGTCACGTGGCAATAAATGAAGGGGTAGCCCCCTACCCCTCTTGTCTTTACCCAGGATCTTTTGCGAGGGCGAGTACAAAGGAAAACGATTTCACTTGGAACTCAATAATAATAATAATAATAATAATAATAATAATAATAGATCACGTGCCTCTGCTGACCTGTTGGGAATGTATGTTATTAAGCTTTTTTAAATTTTGACCAGCTCCCATGTGGCGGGAATGACCCTATGCTGACCGGTAGGGATTGCAGGCTCATATTTCAGGAAAAGGCGACGTCCATTAAGGTTGCAGGGTCCAGTCTAAAAGAAAAAGACTGCTGGCTGATAGACATTGCAGGCTCAGGCCTTAGGGTAAGACCGTTGACTAGGACCAGGTCAGAAAAAAGACGGCAAACCAGCAGGCTAGTCTCTCTGGAGCTGCTCTGGAGAAATTGGGATCGTGAGCCCTGGCCCAATGGGGAGTACTGCTGGCTAGCTCGATTAGAGAAGACCCCTGCCCGTTAAGGCTTTTGCGGGCTGAGGCTTCAGAGGAAGACTACTGACCAGTCACTAAAGAACAAATTTATGGCGTTTTCTTCCAGCGATTTTTCGCGATACCTTGCAATGCCTTGCAGCATACACAACCACCTCTAACCCTCCTCCTAGGGTGCCCTTATTTGGACGGAAACTAGACCAAGGGAGGTGCCTCACCTCCGGTCTTTGTTGATCCCATACCTCTCTCTGCCAAGCCTCTGTAGCTACACACAGCTCAGATTAGCTTCGAGTAGCTCAAACATAAGCATTTCTCAAGACAATAATTGTAGCAAAAGCAACCTTGGAGAGCTCACGTGACAATCACTTTTATTCACGTTCGTTACAATACAATTTCATCTGGTCAACTTGGTTCACTGCAAAGTCTCATGGTCAACTTTCTTTGTCTTCTTCGTCTTCTTCCTCCTCCTCCTCCTCCTCCTCCTCCTCCTTCTCCTCCTCCTCCTCCTCCTCCTCCTCTTCTTCGTTCTTAGGGACTGGCCGTGGATGAAAAATTCTGTTCAATAAAAATTTTCGCCTATCCACGGCTGCGTCTGCGGCCTCTTCATAATCCATATCTTCTTCTTCGTGCATGAAACGACGTAGGGTTTTCATGACTGCTTCGTGTACGGGATCACGTTTAAGACGACGGTACCACTTGAGATAGTGCAGGTACAGCCTCCGTAACTTTGCTCTGAAAACTGGCAATAAAGCATTGAAAGCTTTGGCTTGAGCAACGGCTTCAGATGCCCCCTTTTCCACTAGCCACTCCACTTGCTTTCCGAAGCGTGAACTAAGGGACTCTTTAACTTTGGCACGGAGATCTTCCCATGGATCAACGATGTCATATTCCACCTCACTGTCGTCTTCGTCCTCGGAATCGATTTCCATGTCTTCATCGTCATTTTCTTTATCCTCTGAATCCTCGTTTATGCTTCCTTCGTCTGACCCAACTTCAGACACCACGTCCTCTGGGGAGACAGTAGCCATGGTTGTACTTTCCCCTTGTTGTTGTTCTAAACGTTTCCAACAACCCCGCTTCTCGTGACGGTCTCTATTGTAGCTTCGACTGAACGGTTTTTGACAATACTGGCAAAGATGTGCCATACACTAACTCATGCAGACTCGGCGCTTTTTTACTCAAAATGAGCACCATGCACTTGGCGACTATTTATATATGTTTGCAGTGCAACTCAATTTGAGTGAGTGACTCAAACTCATAATGAGCAATGCATTTTGAGCGCGAGTAACCCAGTTAATCGATGAGTTGCTCACCCATATACTCATAGCGCATGAGTAACTCATAATGAGCAATGCATTTTGAGCGTGAGGGCAGCTCAAAGCAGTTCAGAGTAACTAAGAGTAACTCATAGTAAGGCGGTAATCAGCTCGGAGTAGATCAGAGAGTAGCAGCTCAGAGTAGGGCAGAGAGTAGCTCAGAGTACCTCAGAGGAGCTCCAAGACCAACTCGGAGTGTTCTCTCCCAGGAACTGAGTAGGGCATGCATGCAAAACTCATTATGAGTTACTCATGCGCTATGAGTATATGGGTGAGCAACTCATCGATTAACTGGGTTACTCGCGCTCAAAATGCATTGCTCATTATGAGTTTGAGTCACTCACTCAAATTGAGTTGCACTGCAAACATATATAAATAGTCGCCAAGTGCATGGTGCTCATTTTGAGTAAAAGAGCGCGGAGTCTGCATGAGTTAGTGTATGGCACATCTTTGCCAGTATTGTCAAAAACCGTTCAGTCGAAGCTACAATAGAGACCGTCACGAGAAGCGGGGTTGTTGGAAACGTTTAGAACAACAACAAGGGGAAAGTACAACCATGGCTACTGTCTCCCCAGAGGACGTGGTGTCTGAAGTTGGGTCAGACGAAGGAAGCATAAACGAGGATTCAGAGGATAAAGAAAATGACGATGAAGACATGGAAATCGATTCCGAGGACGAAGACGACAGTGAGGTGGAATATGACATCGTTGATCCATGGGAAGATCTCCGTGCCAAAGTTAAAGAGTCCCTTAGTTCACGCTTCGGAAAGCAAGTGGAGTGGCTAGTGGAAAAGGGGGCATCTGAAGCCGTTGCTCAAGCCAAAGCTTTCAATGCTTTATTGCCAGTTTTCAGAGCAAAGTTACGGAGGCTGTACCTGCACTATCTCAAGAAGTTCCGTCGTCTTAAACGTGATCCCGTACACGAAGCAGTCATGAAAACCCTACGTCGTTTCATGCACGAAGAAGAAGATATGGATTATGAAGAGGCCGCAGACGCAGCCGTGGATAGGCGAAAATTTTTATTGAACAGAATTTTTCATCCACGGCCAGTCCCTAAGAACGAAGAAGAAGAGGAGGAGGAGGAGGAGGAGGAGAAGGAGGAGGAGGAGGAGGAGGAGGAGGAAGAAGACGAAGAAGACAAAGAAAGTTGACCATGAGACTTTGCAGTGAACCAAGTTGACCAGATGAAATTGTATTGTAACGAACGTGAATAAAAGTGATTGTCACGTGAGCTCTCCAAGGTTGCTTTTGCTACAATTATTGTCTTGAGAAATGCTTATGTTTGAGCTACTCGAAGCTAACCTGAGCTGTGTGTAGCTACAGAGGCTTGGCAGAGAGAGGTATGGGATCAACAAAGACCGGAGGTGAGGCACCTCCCTTGGTCTAGTTTCCGTCCAAATAAGGGCACCCTAGGAGGAGGGTTAGAGGTGGTTGTGTATGCTGCAAGGCATTGCAAGGTATCGCGAAAAATCGCTGGAAGAAAACGCCATAAATTTGTTCTTTAGTGACTGGTCAGTAGTCTTCCTCTGAAGCCTCAGCCCGCAAAAGCCTTAACGGGCAGGGGTCTTCTCTAATCGAGCTAGCCAGCAGTACTCCCCATTGGGCCAGGGCTCACGATCCCAATTCTCCAGAGAGCCTAGCCTGCTGGTTTGCCGTCTTTTTTCTGACCTGGTCCTAGTCAACGGTCTTATCCTAAGGCCTGAGCCTGCAATGTCTATCAGCCAGCAGTCTTTTTCTTTTAGACTGGACCCTGCAACCTTAATGGACGTCGCCTTTTCCTGAAATATGAGCTTGCAATCCCTACCGGTCAGCATAGGGTCATTCCCGCCACATGGGAGCTGGTCAAAATTTAAAAAAGCTTAATAACATACATTCCCAACAGGTCAGCAGAGGCACGTGATCTATTATTATTATTATTATTATTATTGAGTTCCAAGTGAAATCGTTTTCCTTTGTACTCGCCCTCGCAAAAGATCCTGGGTAAAGACAAGAGGGGTAGGGGGCTACCCCTTCATTTATTGCCACGTGACAGGCCTCGCCCCCATGAAAGTTATGATGTGACAGACATCACGTGAGTCACCCACTTCATGAAGATTGGTTGCGTGACACCTGTCAGCTCCACCAAGATACCTGGTTGACCTGTAATGAAGGAGGGGTACCCCCACCCCCTATTTTCTCCTCTATTTTTCCCAGCACCCATTGCATGCGTATTCCAAATGGGTGCCCCCTCTTCTAACCATCCAAATATGGTCCGTGCTTTCCAAGGAGCGTGGCAGTACTTTTCCAATTTTTTTTACACTGTTGCTATGGTGACTGGTGTCGTGGGGTACCCCCTTCCTCTAACCACCCAACAGTGACACTAAAAAACAACAAATATAAGAACGTTTGAAACGCACCAATACAACGTGGCAAAACAGAGAGAGAGAGTTTGTTGTTGAAAAAATAACCAGTGTTTAATTCAAATTTTCACAAAATTTGTTTACAAAAAATTGTCATTACTTCTTGACTCACAGGTCTTGTCTGACAATCAAAATAACAAGTTTTCATTCAACATGATGACTGTGCCTCCTGCTCTCGTTTGATGTTGTTGTAGCACTGGGCGTTCGCCTGCTATGGACCTTTAATACTTGTGGCCTCCCTTAGGAGGCGTTTTCTTCTTCAGCACGTCGAATCGCTGTTTTTTGATGCTTGCGGACTCCCTCGGGGTGTGAGCAGTAAATTCCAATAAGCATAGGCAATTTTTGTGCCTTTCGGACGAAGCCCTCTGATTCCTTGGAAAACGCGTGTTGTACTTCGACACGGATTCCGTCGTTTTCTTAGAAGACACCGACGATCCCCAGCAACCTCAACCCGTTCTCGGCGATTACCTGGGTGAGTTCACCAACGAATTAGACGACGGTGATTACATTGTGGAATTCGTGGCAGCGGGTCCGAAAAATTATGGCTACAAAACAAAGAATGGAAAAATCGAATGCAAAGTCCGAGGTTTCAGGCTAAACAGCGAAGGAAAAACACAATTGAACTTTGATGTTATGCGCCAAAATGTATTGGATGAAATTCAACAACCACAAGACAAACCAAGAGAAACTCAAGTCATCAAAACACATCAAATTGTGCGTGACGCCAAAAACTATAACATTTACACTTATCCGGAATACAAGTGTTACAAACTAGTGTTCAACAAAAGAGTTGTTGATCCCTTGACAGTTTGAAACGCACCAATACAACGTGGCAAAACAGAGAGAGAGAGAGTTTGTTGTTGAAAAAATAACCAGTGTTTATTTGAAACTTATCCTTATGGATATCAAGCTGCTTCATAAACATTAACTTTAACAGGCTGCTTCATAAACATTAACTTTACACGATATAAGGAATAGTTGTATGTTTTCTATTTGTAATTAGTATTAGTATTTTTTATATTTTCAATAAACAGGGCATTACCCTATGTATGTGAACACTTTGGGTTTGTTTACCTTACCCAAACTGTTCATTTGCTTAGGGCAAATGTCAATAATTGTTGCTATGACTAACATCGTGACGTATTTCCTTTCCTATTACCTCAACTTCAAATTGAGACCCCAACATCAAAGTCCTCATTGTCCATGGGTCTTGCCCACGTTGCTGTTGACGAAAAGTCATTACAATGACGGCAGCAAAACGGGAGCACGCGACCAAACAAAGTTCTAGAAAGGGATTCGTCGGCTACTCCACGATCGGAAGCGTGACGGATGCCATTCTCCTCTTCCAACCAGACAAGGGTCACCAAGTCAATAAAAGCCGCCACGCGATCCGCATTCAATGGTCTCCATGTTTCCATTTGATTTTCTCTTATTCTTTCAATCAATCTGTACAGAGGAGTTCTCTCTCGTCTTGTAATCAAAGCAAGCCCTTCTCTACCAAAAATATTCTCAAAAGAAGCCAAACATTGTAAAGGTCTTCGCTTTGTCTTCATTGTTGAACTTCACTCGCTTCAGACACGAATCAAATGACACTACAAATCAACAATTCACTGTCACGATACTTTCACGTGGGGGGAGGGGGGTACCCTGTCATTCAATACTTGTTGCTATGACACTCATTGTGCAAACCTTATGCCAATGTCTCGATGTTTCACGCAAGTCTGGAAATTTAACGTCCAAACACGTTCTCATTTTTCCAAAGTCTTTCATAAACATCGGTCTTGCCCACTTTGCCAATGTTGAAAAATCATTACAATGTCGTAAAGCAAACGGCAACACACGATGCAGTAATGTCCACGTGAGGGATTCATCCGCAGTTCCTCTCTCTGAAGCGTGACGGATGCAATTTTCTTCATCGACCCAGACAAGGGTCACCAATTCAATAAAAGCCGCCACGCGATCTCTATTCAACACACGCCACGTTTCTTCTCTTCTTTCTCTGATCCTCTCGGCCAATCGAGCCAAATGTGATCTGTCGGGTCTTGTTATTAAACGCAATGCTTCTCGTCCAAAAATATTCTGAAAAGAATCCAAACATCGCAAAGGTCTTCGACGTGGCTTCATAATTTCACCCTTACACGCTTCAGACATCACGGCGGGGCCAAACCACCCCCCCAAATGGGTCATTTAGACTAATTTTGCTTCTTTTTCATATTTCTTTTCCAAACTTGGCAAAAAACCTTGGGTTGTCGCCCAATTTATTTTAAGTATGAGAATGACTTAAAAAACCAAATTGTGACGTCATAATGGCTGACGTCACAAAACGAGTTAACTGAAAATTTCAAATTTGAAATAAAAAGTTATGTCATCTGAAAGAACTTGGCAAGGGGAGTAAAATGCTGAAAACCGTACCTCGCTAAGACAAACGTATCTTAAGTTATGGCAATTTAAAGACATTTAAAGTGTCCCCCCCGGAACCATACTTTTCTTCTAAAAACAACCCTGTTGATCTATTTTGTACAGTTTTTTTCCATGCAAGGTAATAATCTGGTAAAATGGACTTCTTGTTGTTCCAAAAAATCGTATCATTTTATATTTTAAGTTTTCGGCTTGAAAACGATAATATTAGCAAGAGCATAATTGATCACGTGACACTTAATTACGTCACAAAACTGGTTTGGGGGCTCTAGCTCTGGCAGGAAAAAAATTTTCCGAGTTTTTCTTTTTCATTTAGCTTCCGTCATTTAAGACATCTTATCTGCAACTTAAATGGTGTCGTTGACGCAACAAAACAACACTTAAATTCAAACGTATTACACAAGGGGGGGACCCTATTTTGAGACTGTGAAATTTTCAAAATCTAAAATGCCATATCTCATCCATTATTTATCACATCGACAAACGGTTTTCAGCATTCAACTCCTCTTGACGTGTTCTTTCTAAAACACCAGAAAAAATTTAGAAATTCTAAAATTTTATTTTAGAGAATAATATGACGTCACCAATTATGACGTCATAATTTGACATTTGGCATCACCATTCATGTCAAATTGTTTGGCACAAAGACCCATATCAAATTACCAAGTTTGGTAAAGAAATGATGAAAAGTAACAAAATTATTAAAAATTAACCAAAAAACGGGACATTTCATGACCCATTTGGGGGGTGGTTTGGCCCCACCGTGATGAACCAAAATTACGCCGTTACCGACAAACAAACCAATGCAATCATAATTAATAGAGCGCTTTTCAAATGAGTGTCGTAAAACCAAAACCAAAGTAATTACCCCAGCCAATCACAACAAACACAAATTACCCAATGAACCAATCAGAACTCGAAGCAAATACATGTAACCGGCGCCAAGCGCGGGAAAACGCGTGCGAGCGAGTCGGGATTGGTTTGAGTTTCACTTCTGATTGGTCGAGAAAGTGGCGCGAGATTTTTTAACCAATCACAGAGTGAAGTAAAGCAAAACCAAAGCAAAACGCGATTTACATTCGACACTCAATTGAAAACTGCTCTAATAAACCTAAGATCTCGTGACGTATTTCCTCTATGCCTCGACCTCACATCGAGACCCAACATGAAAGCGAGGTTTTTTGGAACATGAAAGCGAGGTAAATCACCCTCAAGCAGCCTACAGTACTACTTGTAAGAATTAGGGTGGAGTATTTTGGAGCTTTTGTAAAAGAGACGATAAAAGAAAACCATGTCATGTATTGCGGCAAGAGCAAGCATTCAACACCCTCAAATTGAGCTCATTTTTAGCCAACTTGCTGTTGAGAAGATTGGCTAATATGCACGCAGACATAAGCATTTTGAGCTGTGAGCCAGGACTGTGAAGAAACGTTTTAATCATAGTGCACGGCTGGCTGAAAAATAAAGAAAGAAAATGAGATTTCCGGTTTGCTGACAGGTAAATTTTGCCGGCCACCAAACGCACCGGAGGCGCGGAAAGAGCGCTCGTTCCAGTCCTTCTCCGCATCACACATTGCTTGAACAGCGGACTGCTCGTTTCATCGCCCAACCTTTTCCCGCCCTGATTAACAGTAATGCCTGGCAAACTATTTGTTCGTCCTATATTGCTGAATTACATAAAAATTTTCTTCTTCGATAATCTAAGTTCTTTATTAGAACAAACATTGCAGTGGAAAGTTTAAGGGGAAATAAAATTGTACTAAAATGCGGGAAAGCAACTTCCAGCGACATGGAAATAATTTCCATATACGCCGTGTAAACAAAGTACCACGAACGTGACTTTTGACACAAAATGCGCATTCTCGGACACATTTCTTACATTACAAGCGAGATTTTCCACAGAGACAATCAACTACATGAATTGAATTCGAAACCAATCAAGTAAAATCGCAAAAGCGGACATTTTTGTTAATGTGCATAAATTTCCTAGTCACCCAAACTATCTTGCAATGTCTGAAAAGTTATAAATAATGAGATCGCAGCTCGACTTGCAACTAAAAAGCTCGACCACTGTTTCCATGAGCTTTTTCTGAAGGCAAGTGCTCGCGTTGTTGTGTTTTCACGCGCACGCGACCAATGCAATCTTGTAGCGCCATATTTCTTGCGAGTTAAAAACCTATTAAACTGATGTCTGTAGGGTTTACTGGTGTTGAGATTCACTCGTTCGCTAAGCAAGGCTTGCTTTTTTATGGACCAAGGCTTTCACTCCCCCAAAGTGATTTGTGTCGACAACTCGTTTCCAAATGATTTCTGTATGATGCGTGTCTGACAAATGATCCAAAATTTCTTAGGTCGAACTCGAACTTTTCCTTCTCGTGGCTTGACAATTTACGTTGGCTTTCTACGGGAATAAAATAAGGTAAACGGAAATAAAAACTACAGTTTCTCTCTCGCCTTCAAAACAGCTGCTCGTCGGGATTTATATACTGAAAACATGTGCGGTAAGGAAGCCCACGCAGACAACCCACGCGCGCGAGTTTTCTATGAATACCGTGCACCCCCTAGATAGAGATTTTTGATTTACTGACACCGTCACATTACCATATGTTTACTGATGCTACGCCATCATTACCCATTTATTCCGTTCGGGCGTTTAGTGACGAAACGTCATCATTACCCACCGATTCCTTTATATACGCGCGGACTATAAGGACGCCTCCTCAGGATTTTGCCAAAACCCCTGCGGGGACAATTAGCTTTTTTCATGAGAAAAACGTACCATAAACAGAGTAAACTGTCTCCATGCCGCCGATCATGTGATCATTCACGTGACAGTGAAGCAACCAGTCTCCCACACTGTCCGGAATCATCTCCACGGTTGCGAAGACTCCTGGGAAGAGGTCGTACACGTCTTCTCGGTGATAAGCAACATGTTTCTGTGAAGAATAGTTGAGAACCGTCAGACTGTGGATTCCATTTCATAAACATCAAGAGAGGATGGAGTAAGAGAGTGAATCCCCATGCCCCATGACGATTATTTGAAATTTATTATTAGTTCGCACCCACGCTGCGAAGGTTATTTTTATCTGTTGTTCCCATGTTAACAATCTAAAATTACATGACGTCATTCTAACTCACCAATGAGGTGTCGTCCTTAAAATAACCACGCAGTATGACACAAAAACAAAAATAGATTTCAAATAGTTTTCATCGGAAGAGGCCCATGTATGAGGAATTCGCTCTCTCCCTTCATCCTCTCTTGTAAACATTACGTACATTCAGATTGTCGTTGTTTGTGGTGTTGTTTTCCCACATAAGAGCACCAAACCAAAACGACGCGTTTAAAAATGGCCACAAATTGAGCCCAAATTACTTAGAAGACATTAAGACAACCCCTTGTTGAGGTAAGTGAAATTTATTTCAACATTAATGGATAAACCTTAGTACTTTAGAACCTAAATGAACTTCCCATACATATAAATCAAGAATACCACATACAAGTAAGAGTCACGTTCATGCTATCAGGTCGTGAGTTTGGGCCACCTGTGATTACACCAGGATTGAGGATTCGAAAAGAGGAGAAGGGAACAACGTTAATTAATCGAACGTGCACATTTTTTACATGACACTTGGTACGCGTTCTTAGCGACAGGAAAGAACCTGAACGTTGCAATCCATCTTTATACTGGACATCCGAAGCAAACTACACTTATCTATAGTTTCAGAAAGCTCATAGAGTAATTTGAAACAAAATTGAATAATTATATCTGGGTTTCCCTTGAGTAATGTGTCTTCCTAGCTCTTGAAAGCAATACTAAAAATCATTGACATAGCTACTTTAAAGCATTACGTAGCCAAGTCGGAATGTAACGAGGTAAACAAAAACATGCAGCCAGAGTTCACCATCCACAGGCGAGTGTTACTCTACACTTATTTCATACTTTTGTCTTTCCCTGCGTGTATTATAACAAAAGTATTGTTAGAGCCTTAAAATAGAAACAGAAATGGTTCTTACATGAAGAAACGTTTGCCCGTGAAAATGAACCGTGTGTATGTCAACCTCGTTCCCCATACCAACTAGGTACCAGTCCACTCTCTCCTTCCGGAACATCTCCAAACCCCTCAAGTTGCCGAACACGAATCCGTTGATGCCATGCATTTTGTTGCTTTCCTTGAAGTCTTCGTCATCCTTAAGCGTATCTTTCTTTCCCGGTTTTCTGCAGTACTTATCGACGTTCTCGTCTATGTACCAGCTCTCGTTTTCGTCAAGGACGGTAAACATGAGCGCGTACTCCCGATCTACGTCTTTTCTTGCGTTTGTTTCCGTCAGCGTATCCTGATGAAGTAAAGGAGAAGTCAGCATACAGGTCTTGTTTTCCATACTGTCCGGGCTCTAATTATCGGTTTCCACAGCACAAATAACTAGCAGATATTGCTACTCCTCCCTGGTGGGGATGCTAGTCCATCACAGGATACCCATCATAAAGTGGCTAGAATCGTTACTACTTCCCCTGGATGGGACGCTAGTCCATCACAGGATACCCAGCATAAAATGGCTAGAATCATTTCTAATTCCCCTGGATGGGACGCTAGTCCATCACAGGATACCCAGCATAAAGTGACTAGGAGTATTGCTACTCCTCCCCAGATGACATGTTAGTCTATCACAGAATACCCAGCCTAAAGTGGCTAAGATTATTACTACTCCTCCTTGGATGGGATGCTAGTCCATCACGGGATACCTAGCATATAGTGACTAAAGCAGGAAAGCAGGAACTGAATCACACTAAATTGGTAAATTAAAGCTATCCTGATTTTACTGACCTTCTTACAGATTATTAGGGGTCCCACGAGTCCGCTATTAGTGTCCTTTATTGGGTTCACATCTGAGTAGTAGGCCCATGTGGCGCACGAGGGACCGTTCGGCCCTGGCCCCGCGCGTTCCGGGACCTTCCAGGTGTATTTATACAGTTTACCAGGTTCCACAGCATTATCAGCTTTACTGGCGCCTCTTGTAGCATCATTGTAGTTCGATCCCTCGTTCCCTTTACTAGAACAACAGTAAAAAATAATAACAATAATGTGGAGATAAAATGAAGGATGAAGGAAGGGGGGGAGTAACTACAAAACTATCACCCCCAGAAAAGCAATTTCGAGCCAAATTCATGCTCGCTTTCATTTAAAAAAATACTCTTTTATCGAAGATCAGATCAAAGATTAGCTGCTCGTGACGCTAAATCTCAAACGAAAATGTTATACCGTGGAGCGAAATAAAAATTGAAATAAATAAATAAATAAATAGTAATAAAAAACTATAATATCTTTTCAAGCTGTAGGAAAAATATTCGTCAGGCGTTCTATAACGAGGGAAGATAGAGCACTGTAGTTTGAGCACATAGAGATTCAAAGCGTGCTAGGGGTATTTATCGTCGCATATGCGTGACGCGGGATGAAAAAGGGTCAAAGTTGGCTTTTGGTTTACTTTAACACTGATCCAAACAATGCCTGCGATGAGAGCCACGGCATCCATATTTGAGTAATGTTTATATTAGCCTTTGCCTAATACCTGTAATAAAGACCGTGAGGGTGCATGGAAAATCTCTTGGAAGCCATGTTTTTAAACACCACCTCGATCGTGTCTCCAACTTCAGCGTGTAACATCGGACCCAGTACCCCCAGGTGCTTTTCAGCTGCGGTCCTTTTTCTCTGTACTTTAAACTGGGCGCTATGGTATTCACGATACACAACTTTCTTATACTTTGAGCCAATTCGCTGGTCTTCAGTTGTGGTGAACGTTTTTGCCTCTCTGAAACAGAATCAGAACAGGTCGTATTATAAGGAAATCAATTTGGTAATGGAGCTTTGATCCCTTTCCCTCTGTGGATGAAATGCTGAAGTGTGACAATTCAAGTGAAAGCTATTGAGCAGTACTTTCCTGTGGTGCAGTTTATTATGCCGAACAAGGTGATTCTAACTTTTGTGGATAAAATCCTTAAGCGTACCAATTAAAATGCAGAGGAAATACAACCTTCCAAAAACTTACAGAAACATTTGAGTTCCCCTTAACCACCGAACTTGTTTATTCTGGGAAAGACTCCGGAATTGACAACAACCAGAGATTTGAAAAAAACTAGGAGAGCTTTCCCCTCAGTGAGGGGAATAGGGGTGGGGCTTCTTTTAGGAAGATTACAGTATACTGATATAAGACAAGTTATACTGACTCGCTCTTATCCAATGGCATTCCTCCTAATACATCCTGGCCAGTAGGAGCATAGTCCCACTCCCCCTCAATCGCTGCAATATAATACCGACGAACAATCCCAGACAGCGTCACGGGCGGAGCCTTCCCACAATTCTCTCGAACAGTGTACTTCGCCAGCATGCCTGCTGAATAATGATCGTTGGTGCGGCAGACTAGTGCCCATTCCCCCGCGTTATCTGGGGTCATTTTCAACGTTGCAAATAACCCTGAAGTGAAATCATAATACTGTTCATCAATATATAGACAATGCCTGGATATAAGTAAGTTCTCGCTCTGATTGGTTCTCTACTGACGGGATGAATAAATAGTCAACTCGACTACGTTAGAAAAATATTAAAGGTTAAAAGTGCGCAAAATGGCTTGACACCGGCTAAAAAACGTAGGAAACAAGAGTTTAAAATTAGACTTTTCGATCGAAAATCTTCGATCTTTATCAGTGATGGAATTAAAATTGTAACGGTAAAAAATGAAGTGTCCTTAACTATACATATATCCAACATATGAAAACAAGCGGGGGGGGGGAGGTGTGCGAGACGCAGCAAGTTAGAAAAGGGAGGTGTAAATACCAGAAATGTCAATGTGGACGAAACAGCTGTCTATGGCTGCCATTGTCCGGGTAACAAGACTGTGTGCATGCGTAAGGAACTGGCAATACCACAAGGTCGGGTGGCGATTTTCCGTCATTTTTTGATAACTTCTCATTTTGGGTAAAATCCAAGATTACACAATAGATCGCCGCCATCTTGGGTGACGTCACAGGTCCCCAGCAGCGCCGCGACCCATAATATATACCTCATGTTGTAAACACTTGACGGGCTTTCTACTAAAGGTAACATCTTTTCGAAATATTGTAACATATCAAAAACCCAAGGGGGGTTCCATCAACCCCGCCCCTTTGTAGCAAGGCCGGGGTGTGACTTTGCTTGTACGTCCGAGGGTCAAAATTCCCTCTTTTCTTGCGTTTGTGTTAGAATCTGCGTTTTCGATGTTTACAGGTACTTTAGCTCGTGCTTGTGCTCGTATTTGCGTTTGCGTGGCAGTTAAACCAGGCTTAAAGGCCCGTACCTGGTAAAAGGTAAATTGTATCCTCCACATTGCCGTCATGCATGAAAGTATTTCCATAGAAGTACGCCGTATGTCTATCAAATTCATTTCCTATGCTGATCAAATGCCACGAAACATTGTCGCCTAAGCACATATCCAGTCCAGGAAGATTGGCGTAGAGATATCCGTTGATACCATGCATCTTATTACTTTCTCGGTAACCTTCATCCGCTGAAATATTCACAAAAAACATTTTTAAGAGCTGGTTGAAAAGAGGACGAGAAATAACAAGAATTGGCAATAGTAGCCGCCTCGACGGGAACACCGACAAAAACGTCTCAGACGCTTTCCTAGAAAACGAAATAACGTTATTTTGTAATACTTCGCGGTACTTTCCTGTGGTGCTGTTTATTACGTTGTACAAGGCGGTTCTAACTTTTGCCGAAACTTGTTGACCATTTGACTCACAGACTCGGAGACTGTGGTTCAAATCCTCAAGTGTGACCATTCAAATGAAAAGTACTGAGCAGTACTTTCCTGTGGTGCTGTTTATTGTGCTGAACAAGGTGGTTCTAACTTTTGCACCTGGATGAAATCCTTAGTAAGTGTGATCACAAAAATGAAAGCCACTGAGCACTATTCTCCTGTGGTACTGTGAACTGTGATACGTAAGGTGGTTCCAACTTTTGAGTCTGTGGATGAAATCCTAAAGTGTGACCATTCAAATGAAAGCTACTGAACAGTACTTTCCTGTGGTGCTGTTTATTATGCTATACAAGGTGGTTCCAACTTTTGAGTCTGTGGATGAAATCCTAAAGTGTGACCATTCAAATGAAAGCTACTGAGCAGTACTTTCCTGTGGTGCTGTTTATTATGCTGTACAAGGTGGTTCCAACTTTTGAGTCTGTGGATGAAATCCTAAAGTGTGACCATTCAAATGAAAGCTACTGAACAGTACTTTCCTGTGGTGCTGTTTATTATGCTGTACAAGGTGGTTCCAACTTTTGAGTCTGTGGATGAAATCCTAAGGTTTGGCCATTCAAATAAAAGATACCGAGCAGTACTTTTCTGCGGTGCTGTTTATTATGCTGGGATGCTAGTCCATCGCCGGCTTACCCCTCAGTATTTTGTAAGGTTGCCTTAATATTTCGCTTATACCCGTCTGTAAGATCTGAATGGAGAGAGGCAACGTAGAGAAAATGTTCTTGCATAAGAAAACACCTCGACGGCAGAGACCAGCACTGGAAGAGTCGAGCGTCAGGGTGGCACTCGACCGCTCTAATAATCACTCGATCACTGCTGCTCCTCTTCCCCCTCCACAAGAATGGGTTACTTATTAGAGGTGATGGCCATTTCATCTAAAAGGGTTAATCAGAAAGGGAGGGGGAGGTCCAACTGGCTGACTTATGGTTGTAAATATCGTACCATCGTCAATCTTGTTCCATTTCTTGGCTCTTTTCTTGTTTTCATCGTGATACCAGGATTCGTTCTCGTCTGTGACGGTGAGCAGAAGCACGAATTCTTTGTTGATGTTTCTCTGCGTGTTGTCATCATTCAGCGATCCCTTTTTGCAAGTTAGCAGTGGACCGAACAAACCTTTAAACAGAACAAAGTCACAACGCTGTTAGAGACCACCGTCGTAAACCATAGTTAATAAAAGAATCTGGTTATGAAGCTCAGCAAAGTCTCTTGTTTTATGTTTTTGTTACCGTTTTTAGCCTTGACCGTGCACAAACAACAATAGGTTTGAATTTTCCATTAGCAACGAACCAATAAAAACGTCACTGTTAAGTTATTCAGCCATAATGTGCGAACGTAAAACAAAAGATTGTGCACGGTCGTAGAACTTTCAACATAAATTGCAGCACCTTTGTTTTGGCCTTTGAAACTTGCAAGGTTTCATAACCACTCCCTCGAGTAACTATACGTAAACTAAAATCAAAGTAATTACATCCTCCACAATTGAAACAATTTGTAACACGTAATGAAATTTTCTGCAATTTGATTGGCTAACGGGAGGATCATTTCATGAAATGCACAGTCAAGTATAGGTATTTCAGTCGACATTCAGACGGTATCTGAAAACCTGCTTTGGCAATCTTCCCCCCTGGGCTCACCAGAATAAGTATCCTTAACCGGATCCACACTGGAATAATACAACCACGTAACACACTGTGAATCAGTACTGGTCGGCCCCACTTCCTCGGGAACAGTCCACCGATAAGTGTAAATCTGGCCTGGTTGCACAATATCGTCCCCCTTTTGAGCCCCGGATGTGTGATCTTTGTACCAGGCACCTTCGTTTGACTTATTGAAGAAAACTCCATGTGGCTGAATGCTGTAATTATAGCTGGCCTGTCCAGAAACAAAAAAGAAAAGACAAGTAAACTGTGGAAGGAGCGTTCAGACAGTTACTTGGTCGCTTTGGACTTTTTTCGCAGTTTGGACGAGATTTGAAATTTTTGCGGAATGACAAAATTCATCAGGCAGAACAATTGTCTTTTCTTTTTAATTATCCAGCAAGATAACTCTCTGAAAGTGAATTGACGAGATTTGGATTTCGCTGAAGAAACGCTATCTAGGCCGATGATGTGAATAAATGCCGTTATCTGCTAAATGCATACTCTCCCATGACAAGCAATAGAAAAACAGCAAGCTTTTTTCTTTGGTTGGGGGGGGGGATGTGTTCCTTGGAATTTGTGTGCAACCCACAGCAGTATTCGCTTAGAGCTCGAAGACCTCACTTTTTTCCAGACCCTCGTTTAGGCCTGGCTCGATCTACTGGTTGAATTGTGTCACCTTGCCCTTAGAGTGTCAACTTTGCTGTCAGTGTGGTTCATGTAGCCTTCATACAGAGAGAACCACTCCCTAGAACCACCCTCTTAACAATGTTTCCTTACATTATTCTTGAAGACCACCTCTATCACATCACCGACTTCCGCACGAATGACCGGCCCCAGGTAGCCAAGATGTTGGGGTTTCTTCTTTTTAGTTGTAAAGGTTTTGTCAGTGTATTCCTCATACGTTGCTTTGAGGTATGATCCTCCAATCCTTTGGTCACCTTGAGCAAAGAAGACGGCTGACTCACTATGAAGAAAAAGCTTGTTGAGAATTAAACATCAAATAATTTAACTCTTTGCTTCTAATTATTTCCAAAAAACACACGAGTGATGTTGCTTAAATGATTTAACAAAATATTAGAATTCTGTCTGGTATAAAACCGCCTTGAGTGGGTTGTAGACGTGGAAAAAATATTTCTTAACCCTCCCCTCCCTTTCAGTCGTCTTTAAAAACATCTTGAAATTCGTCAAAAAATTCGCAACATTTGTTCCGCCATGAACAACGACCTAGTGGGGGCGGGGACATATGTGGATCGAATGAGATCTCTTTTAAGATAAAAAAAGTTTAAGTGCTGAAACTTCTTAACAACGGGGCATTTGACGCTAATGCCCCATTAAAGTACCAGGTCTTGAACGACTCAAAAAAGTCAGCCTAAGTTGGTTACACGCCTTCTAAATATTGTTTCCAGTTATGACGCTAACGCATATGGGTTAAAAATTTTAATTTCGAGTTAAGCTACGGTTTTGTTTATGACTAAACTTCGTTTAAATAATTGTCCTCAAGGTTTACCTATCTGCTTTTGTCAGTCTCTCGCCATTCATGTTGTTCATTCCAGTCGGTCCATAATTCCACAGCACCTCGTTTGCCGCAATGTAGTACGTCCGCGTTTTCCCGCCACTCACAGCTGGCACGTGACCGCTTCTTCCGTCACACTTCGTGACGTTGAACAAGGCGTACATACCGGCGTTATAATGATCGTCAACTTCACAGTTTAGCATCCACGTTCCGGGATTTAAGGCCTTCATAGAAGCCGTCACGAAAGTAGCAGGTAGGAGAGAAGCGACGTCTTTGCGATGGCCGTCAATTGTGAAAGTTTGTCCATGGAAATAAGCTTTACAACAACAACAACAAAAAATTTCAACGAGTAATTTTAATGCACTACGCGGAACAGCACGCTACAATATTCAGTGTGCCTTCACATTTCAGTTATTCCTTGCTTTCAATATTCGTCTATTCATTCCTTCCTTCGTTAATTCGTTTGTTTGCTGAATTATTCATCCCTTCATTCATTCGTCCATTTGTCCATTCGCCCGTTCGTGCTTTCGGTCGTTAGTTTAGATCGCTTGTTCAGTCCTTTATTCGTTCATTCGTCCACCACTCGTTAGATCTTGCATTCTGTTTGTGCATTCGTTATTGATGGGTTCATTTGTCCATCACTGGGTTGATTCCAGGCTGAATCGTTGATTCGTTAATACGTCCCTTACTCATTTGTCCATTCGTCCACTTTACCTTTTGTGCGTCGCCCATGCGTTCATCTGTTCCTCTTTTCATTCATGCATTAGCTCATTCATTGATTAGTGTATTCGTTCGTTCATTTATTCTTTTGTTTATTCGTGCATTAGAGCAGTCGTTAGTTTACTAGTCCCGTTGCCAGAACGCGCCTCACCTCATCCTAACAAAGGAGTCAAACCAAGGACGCATCGAGTACAGCCCCTTTGATGGGGGCGGGGAGGGGGGGTGCGTCCTGGCAACATGGCTCTTAGTTTATTGGCTCATTGGTTCGTTTGGCCTATTAGCCTCCCATAACGTCGTTCAACTTACCCGTATGAGCATCCACTTCATTACCAATCCCAGCCAAATGCCAGCTGACGGAATCTCCTAAGCACATTTCCAAGCCGGGTAGATTTCCGTAGAAGAAGCCGTTCACGTGGTGCATTTGGTTGCTGTCAATAAAACCTCTGTCCCCCTTCTCCACCCCTGTGGGGTCACTGCAGTACGTCTGAATGTTTTTATCCAGAAGCCAACTGAAATTTTCATCAGTCATCGTGAACAGGCTAAAAAATTCTTTGTCTACTCCTGTTTGT
The DNA here is from genome assembly GCA_964017195.1 of Siderastrea radians. Classification (NCBI taxonomy): domain Eukaryota; kingdom Metazoa; phylum Cnidaria; class Anthozoa; order Scleractinia; family Rhizangiidae; genus Siderastrea; species Siderastrea radians. The sequence goes on along the minus strand of OZ024894.1, from coordinate 6,505,566 downwards.
TTATCGCTAGATTCTTGTAAAGTTCCAGCTTTACAAGTCAGTAGCATACCTGCAAATCAAGAACAACGCAATGTATTCGCGCAATGTGTCCATGTGTCAAAATTCCGGTAAGGTTAGTACACTGTTTAGTAGGGGTGGCATAAATTAGAAAGGGACCGCAAAAATAAGACGCGACAACGGAATACGTGGTTGAAATGATGTTTCGTTTATCAAAGCCATATGATAAAATGGAAGGGCGTTTTGAAAAGCAGTTTACGAGTAAACGAGCAAAATGCAAGCCGTTATCAACATTTTCATGCCACTTTTGAGCTTGTTTAACGCCCTTTTCCCAGATTAGCTTTTACTTTTAGAAAAGTCCTGGATATATCACTGCATTCTGGGCGATGCAGCATGATAATTTTGTCGAGGATAAGCAAACTGTCTGAAATAAGGAGTTGTCCGTAAGGTGAGGTTTGACTGTATTGTAGGAAGAAATTAGATTTTAATCAATCTTACCTATCAATCCAGTGGCTATATCCCTGTGCGGCATCACGTGCGAATGGTACAGCCACGTGAGGCAATTGTCGTCATCTTCTGTTGGGGCGTGGCCGTGGGTTATTTTCCAAGTGTACACGTGACTGCCATTTAGGGGCACTTGATCATCTCGCTTACTAGCTCCTTCTGTCTGGTCCTCATAGAGGGCCCCTTCTGAGTCCTTTAAGTAAAAGACCCCGTGGGGATGCATAGAAAAGGTTCCATTGGCCTTGTTCTTGAAGTGAATCTCAATCGTGTCACCTTCCTCGCCCTTGAGTATGGGACCTAGGAACCCCAGGTAGGGTGGGTGGGGTTTTTCTGCGTTGAAGGAAGCATCTTCGTACTCACGATACAACACTTTCCTATAGACGTGTCCTATGGTGTGTTTACCTTTGGTGGTGTACACTGCAGCATGACTACATAGAAAGAAAAAAAATTGGAATAATTTACCTGAAAGCTCGTATCCGTAGCAGTTCTAATTAGGCCAATTTTGACGTTACTCTAGATGGTATCCGGCCGCTTCGAATCCAAATATTTTTTGAGTCAAGGACACATATATTTATTTTCATTTTATAGCGGAGCCAGCGCGCTAGCGCTTCAGCGGAGCTCCATTGCTAAGGAAATTTGGTAACCTATGAAGCCAAAAAATTTTGGTAGTGACGTAATAGTCACGTGACCGTCCGTCCGTACGTCCGTACATCCGTACATCCGTACGTCCGTCCGTCCGCACCACAGGGTTACCAATACACTTCATACACTGGATATAACCCTGTGCTAAATCCCGTGTGTTTTTGGCGCGAAATCGCATGTTGACCCGCGTTGTAGCAAAACAAGCAAAGACAACAAAAGTCAAAAACAAATTTGTTAATGGAAAAAAAACGTTCAAAGGAACACTTAGTTGTCTTTTTGGTGGAAGGTAAGGGGAAAAGTTCAATTTAGGCGATAAAGTTCAGGCAAAAAGTTCAAATTTGCCTCGTCGGTTCTGTTCAAACTCGGTCGGCACTCCGCTTGAGTTCGCAGCTTTTCGCAGCGCTTGCGACGTCAAATATAGCAGAGCTAGTGCTTTTTGGTTTTTTGTGTCCACAACCATGGTTTTTACGGCGTTTCGAACACATTTTGCCAGGAAAAACACCAGCATTTTCATGCTGATAGGCAGCTTGTCACGAAGAAAGAAATAAGTATTAAAATTAACTTCCAACACAACGTCAAACGCCCATGGCCTAGTGGACTAGTCACCGGCATCTCACGCCGACGAGCCGGGTTCGACACTCAGCGGGAGCAGGTTCTTTTTTCTTTTTTTTTCTTTGTTTTTTTTTTTTTTTTAAATTTAACGACTTGAATGAGAGTATTTTCACAAATTAATAACTGCCAGCAAAAACAAAACAAACAAACAACAGAAAAAAAACCAGACAAAACAAAAAGGGGGGCTCCGCTTTTAGGCTTGGCTAAATCTATATATTATAGTGGTTATTGTCTATTTCCGAGGGTGTTATCATACTTTTCAATCCATTTTTACGATTTGTGAAGTGCGACTGTGTGTGTACAGAAAGCCATGTAGATACCTTCAACTTGAACCTGGAACGACAAGAACTGAAAACCTTGTATTTGAGAGTACTTTAGTATAATCATAATGAAGTTACTGTTTTAATGTAAAATGACAAATTTTGTTGAAATATGACTGTCGTGAACTTGTGATTCAGTTGTTGGTGTTTTATTCAGTTGTTGTAAAATAACGGCGGCATCGCGTTACGCACAAAAAGCTTATTTTCTTGATGCATTTAAGCGCTCCAAAACAAAAAAAGATTTACATTGCTACGAAAATCATCTTATCGAGTAATGTTTATTAACTCTTGTCAGTATTAAATAGAGGATGCTACTGTGTACGCATGGGCAAGGTGCGAAACGTTCTTGAGTACGAAACGACCGTACAAAATTTACACCTCGTGGGGGGAGAGGTTTTGGTAGGGAATGACGGGTCGGGTGGGTAGTGCAGCCGGGACGAGCAAGGTTCTGCGGTGCAAGATCATTGACACTTTGTGAACTAAGAAGGTTCTGGCTATGTGTACGCAAATCAGTAAGCTCTGAAAACACAAATTGCTTTTCTTTCATCCTGTTGTCGTGATATACACTTCAAAGACAACAAAAATAACCAATGTTAGCAGTAAGAGCCGCCTAATTAGATGTAACCTGAAGAGCGTGGAAAACGTGGGTGCAAAAATATTATACAATATACATCATATCGCAGTCACGCAATTCAATTTGCCCGATGTAAGGTGAAGAAATTAGGGATTCTCTGACCCCTATTGATATCAAAACAGAAAAGCTCTTCAACCTATTTACGCGCTGTGCGAACGCAACTTCGGTAACTGAAAAAAAAAACGAAAGAAAGAAACTTACTGATACACCTTCAGAATCTGCTTCGAACTGTCCTTTTATCAAAAGAGGAGACAAATATTCCACCACCGTAAATCAAATAACAATTTCAGCGATTGGAAAGTATATATTTGGCCCACTGAGACGACTGGGAAACTGTGGAATCGGATTCTACTAACAGGCCTACTAATTGCCCTCCGAGTTTCCGCGTTTATTTATAGTACACGAAAAGAACGAAGTCCAACCGACAATTGGACTCTCCGGATTATCGAAGACTCACGCGAGAGCCAAGTGAATTATTCAGGCCTGCGCGGTGTCGTAATAATAATAAAACGAGACCTTAATATTCAATTATATAATGCAAACGTTTACACCGAGAGGCGGAGAAAAAACTTTTACGCATAGCGTTTGATCAGAGGTCCCGCGTTTGGGATGACACGTGTCACCTTCATGCAAGCGAAAACGTCTTTCACGATAAATTGAACAAACCTAGTAACTACACATCCCTCGTGTAACTACAGAATACTCCAGCTATTTCGAACAAAGGCTCTCTCGGATTCCCCGCTATCTGGAACTTGAACTCGTTTCCCTTTATAGTTGATGTCGCTAGTTATTTTCATTGGCTGTCTCAAACTCCCGCTTTCTCGAACAATATTTGGTTTTCCTTATTTCCAACATAGCGTAGCAGAAATCTGCTACAGGTGATTTCGTGATTTTTTTACCTGTCCTCCTCTAGTTTAATGCCTTTCACTTTGTTGTAGCCGCTTGGAGCATAGTCCCATTCCTTCTCCACCGCGGCAATGTAGTACTTCCGTGTCTTCGATGAAACAATTTGGACTGAAAAGCATGACAACAGAACACACACTCCAAGTAACAACTTCATAGCGTCCCGTGCCCAGTCTAGTTTGGTGGCAAAGAAGTGACACGCTTCTCTTTGCTGGCTTCAACGGGGACTACGCAGGACCTTGTTACAAACTGCGTAGCTATCTGAACTATACAAAACATGTCAAGAATCACGAAGCATTTTACTTTATCAGCCAAGGTTGTTATGTTGCACGTTCTCGACCCCAGAGCATTCGGGCGTAACGTTATTTTGCTAAGCAGAGCTACGACTGGAGCGCATGCGCCATTGCGTATTCCTTCCGCCACGGAATACGTTACTTTTCTTCTTACGATTTACTTATTTTTTAATAGCTTCTGTGCAACCGGGGACCTCTGTACACTAACCTGAAATCATGCCCTCCCTCCCTACTACTACTGCGGGAGAAGGAGGGCATGATACATTTGCTTGTCGAAACTCATGTAAAAAAGCCAGATTCTGGTTTTTTGTCTGATTGGTCGAGAAACAATACCTATGAATCGATGTGTTCTGATTGGCCCTTTAACAATAACGCTGTCAACGGACGTAAATTGTCGACGTGACTCGCTCACAATTTCGATGCGACCGCCATCGCTAAGGAACAACCAAGGAACAAGTCTAGATCTGCCGAAGTAAAATGTGTTGCTCTAATAAATTCTCGTCGTTCTAGGAGAATTGTTAACATTTCTTTCTCTCCTGAGTATGGCGTTCGGTTTGACGAAAGCTTTCTCTCACCTGGAGCAGAGAAGTACAGCAACAGTGAAGTATGTATTCCGTTTTATCGCATCGTGTCTCGGAATTTTCGGTTCCTTCTGTGAGTACCGGGGAAGGAATGACGTAAAACAAAAGAAACAAAAGACGTAAAACAATTCAACTCCAAGATATAACCAAATTACAATGTCTCGCAAACAAAAGAAGGACAATGTGCTCCGGTACCTGAAGAAAGACCCGAATTTTCATTTGACGGCTTTCAGCTAGTATTGATAATATGAACAGAGTAGTGGTTGTTTCTGCGTTTTACGAAACAAAAAGAACAGCAGACGAACAAGTATTTTTCGCCAAGAATGATCGACAACAAGTCAACCGATAATTCGGTAAAGTTAACGGTAAACTGATGTTTGGCGACTGAGCCGCAATCAAGTCGTTATAACGATTTTCAGTTTATTCATTCATTGTTTAATACTTATGTCGTTTTATTGATCTCTGACATTGACATCAAAGGATCTGACTACTTTTATAATAAATGTTCTTCGCTTTAAAATTCGCTGCTGTTTAGAGATAAAATTTGCTGCTAATCTCAAATATTTATCACTTCTGGAACTAAATTAAATTACAAAATACTCCTTTGTTTATAAACGGTTTTATTTATATCTTTATTCTAAAGAATGAAACTGAAGGTGTTTCTCTTAATTGCCCAAGGCTTTTTACGCAGAAAATTGGTGATAAATGCGAAGAGAATATTTCCGGATACCACCTGAAATGGGAAAGGATTCAAACATGCAGCATATTTTGGTACATGACAACCTCGTCGTATTTTGAATTTTCATTCAGTTTCAGCTCAGACAGAGCAGCCATGTACAATACTGGAACCTTCAAGTTAGCAGTCGTGTAAATTTGAGTGCTTGTGCCTAGAAGATATATCGTAGCCTATGATTTTCTTATTTTGCCGACAATTGCGTGACTTTTTGCAAATTGCCGTTATGGGAAATTTGCATACCGAGGATCGTGCAAGCAGAAGAAATTTTGATTGGCTGTTTTGTTGAATGTCAATCAATCAAAAAAGTGGGCGGTAGACGTTCCGTAGAAGAATTGTATCAGGCTCTATTTTTCGTTTCGCCCGTCCCGCCTGAATGTTTCACCGAGCGAAACGAAAATAGAGCCTGATCGCAGGTTATCTGTACACAGGCAAGGGATTATCAGGTAAGAGATCATATCCCCCATAGGAGCCTTATTCCATAGATAATGCCTCTCAGGTTATTTTTAGATCGACTCACAGATCGTTGAATCCCAAGAGGGTTAGGCAATAGCCAATCATATGACGAGAATATTTTCTGCGTGGATGGCCCTCGCGCAGAGCCACACGCTCTTCGCTAACAAAATGGTGGACGACGCGGAGAGTCAAGATCTCGCGTTGAGCATACATTTTGTGGACGAACGCGAATATAACAATCTGTCCTAAACACGTCAGGGAGACGTCGCTGGAAGAAGAATCGCCCTTCCTGGTTTCTCTTAGAGGACAGATCTTGAGACTATTCGATCAGTGAGGCTGAAAGCCTAGTTCCAGTGAGGAAGGTGAAGAATGAAGTGTGCTCGGGCGGGAGCGACGATGAAAGGAGTGAAAACGATGCCCACGTTGAGATTGCAAGTGATGGTGAAAGCGGTGCTCTCGAAAACTCCAGCTAAGTTCGGACGAGGGAAACACGAGGGAAAAGAAAGCTTCTTCGACGAAGCAAAGGCCGAAGGCTTCGAGCTCAAAAGACACCGCCACGAAACAAAGAAAAGTGTGAAGCAGAAGTCTTCAGTCATGCGAATCCTCCAGGAAAATATTCACGCAACACGCGAGGTAAAATTATCCGCGGAGGACTGGAACATTCTAAAAATAATCTGTGAGGCATATACTCTCTTATCTGATGATCTCTTAACACAAGCTAATTTTTAACTTTTTGGCGCTTTTTCTTTTTTAATCATTCGAGTGTTACAAAAGATAGTGCAGAGTAGTTGAATATCGAAGACGAATGATTGTATATTTTCAGGAATAATTAATTTACCCGATACAAGCAAAGCCTCCCCTTCTCCTAAAAGATTGAAAAAAATAAAAATACACCATTGGGACCTAATAATTGATTGACCGGTTACTTAAGTGAGTGATTTTATCCCGATCCAAAGTAGGTCTGCAAAATTGTCTAAACATGTTGTATTCCTTTAGCAGTTCTTGGATGTTAGATATCATTTCTGAAAAGACCAAAATTATGATCTTTCAAAAACGTGCAAAGAAAAACTCCGATCTAGAATTCCACATAGGAAAACAGAACACTGATATTGTACACGAATACGCATATTTAGGAACCCGAATCTCCTCAACTGGTAATTTTAATGTGTCTCTCGAACACTTGAAAGAGAAAGCTCTTCACGCTCTTTTCGGCTTAAGAAAAAACACAGACATTAGTAGATTAAAACCTTCGTTAGCTTGTAAAATATTCGATACGATGATCACACCCATACTACCCTACAACTGTGAAATTTGGGGAGCTTACCAGAAACAGGATTTTAAAACGTGGGATCGCTCTCCAATTGAAAAAATCCACTTTAACTCTTCTGCAAGCGATACTTGGAAGTAAGTAATAAGGCTTCTAACGCTTCATGTAGAGGTGAAGTAGGTAGATTTCCATTAAAAGTTGGTATTAATGAAAAAATTCTTAAATGCATTATGTACTTAAGAGATGTCGAGATGTCGGTCGAGTGTCGGCCGAGATATCTGCGGGGTGTCGGCCGATAGTGTCGGTCAATGCTCGACCGAGTGTCGGCCGAGCGTCGACCGAGATACCTTAGCTTCGGCTGATAGTGTCAATACTCGACCGAGATTTCTACCGACTGTCTACCGATAGGGTCGGTCGAGATGTCGGTCGAGTATCGGCGAAGTTATCGGCCGAGTGTTGGCCGATAGCGTCAACCATGATCAATACTCGGCCGAGATTTGACGGAGTGACGGCCGATAGTGTCGGTCAATACTCGACCGAGATTTCGGTCGAGTATCAGCCGATGGTGTCGGCCGAGATGCCGGTCGAGTGTCGGCCGAGATATCGGCCGAATCTCGGCCGATAGTGTCGGTCATACTCGACCGAGATTTCGGCCGAGATGTCAGTCGAGTATTGGCGGAGTTATCGGCCGAGTGTCGGCTGATAGTGTCGGTCTATACTCGACCGAGATTTCGACCGAGTGTCGGCCGAGATGTCGGTCGAGTATCGGCCGAAATATCGTCCGAGTGTCGGCCGATAGTGTCGGTCAATACTGGACCGAGTTTCGGGGGATAGTGTCGGTCAATACTTGTGCGAGATTTCGGCCGAATGTCGACCGATAGTGTCGGGCGAGATTTCGTTGGAGTATCAGCCGGATATCGGTCGAGTGTCGGCCGATGGTGTCGGTGAATACTCGACCGAGATTTGGACCGAGTGTCGGCCGATAGTGTCGGTCGATACTCGACCGAGCCTTCGGCCGAGTGTTGGCCGATAGTGTTGGTCAATACTCGACCGAGATTTCGGGCGAGTGGCGGCCGATCTTGTTTACTAAAGGCATATGTCGTCTGATGTGGTGGGCAACGCAAACGATAGCAGTTTGAGTAGAGAAAAAAGAACGCTGAGAGCCGAGTGTCGGTAGAGCATCGGGCGAGTGTCAGTAGGGTATCGGCTGAGTGTCGGCCGAGCGTCGATGGCTTAGCGATCGAGTATCGACTGTCATGCATGGTGGTCGAGAGGCCACCGATATCGACCAACATATTGGCCGAGTGTCGATCGACATATCGGTCGAGGGTCGTTCGAGAAATCGGTCGAGTGTCAATCGATATATCGGTCGAGTGTCGACCGAGATTTCGGCCGATATATCGACTGAAACATATCTTTAGTACACAAGATCCTCTCAGTGGTTAGAGCGCCCGACCAGTGTACCGGAGGTCATGGGTTCGATTCCCGTTGGGGACTCAATTTTTTTGTCGTCACGCTCGAGACAAACTGAATATCTGTCAATCTTTCTTATGTGGAGAGTTTTTCAGGGTGAGACCTGGTGAGGACATTTTTGAATTGGTGCACGTTTTGTCATGAGGCCTTCAGCCAGACAAGTATATGGTTCAATGGTTTTGTTATTTGCTGAGTATATACTCGGCATTTGCTGAGTTTCCGTTGTTTCGTGCAACTCCTCAAGACTTCTTTACTTTGAATTAAATACCACCTAAGTCCCAAAAGATATAGCTCTTGGCTCTACTTTGAAACACATCATTTTTATTTCATTTTAATTAAATGAACTAAGGAGAAATTCCCCTTGAAGAGCGATTCATGTTAATCGTACGTTAAGCTATTCGTGAATTGATGTCAGTTCTTTCACGCAAACTATTGGCAGATTTTTAATAGAATTATCGCTCAAAGCACCAAAGTGCACTCGTATTGACGAAGAGAGGATTGTCTCTGGCAGCTGATTATCTTCCACCTCTAAAAGCGCTGACATGTGTTGATTTGACCATCAACTTATGTGTGTTATGTTTGTCCACTAACTGCTGTCAAAGTACTCCGAAGGCAAACTTATTTTCTCTTTTTTAATTTCTCGATAAATACCTTCCGCACGATTCGTCGGGTTTCAAAACTGCAATTTGTCCTTCATTAAAATGATCTGTTTTAATTTCCTTTCTGAACAAAACATCCGCTTAACACAATATTTCTGGTGTTATTTCGTGGATCAGTGCAAGACAAGTACGCACACTTTTAATAACGAATTCCAAAATTATCTTTGACATACTCCGGGTTAAATGACGGGAGTTGCATCATTGTTGAATATCATCATGTCAGCTTTATTTGCCTTAGGCAAGGATGTTGAATTAGGAAAGGCCATTAAACGAGATTCTTCACTCGAACCTGGCTTTCGTCCGAGTTAACATGACTCTTTGAAGCTTCCCAATCGTGTGTGGTACAACGTTTGCGTCTCTGGGTGAAATCTTGAGAGTGACTATTCACGTGAAAGCCATATTAAGCTGTTGTGCTGTGATGCTGTCCGTCTTTCAGTTTTCTTCCAAGCGTTGATTTTTCAAGATTTGCCAAGACTCGACATTGAAACATTGACACCGACTTCATGAATGCGTCGAACTTCACCAACGTCAGAGAGGGCTTGAACGGCACTCTCGGCTCTATTGCAAGCCCAGAACTGCTTATTTTTGCAGTGTATAAAATGATTTTATCTCCCGTAACAGTGATAGGCAACGTTCTTCTGGTCGTAACAGGTATTGTGGATCCGCTGCGATCATTTCGTAAACCCTCATCCTTGTTTCTACTAACAATGTCAGCTGCAAACGTTTTAACGGGGATGGTAGTGGCGCCGATTTTTGCAGCACTGGAATACAACGACTTCTTCGGTCGAAAACAATCGCTCGAAATCGCCAATGTAGGCTCTTCGTTTTCGTTACTTTCACTTAACATTTCCTTTGGAATGGTTTTTGCACTGGCTTTCGACAACTTCATCGCGGTTTTTCGACCAACAAAGTACAGATCTTGGATCACAATGCAACGGGCTAAAATCTACATCTCCATCATCTCACTGATTGCTCTAACCTTTGCAATCTTGCCACATGTAAATGTCCCTATAGATACTGTTTTCAAAATCGATCTACATTTGAACTCGACCTTAAACTCAATCCTTCTTGTTGTTTCCTACGTATTACTCTATACAGCTTTTCAAAACCAGACAAAAAGGTCATTGGATCTTCGAGCCGGACCGAACAAACATGGCGGAAAACTCTCGCAACTTCAAAACAAGTTTCGCAGGGTTTTGGTTATTTTTGTTGTCTTCTCTACCGTGCCGGCTATTCTGTCAACTATTGCTTACCACCTGGAATCTTATTGTAGCCCATGCCAGAAATACAAGGCCATCATTATTGTGCAGCGAGTTTGCCTTAACTTGATGTTCATGAAATGCACTCTGGATCCGTTCGCATTTGGCTGGAGGCTTGCTCGCAACAGACAAGCTCTCAAAAAGATCATTTGCTGTCAGCTCGGAAGTGTGAGACAACTGGGCACTACAGATAACCTTTAAGCAAAGGACGACAACAGTGTAACCCCGTAAAAAGAAGCCCCGCTATATTTAACAATTATTCACCGAAGTGGAGGTGAATTACCGAGCCGCGAAGCGGCGAGGTAAATATCCACCACTCTTCACCGAAACTCCAATGTGTTATTTATTATTATCAGTACTGCAGTCAATAGGAAACTGCTAGTTGTAATAGACTGATATATCGTGTAATAAGAAAAGCTGATGCAAGTATTTTACGCTCACAGGTGCATAAAAGATCACGGAGACGTTCTTTGGCAACACATTTTCTCTATACTGCCTTAGAAAAAAATAAACATTCAGTTCGATTTGCACATTATGCAAAATAATAACAGTTTCACTTGAAGTTGACGACTGTCGGGATGACTTAAAGCTATTTAGGTCTTACGGCAGGACTTTTGACTTTTTCCTGAATTGTTATGCTCCCATTTATGCACCGTACTCGTCATCACGGGGACGTTATATGCTCCTAAATTATTATTATTATTATTATTATTATTATTATTGGTAATGCTAATTGGACTGAGTGGAGTACAATTCAGGGAGTACTCGGGCGAAGTGGTTTTTTGAAATTATGAGCATGGTGATGATGATGATGATGATGATGATGATGATGATGATGACGATTTTCTATCCATAATTGGTTCGATAGTGTGGTTCAAAACTATTCAAGCACATTTGATTAGTTAGAGTCGTCTTCGGGAAGGTGTGTTCAAGAAGCGCACGCAAGAGTTCAGCCCGGGTCCGAATGGATTCAACACTACTGTCGAATACAATTTTGTTGTACTACAGGCTTACCATCCTCTGTTTGTGCTGGGTGCTGTGCATTTGTAATGGCCAGTAACGGTTTATCAAACCGAGCAAATCTAAAGCCGAAATTTAGGCCTTTTAAAACTGACCAAAATAAAATAAAAAGCAACAAAATACTGTTGCTGGTATGTTGTTTTGCTTTGTGTTTCTGTGTTTATTTTGGCGTTTCTCGCTGAAAACAAACACAGAAACAGAAAGTAAAACAATATGGCAGCAATTTTATGAGTTTTTATTTTATTTTCGTTCGTTTAAAGAAAAGCCTAAATTTCGGCTTTAGTTTTGCTAGTTTGATAAACCGATACAGCCATTATAAATGCACAGCACACCGCATAAACAGAGGATGGTAAGCCTGTGGTTGTACGATGTTGAACGAGGTGGCCAAACGAATTCAACGTTCTTGTTCGCAACTTAAAACAAACGAAGAACTAAATCGAAATAATTCAACTTCATTGAACACGGCGGCCAAACGCATGCTGAATTCAACGATGTTAAACGGTGTTTAAGGAAAATATAGAATCCGGTTATTCGAGCTTCGAGGCCTAAGTAAAAGTGACTGTTTGTATATCTGTTAAGCTGTGTAAAGCTGTAAGTTTCCTGGGAATTAAAAAGTGACTGTCTTTTATTTACAAATTTACAAAAAAAAATTTTATCTAATTCACCGATCTGATTTGCAAGTACTTGTTGACTTTCTTATATTAAATAAATATAAACGCTGCGCGACTACAAATGAGTATATGCGTCGGCTTTTTGCAAAGTGCTGAGGTGTCCGAACCACGCCATCTCTTGTTCAGTGAAATTACCCCGCGTATCCTGGGTACCATAGCAAGGTTTCCACTCTATAAAAACATTGTGTTGGTTGCCTAGTTTCGGAACACTCAGAGAAAATGTATAGTCTTAAAAACAGTAACGACAATGGTTTTTATGGACAAAGTGATACAATTACTTCAGGGTTAACTTCAATTTTGCTTAGCTGTAGCTGGTTTCGCATCAACTTGAGCTCCTGTGAAGTCGAGTTACGCCGGTGACGAATAATTTGCTGATAACAGAATGAAACCCGCTTCGCTTGTGAAGGCTGTTGTTGGTACATGTAAGAACAAATCTGCCCAGACAAGTAGCGTTGTCTAAATCGCTTGAGTCTTTCAAGGAAGCTATCGCTATGATTTATTAGTTCACATTTTGTATGTTTATTTTTTCCCCCTAGTTATTACTTGTTATTTTTTTAATATTTAGCGCAGTCCTTTATATTAAGCATTGAATTCGGACTTTCAAGGTAAATAAATAAATAAATAAATAAATAAATAAATCTTCCAGATCGCGCGGTATGTATGTTGTGATCAGCAAACCATAACGTGTAAACATTTGATATGTCATTTGAAGCATACCTATATGCATTCTTAAACAGAGTCAGGCAGTTACAAAATAAACGCGCCTTTTTGTGATGCCCTTTTTAATACTTGGGACGCGCTAAGGAGAAGGATGTATATCGAAAGACGAACTAGGCATGTCCGGAATAAACTTTGTTGAGTCAGTTTCTAAGGACGGCGCGTGCCGGAGGAGTGACACACACCAATTTGATACCAACTGATCACGAGTTCTCATATAGTAAAAATGGGTCGCCGAAAAAAGACTTCAAAACAAACTTTTTGAGTGTTGTTAGCCCTTCGTCCGGCAAGCTACGCCCCGGCCTCTTGAAACTGATGTTAACTTATCGGAGGCGTTTAGTCGCCCAGTGTGTCCTCAATGATTGAAAGTGATGGCGAAAGCGAAGCTCTTGAAAGCTCCAGCTATGACCCCGACGAACGTTCAAACGAGGGAAACACGAGAAGAAAGAAAGCTTCTTCAACGAAGCAAAGGCTGAAGGCTTTGAGCTCAAAAGCCACCGCCACGAAACAAAAAAAAATGTCAAGCAAAAGTCTTCAGTGATGCGAATCCTCCAGGAAAATATTCACGCAGCATGCGAGGTAAAATTATCCGCGGAGGACCCGAACATTCTAAAAACAAGAAAGCCCATTGGGCATTTTAACCGGCCATTCTGACCCTCCCCACCCCTAGGTTTTACAAATGTTAGCGCGATCCTCTATTTATACCAACCGGCGTGACGAAAAGTGTGATTGTGTGACACAATATTTTGACTATAGCGTTACTGGATGACGTAATGTTTAAACTCTGATGACTCAGCTTATCTTTCTTATCGCTTTGATTTGTGCTGAAAAACGCAAATTCACTCAAACGTTGAATGTCGATATAAATTCGTCCACAACTGAGAATGCTCACACAGGGACGACGAAGTATTTACTGTTGTGCCTAGACCTTAAATACAAACAGTGAACATAGCAGTAGAATCAAAATATAACGCTTGATAAAGACGAGCTCGAGCAGATCGTTAAGAGTATGGGGCACGTCAAAGCACATCTCATGACGTGATGTTTAAATTCGGTTTGCTAACCCGGGAATCCCCTTGCAAAAGTAAACAAGCGAGCGGGGACGAAAGTCGCCCACGTCTTTGAAAGCTAACGCGCCTGTCGAGCCGCAATCGATTTCGCGCTCGCTCGCTTGTTTTTCTTTTCCTTCACTATCTCTGAACGGAAAGAGAGACTGCTCGTAGCCTTTAGCGAACACCACACTCAAACCACACAAATCCGTCGATAATATTGAGATATTTTCGTTCTTTCAATGCAAAAAGACTCGTAGCACCTACCCTATTAATTGATCTCCATATTAATGACGATTCCTTCGTATCAACTTCTCGCCTCAAATAAACACTGATCTCTCTCCGTTCACAAGTCAGAACTATCATGTACTGATGGTGCAATCCACTAATATTGCATCATCATACTAGTACCAATTCCTTCTCTTCCTAGCCCACGCCGGCAAAACGCAACTGTCCTTTTTGTCCGCTGCAAAATACAAGTTAGCCAATCAGAAACCTTACAATCCACTTCGCAAACCACCCCCCCCCCATAAAACGCCAAGGGAAACCGCCTCTCATGCAGCACAATATTGCACCGCTTCTATACAAAACGCAACTTTCAAAGCAAATCACATTCACAGAAGCGTGATATACTCCTGATGTTCACAAATCCTTCTGACTCCCACATTTTTACATCCCTCAAAATGTCAATCCCAATAAAAAAACTCCTGCGCTAAAAAAAATTTCACCATAACCACTAACTAGATCAGACAACACAGCCAATTTCGCATTCAATTCTATTAGCTGCTTTACTCAATTGCGCATGCGTTATACAAGACAAATACAAAAAACCCCAAACTTAACAACCCTTCGCCGTTCATATCTTAAATACTGTTAATTAAAAGACAAGAACACACGAAGGTAACACTCGGCAGACTAATATGCGCATGCGTCTGATATAAGACAGTACTGCTCTTGAGTACCCGTACCACAAGCTTTACAGCACTTTGTTCGTATGTTGAGCCAACTGACCATCACGACAAAACCGTGCCCATTTTATAAACCGGTTAATAATCTGAGAGGAATATACTCTCTTACCTGGTAATCTCTTAACACAGGCTAATTTTTAACTTTTTGGGGTTTTCCTTTTTTAATTATTCGAGTGTTACAGAGTAGTTGCCTAGGGAGTGTTCATTATTTATCCTTTGGGGGGGCCCGGCATTTTTTACGGCTCCACTTTCAATATCTTTAAGACCCCCCTCGGGCAACAGCAAAACTTAAATGACCCCCTCAAGAGAAACGTCAAAACTTATGTGACCCCTTCCCCCATCGTTTATATAAGTGCAAACAATTTAAACATTGTAGTATTAAAGAATTGTTTTGGAAGAAACATACATTGATTTAGTAAAAAAAAAATTCTTCTTGTGTCCTTGGCCTCATGATCACTGTTCTTCCAGAACTGGTGCTTGACGCAGTACTGGGCATAGTAGCGTCTGTAAGCTCACTTTCATTGTCGGTTGATTCACTGTCAAGATCACTGTTTGTTGAGTCATCACCACTGTCAACCTCTGCTAAAACCACTTCCTCCTCAATTTCCAGGCACTCACATCTGTGCCCAGTTTTTCAAAACAGGATTAAGCTAACCCAGGATTAGTGTCAATTTTAAATTCAGTTTTACAGCCAAGCGACGAGGATTTTTGAAAATCTTTTCTGCCTTACGTTTTGACTTTGGTTGCTTTCAAGTGGTCAGTTAAAACTGGCCTTGAAAACCCTTTTTAACCAGAGAAACAGGAACCTTGGTTGACTTTTAATCCCGGGTTAGCGTTTGACCATCTTTCGAACAACCGGGTCCTGGAGAACAACACTTCAAACCTGGAATTCTATTGACAGACACCGATATACATGTAGAAAACGTTGATTTTGTGAATCACAAACAGCTTAAAAAAGGCCTGTCTAGACTCATTGAAAAAGACGAACTGTCATATGGGTGTTCATGAGTTTTCAATTGGCATTTGTTTTTTATTTTATTTATTTTTCTTTCTTTATTTATTTATTTATTTATTTATTTCTTCTTTTCGTCTCTTTTTTATTGACTCAATTAATTGCTTTCACAAAGCTTTAGTGCCAACCTACCTCCTGTACTTAAACATTACTTAGTTTTACTCAGCTCGATTAGCTTTATAGTTATCCTGAGTAAACATTACCTCTTTTTTGTATTAATATATTATATTGTGAAGTTTAACTCTTTTTTTTTCTATTTGGTAATAAAGCTTGTTGTTGTTGTTGTGCCTATGAGCTGAAGGAACACCTTCTCAAGGTCAATCCAAATATGTTTTCCAGTGACATAATGATTAAAAGAAATTGGAATTGGGAAAAAATTGAACTCCACCAACATATTTGGTTTGCCATTGATATTAAAGAAAGTCTCTTTGATAGAACTATGCTTTGAATAAATGCTTGACCCATTCAGTACGTATATGTAATCGCATGAGGCCAGGTAGAATTAAGGATAAATTTTCACGCGTATTTTCAAAGTTTTCGCAAAATTGCGACGAGGGCAATTTATGAAAACTTTGAAAATACAAGTGAAAATTTATCCTTAATTCTACGAGGACTCAATGCGATTACTTGTTTATAACATAGAGGGCAAAATTTTCTGAAAACTTTCTATGCACATCAAAACACAATCCGCAGCCGGCCCTCAGAATAAACAATTCTCCACACAAGCAGTTTATTAAACTGCTACTCAGCGTCCAGAACAAAAAGAAAACTGTCTTTTATGCATATGTTCATCTTTTGAGATAATTACAGTTCTAGTTTATTGACAAACTCACACTCAAAACTCAAACGAAGTAAGACTTAATTTATTTACCTGAGTTGCGAAGCGACCTCTCGCTCGCTCAATTAACCAAGGTTTTCGGTAGTTTTAAGGGCCCATTACAGTATCTTTTTAGGCCGTTGCTAGGGAAAATGAGTTTGCTGTAACTCAACACATGTATGCTTTCATTGGACCAAATTTGGACAACATTCATTGAGGGCAAGTATGGTTCAGTTTATGACGTCATCGGACCACGCCCCATGTCACGTGATCAGAAACAGAAAAATGCGTTTTTACTTCAAGACTTA
Organism: Siderastrea radians; assembly: GCA_964017195.1. NCBI lineage: Eukaryota > Metazoa > Cnidaria > Anthozoa > Scleractinia > Rhizangiidae > Siderastrea > Siderastrea radians. The sequence continues at coordinate 6,488,671 of OZ024894.1, read as the reverse complement.
CCTTTTTGTCCATAATTTCTTGTACCGTACCATTTCATAAGCCGTCTTGAGGAAATTTAAGCATGCGTTTTGGTTTACGAAGAAAAATAAACAAATAAGAATGAAAAATGTGCTTCTTTGACCACTCTTTTGGGTATAATTTTTTGTTTTCTGTTTTTTCGCAAAAAGGATGCTTAAATTTCGAGAAAAAAAGGTGTTTTTTTGAATTCTTTTAAAATGCAGCAGCTACGTTTACTTCTCGACGAGAAAAGTACATTTTTCGCGGCACCGGAAGTGACGCTACTTTTTTCAATGGCCAGGTGCCTAAGCGTTAAATGGCTAGGTCGCTAAGGCGATAATTTTCCCATTCTTGGCATCGTGGACGGTAGCTGAGCTGAGCTGTGCTGTTGTTGGAATAATGGCCGCGAGTCAGATAAAAGCCGTCGAACTGGATGTGTAATGATGATTGGTTTTTCCGTTAGATTGCTTCAGTTCTCGCTTCTTTCACGCTCCAGTCGGCGATCTGTTTTACGCCGTAAAACGGCGCAAGCCATTCATCAATGTGGATCCACCGAGTCGAATTGACTTGGTCCAGACTTAGAGTCCAGAGAATATTGATAATCTTTGAAATACTGCCCACTGACAAGGAGTGGAAGAGCAACGATTACGTTACGTATTGCAGACCTTGGACGAGTTGTGGCTTTCACGACAGAGGTATCACTCTTCAAGCTGAATTTCTGTCCACATCGACTGCACTCGAACTCAAACTCTTCAACTGTTTTGTTTTACCGAACAAAATTCGTATTTCTCAGTCCTTTCTACAGTCACAGTCTTTTAGATCGCTTAAATTACTTTTTGCTAATTTCTCAAGTGATGTTGTTAGCAGACGTTGCCCATCAGATGTATCGAGCTCACCATTATTTGTCAGGTATTCTATCGTGTGCTTTAATAATAGCATTGTCAATGTGGGCATGAAATTCGCGCGATAGAGCTGCTTTCAAGGACAATTTACAAGCTTCCTTTCTTGCTGTATGCTGCTCCACGCTGTCTTGCGACAGTGGCTGCAAGTCAGTGGCCTCGAGAGCTTCGTTTCTTGAAGAGCTGTCTAAACACTGGAGTTGCTCAGGTTCGGAAGGACAGTTCACGGGTTCGCACATCGATTACAGTTTTCTAGCAAGCGACGTCAGGTAGTTTGGGAGCAGTCGAAGTTACGGCCGCGAACACAGGAATTTCCTTATGGGTTCGGGATGATGGCACAGTACTTATTTCGGTTTGCCTCCGCATCACTGACATTTCTATCCCCGACCTGACACTGAAAATCTTTGAATGTCGGCTTTTCGCGATCTGCATTTCCCCATCGACTTGCAGCCATCGCTGCGCTTTCTGTTTACGTGCGTACGTGGATAGCTTCGAGCTCATTTTCAACTGAAACACCCAGTTTAAGAAATAAAGGCACAACTCACATGTTGTAAACGTAAAGCAGAAAATTAAAATCAATTTAAAAAGTAAACAAAAAAGCTTCTTTTGTGTTTGTCGCAACGAAATAAAAAAATTATCGGCGGCTTGAACCGGCGACGGGCCGGCGCCGGGAGGCCAGAAAGCGCGCGAAAAATTTGCGGACGACCGGAAGTAAAATTGCACGTGCATGGCAACCGCGTATCATAGCAACGAGATACTTTAATGGGCCCTTAAAACAAATAACAATTTGCTGTTTCTCGTAAAACATTCAGGTTCACCTTCTGGAATTTCTCTTCGAGCTATCACCTGATTTCCAACCATTTTTGCCAACCAACTCGGTTAGATTTAAACTCTGAAACGATATTCTTGTGTTGAACAACTCAAAATCCAATTCAAAATCTGCTTTTCGTTTCAAGACGCTTACAAAATGGAAATGGCGCGCTCTCGCGCTCAGCCAATCAAATGCGAGTATTTTTGGCGCTTGGCCAATCAGGAGTCAGTAATTTTGCCCTCGTTGGAAAGAAAATTAAGAAAAAATGCCCTCTGTCTCAACCAATCAGCAATCAGTAATTTTGCCCTAAATGTTATAATGACAGGAATTCACTGCTTTAGTTTAATTAACTGTTCCTTTAGTCACGCTTATGTAAAGATTTGTTTGTTTCTTTGTGTATTTGTTTACAAAGCTGGTTAGTTTGTTTGCTAGTTTGCTAGTATTGAGTACACAAGTTTGCAGATTTACTCAGCCATAAACAGCAGGCTTCAACCTCCAAGGAAAATGAAATCTGTAAAGCTCAAACTTTTGAGACAGTCAAGTTAGTGTTCCTTCAGCTCATAGGCACATCCATGTGACAGTGTGTCTGGGTAGAGTAGTTATTCACCTTTGATTCCAGCCTTCAAATGCTCAAGTATTGTAAAATACATTATTATTATTATTAAAATTATTATTATCATTCTTGTTGTTATTATTAAAATTATTATTATTATTGATGTTGTTATTATTATATATATTCAGGTAAAATAGCCGTAATAGCAATTGTGTCCACGTGACATGAGAAAACTTTCATCACCCCCCACTAACTATCTTGAAACTCTAATGACCCCCCTGAGGAAGCACCTCAAACTTTTCTGCCCTCCCCCCATGAATCAGCCGGCCCCCCCAAAGGATAAATAATGAACACTCCCTTATCAAAGACGAATGACTATACATTTTCACGAACAATTAATTTACCCCATACAAGCCACCCCTCCCTTTGTCCTAAAAGGTTGGAAAAAAATACACTATTGGGACCTAAAAATTGATTGACTGTTTACTTACGTGAGAAATTTTGGGTGACAATATATACAATATACCACCAAATGTCAACCGATATACCACAGACAGTCGACCGATATGCCGCCAACAGTTCATTGTAACGTAACAGTCGAGGTGTCGGCCGAGTGTAGACCGACATACCAACCAAGTATCGACCGATAGTGGCGACTGACGGTTTGCCAACTTGAAGAACAGGATATCAACCAACGCTCGACCAAGTGTCGATCGATATCTCGCCCGAGTGTCAGCCGAGATGTTGGTAGAGTATCGGCCAAGATAGCGGCCGAGTGTCGGCCGAAAGTGTCGGTCAATACTCGACCGAGTGTCGGCCGATAGTGTCGGCCGAGATGTCGGTCAAGTATCGGCCGATACTGTTGGTCAATACTCGACCAAGATTTCGACTGAGTGTCGGCCGATAGTGTCGGCCGAGATGTCGGTCGAGTATCGGCCAAGTGTCAGACGAAAGTGTCGGTCAATACTCGACCGAGATTTCGGCCGATAGCGTCTGTCAATACCGAAATTTCGACGGAGTGTCGGCCGATAGTGTCGTTTAATACTTGATCAAGATTTCGGCGGAGTGTCGGCCGAGAAGTCGGTCAAGTATTGGCCGAGATATCGTCCGGGGCTCCCCTGATAGTGTCATAGGACGACACTCGGGCCGACACTCGGGTATCGGCCGATAGTGTTGGTCAATACTCTGCCGAGATTTCGGCCGAGTGTCGGCCGAGATGTTGCTCGAGTATCGGCCGATAGTGTCGTCAATATTCGACCGAGATTTCGGCCGAGTGTCGGCCGAATGTCGGTTGAGTATCGGCCGAGTTATTGGCCAAGTGTCGGCCGAGATGTCGGTGGAGTATCATCGGAGTTATCGGCCGAGTGTCGGCTGATAGTGTATGTCAATACCGAAATTTCGACGGAGTGTCGGCCGATAGTGTCGTTTAATACTTGATCAAGATTTCGGCGGAGTGTCGGCCGAGAAGTCGGTCAAGTATTGGCCGAGATATCGCCCGGGGCTCCCCCGATAGTGTCGTAGGACGACACTCGGGCCGACACTCGAGTATCGGCCGATAGTGTTGGTCAATACTCTGCCGAGATTTCGGCCGAGTGTCGGCCGAGATGTTGCTCGAGTATCGGCCGATAGTGTCGTCAATATTCGACCGAGATTTCGGCCGAGTGTCGGCCGAGATGTCGGTTGAGTATCGGCTGAGTTATTGGCCAAGTGTCGGCCGAGATGTCGGTGGAGTATCATCGGAGTTATCGGCCGAGTGTCGGCCGATAGTGTCGGTCAATACTGAGATTTCGACCGAGTGTCGGCCGATAGTGTCGGCCGATAGTGTCGGGTATTGACCGACACTATCGGCCGACACTCGTCCAACATCTCGGTCGAGTATTGACCGACACTTTCGGCCGACACTCGGCCGACACTATCGGCCGACACTCGGGTATCTCGGCCGACACTATCGGCCGACACTCGGGGCGACACTCGAGTATCAGCCGATAGTGTCGGTCGATACTCTGCCGAGATTTCGGCCGAGTGTCGGCCGATAGTGTCGGCCGAGATGTTGGTGGAGTATCGGCTGATAGTGTCGTCAATATTTGACCGAGATTTCGACCGAGTGTCGGCCGATAGTGTCGGCCGAGATGTCGGTCGAGTATAGGCCGATAGTGGCGGTCAATACTCGATCGAGATATCGGCCGAGTGTCGGCCGATAGTGTCGGTCAATACCGAGATTTCGACTGAGTGTCGGCCGATAGTGTCGGCCGAGATCTCGGTTGAGTATCGGCCGATAGTGTCGGTCAATACTCGGCCGATAAGTGTCGGCCGGGATGTCGGTCGAGTATCGGCCGAGTGTCGGCCGATAGTGTCGGTCAATACTCGAAAGAGATATCGGCGGAGAGTTGGCCGGTAGTGTCGATCAATACTCAACCGAGATTTTGGCCGAGTGTCAGGTGTCTAAAGTAAACATGATCATGTTTACTAAAGGCATATGTCGGCCGTTGTGGTGGGCAACGCAAACGAGAGCAGTTTGAGTAGAGAAAAGAGCGCTGAGAGCCGACCAAGTGTCCGTAGAGTATCGGCTGAGTGTCAGTAGGGTATCGGCTGAGTGTCGGTCGAGCGTCGTTGGCTTAGCGATCGAGTATCCACCGACATGCACGTTGGTCGAGAGGCCACCGATATCGACCAACATATCGGCCGAGTGTCGATCAACATATCGGTCGAGGGTCGGTCGAGATATCGATCGAGTGTCAATCGATATATTGGTCGAGTGTCGACCGACATGTCGGCCGATATATCGACGGAGAGATGTCTTTAGTACACAATACCCGCTCAGTGGTTAGAGCGCCCGACCGGTGTACGGGAGGTCATGGGTTCGATTCCCGTTGGGAACTCAATTTTTTTTGTCGACACGCTTGAGATAAACTGAATATCAGTCAATCTTCCTTATGTGGAGAGTTTTTCAGGGTGAGACCTGGTGAGGACATTTTTGAATTGTTGCCAATTTTGTTATAATTCTTCGTAAGAACATCGTAAGAACGTTTTCAGGTTTAATTCGCCGACAAACAAACAAAGAAACGATTTAGGAAATAAATAAACAAACCATGTCAGTAAGGTAAAACCAACTGTTTTACTGGCTAAACGCACGTGCAAAAAATCTGTTTATCCGTTGTGTAGTTTGCTCAGACGGAGAACTAGAGGAATAACTGACGCCCATCTCTTGGGCCAACCAAGCTGTGGACAAACACTCAGTTGAGATTGGCTTCTTGTAAACCTTGTTGAAAGTAATAAATTTTCGTGTAACGAGTACCGTAAAAAATGTTGCACGTAGCCCGCACGCATTTTATTTGTAACATCCCCTACTGCAACTGGAGTTTTGTTTTTAAGTCAGTGCACAAAAAGTTGGACCGGTTTCAGCTTTCTGCAACAATTTCCAAATTTGTACGAAACGTATTTCTTGTATCAGGGCCAGTCGACTCCGGTTGAAGGAGTATAGATTTACATTGTCCATTTATCGCTTTGTTTACTCGTACATAGAAGATTCCTCGAGCTCTTAATCAATGGTTTTGTCATTTGCTGACTTAGCGAGGAGTTTCCGTTGTTTCATGCAATTCCTCAGGACTACTTTACTTTGAATCAAATACCACCTAAGTCCCAAAAGATATAGCTCTTGGCTTCACGTACTTTAAAGTGCTACTACGATGAAAATTTCTTGTTTTGTTTTGAACTTTCTTAAACTTCAAACTGTTCAATAGATGCCATATTATATGAATCGCGATAAATTAGATCGATATATGCTTACACGGCCCAGGAATATATGTCCGAAAACCGCGTTAAACCCGTCCGCCATTACTCAGTTCGCAAAAGAGAAGCCCGCGAATTTCATGGAAGCGGTCTGATCTCTAACCACGTGAATTTTGCTCGTGACGTAGAAGTCTCAACCATCGCCACGAAGAGTATAATGAAGAAGCGAAAATAGAGAGCCAAACATTGCATTATATGGATGTGTTTTTTTGTTTTTGGCGAAGTCGGCGAACTCGCAGAAGTCGTGCCATACGATGACAGTTTCGAGCATCTCGCTCCGTCTCAAAACAACGCAAGAATGGATCAAAAAGCCGAACAAACATCCCAATTATCCCAAATCACAAACGCTGAAATCCTTCCGATAATACAACAAATTTAACTGTTTCGCATGTCTGTCGAGTTGGAGTCCGTCAGCTGTTTCTTACTACTGCTTTTTTTCTTGCCGATACGGGTTGAGTTTGTTGTTGTTTTGTTCACAGATTTGTTGCAGTATCCTAAATTGTAGTTAATAAATAAATAATAAATCCTATAATAATAAGCTCTCCCTTCTAAAAGTAAAGCCCACATAACGCTACATGAAAGTTTTTTGTATAAATATAGAGAGCCCCGAGCCTAACATACATTCAGAATTTTATAGGTGAGACAAAAGGTCGAGGCAAATAAATTCACGTAAACGAAGTGTTGTCGCGAATCGCCCGTGTAATTGTGCGAACACGGTAACCTTACTACCTAGTAAACAAGCAAATGCAAATTAATAGAGATAAACTCTGATTTATCATCAGAAGTCTCGGTATAAACTGTGGAATACGCCGTCACATCGAAAGCGTTACTGAGAGAAGTGGCTACCCAGAACGCAGTGAAAGGCTCAAGAAATTATAGCTAAATATGTAAGACTTTGGGAGCTCGCTACGCCGTACGCCAATAAACAATTATTGGACGAGGTTGAGCAAAATATCGTGATTTGTCTGTGGCGAGCAGATCAATTATTTGCCGATGCCGAAGGCAGAGGCAAATAATTGATCTGCGAGACACTGACAAATCACGATATTTTGCGAAATCGAGTTTAATAATTGTTTTATCATTCAACAAGACAATGTGTTTATGCATTTAACCAGCACGCTTGTTTCACAATTATTTATTCCTACACCAAGTGCACACTTTCATTTCGTTCAAAACTTAAATATTCTGCACAAAAAATACAAAATTAGTAAATTCCGCTTTCGCCAATAATTAATTCTTTAAAACGAATACATCAACTGATTTGCCAAAAAGTACAATGTTCAAAAGGAAGATTCACACTTTTTTCTTCAAAATTTTTAGTCAAAAATCGCAGAAGTTCCGCACTTTAATGGCTTACTTGCCCGCGTTTGAGTTTGAGCTCTGAACAGGTGACTCAACTGCGCACGAGCAGAATTATTCACAGCAAAACAACTTCGCACCATAATGCGCATGAGCAGACAATTATTCGTAGGCAGTTATTTGCAGTGACGTAATGGTCTCTCGGCCAATTAAAACGCCGGATAAAATAACGTGAATGATAATAAACAATTATTGGACGAGGTTGAGCAAAATATCGTGATTTGTCTGTGGCGAGCAGATCAATTATTTGCCAATGCCGAAGGCAGAGGCAAATAATTGATCTGCGAGACACTGACAAATCACGATATTTTGCGAAATCGAGTTTAATAACTGTTTTATCATTCAACAAGACAATGTGTTTATGCATTTAACCAGCACGCTTGTTTCACAATTATTTATTCCTACACCAAGTGCGCGCTTTCATTTCGTTCAAAACTTAAATATTCTGCACAAAAAATACAAAATTAGTAAATTCCGCTTTCGCCAATAACTAATTGCTTTAAAACGAATACATCAACTGATTTGCCAAAAATTACAACGTTCAAAAGGAAGATTCACACTTTTTTCTTCAAATTTTTTTAGTCAAAAATCGCAGAAGTTCCGCACTTGAATGGCTTATTTGCCCGCGTTTGAGTTTGAGCTCTGAACAGGTGACTCAACTGCGCACGAGCAGAATTATTCGCAGCAAAACAACTTCGCACCGTAATGCGCATGAGCACACCGTAATGCGCATGAGCGTTTGTAATTTTTTTTTGAACGTTATTCGTAGGCAGTTATTTGCAGTGACGTAAGGGTCTCTCGGCCAATTAAAACGCCGGATAAAATAACGTGAATGACAATACCGTGTATTCCACGTACTGTAAACGTTCCCTACTTAAACTTCCGCGAAAAGAATATTATTTGAAGTTCCTATATTAAAACTAGTGGATAAAAGAACATCACCGTGTATTCCTCGTTCTATAAACGAGAATACTACTCGAAATTTATTTGAATTACTCGGCCACATATAACGCGAAAATATAAACAACCGAGCTTAATCGACCAGAACAAACCTTACCGTGTATTGCTTGTTCTTTTTACTGTGTAGCCAGCTCCTAACATCCCTCGTACATTTCAATTTATCTCTCTCCGCGTACCGCGTAGCCAGCTCCTAATAATATAACTCTTTTATACTTCAATTAATTTCTCTTATCGTTCACGTTATTTTATCCGGCGTTTTAATCGGCCGAGAGACCATTGCGTCACTGCAAATAACTGCCTACGGATAATGGCCTGCTCATGCGCATTACGGTGCGAAGTTGTTTTGCTGCGAATAATTCTGCTCGTGCGCAGTTGAGTCCCCTGTTCAGAGCTCAAACTCAAACGCGGGCAAATAAGCCATTTAAGTGCGGAACTTCTGCAATTTTTGACTAAAAAATTTGAAGACAAAAGTGTGAATCTTCTTTTTGAACGTTGTAATTTTTGGCAAATCAGTTGATGTATTCGTTTTAAAGCAATTAATTATTGGCGAAAGCGGAATTTACTAATTTTGTATTTTTTTGTGAGAATGTTAAAGTTTTGAACGAAATGAAAGCGCGCACTTGGTGTAGGAATAAATAATTGTGAAACAAGCGTGCTGGTTAAATGCATAAACACATTGTCTTGTTGAATGATAAAACAATTATTGAACTCGATTTCGCAAAATATCGTGATTTGTCAGTGTCTCGCAGATCAATTATTTGCCTCTGCCTTCGGCATCGGCAAATAATTGACCTGCTCGCCACTGACAAATCACGATATTTTGCTCAACCTCGTCCAATAATTGTTTAATGTTTTCCTATTTTCTGCTTACCGCGAATAAAAATAATTTCTGCGTATCGCAGAGCTGGCTTGGCGGCGACACAGAAAATAGTTCATGTGAAGGGGCATACATTATGCAGTTAAGCCGAAATCTGTTCGGACTTATACATGTATATGCACAAGACAACCGAGCGAAGTATCTCTTAGGTGTGTGAGGAAATGTGTATTTTACCGTACAGGTGATCTTAGCACAAACGGCAAATAAATATTCGCTCACCATTCGACGATCCCGCTCAGATATGATTGCTGGTGTTTTTCTTTCTGATGGCTGGAACTGATCCTGGTTTTATATATTTCCTTGTACCTTTCTTATAAAATGCTTGAGTAAAACATTCAGCCGTAAAAATGCACAGAGCAAACAGTGTCCAACAGGATTGAAGTCCTTCCGGTGCATGCAAACGAAGCTTTTCCGCTTAAAATAAACGTACCCACTCGTCGGTGAACTGTGAAGGGAAATTTCCTATTCATCGATGCTTTCTTTGCCGTAATCTTCAACAACAGAGCACCGACCACGCATACTACAGCTCAAAATCGAAGAAATGAATCTTGCGAACGCTCACACCTCTCCGAATGCATAAGAAAGTAGCCACGTTTGTTTTGCTGCGTTGAGACTTCTACGTCACTTCCTCTCTGGGCCAACTCGGCCCAACTCGTCCCGGACATTTTTGAATTGAGTAATGGCGGCAAGCCGAATTCGAAAATTACAGTTAAAATAATTGGACTTCCTGTACGAATTTCGACTTAAAACTTTGCACGGTGAGTAATATGTACTTATATTTTCGAAATATGGAGAGAACAACAAATTCATATTTTTGATCATAGTAGCACTTTAAAACACCTCATTTTTATTTTTAATTAACTAAGGAGAAATTCCCCTTGAAGAGCGATTTGTGTTGGTCATAAGTAGCTATTTGTGAATTGATGTCAGTTTTTCATGCAAACTATTGGCAGAGGTTTAATAGAATTATCGCTCAAAGCACCAAAGTGCACTCGTATTGACGAAGGGAGGATTGTCTCTGGCAGCTGATTATCTTCCATCTCTGAAAGCGCTGACATGTGTTGATTTGACGATCAACTTCTGTGTATTATGTTTGTCCACTAACTGCTGTCAAAGTACTCGGAAGGCAAACTTATTTTCTCTTTTTTAATTTCTTGATAAATACCTTCTGCGCAATTCGTCGGGTTTCAAAACTGCAACTTGTCCTTCATTAAAATGATCTGTTTTAATTTCCTTTCAGAACAAAACATCCGCTTAACACAATATTTCAGGTGTTATTTAGTGGATCAGTGGAAGACAAGTACGCACTTTTAATAACGAGTTCCAAAATTATCTTTGACAAACTCCGGGTTAAACGACGGGAGTTGCATCATTGTTGAATATTATCATGTCAGCTTTATTTGCTTAAGGCAAGGAAGTTGAATTAAGAAAGGCCATTTAACAAGATCATTCTTCACTCGAACCTGGTTTTCGTCCGAGTTAACATGACTCTTTGAAGCTTCCCAATTGTGTGTGGTACAACGTTTGCGTCTCTGCATGGGTGAAATCTTGAGAGTGACTATTTAAGTGAAAGCTATAGTATATTAAGCTGTTCTGCTGTGATGCCGTCCGTTTTTCAATTTTAATTTTCCAAGCGTTGATTTTTCAAGATTTGCCAAGACTTGACAATGAAATATTGACAACGACTTCATGAATGCGTCGAACTTGACCAATGTTAGAGAGGGCTTGAAAGGCACTTCAGGCTCTATTGCCAACCCAGAACTGCTTATTTTTGCAGTGTATAAAGTGATTTTATCTCCAGTAACATTGATAGGTAATGGTCTTCTGGTCGTAACAGGTATTGTGGATCCGCTGCGATCTTTTCGTAACCCTTCATCCTTGTTTTAACTAACAATGTCAGCTGCAAACGTCTTAACGGGAATGGTCGTAGCGCCGATTTTTGCAGCAGTAGAATACAACGACTTCTTCGGTCGAAAACAATCGCTCGAAATCGCCAATGTGGGCTCTTCGTTTTCGTTACTTTCACTTAACATTTCCTTCGGAATGGTTTTTGCATTGGCTTTCGACAACTTCATCGCGGTTTTTCGACCAACAAAGTACAGATCTTGGGTCACGATGCAACGCGCTAAAATCTGCATCGCCATCATCTCGCTGATTGCTCTAGCCTTTGCAATCTTGCTACATGTAAATGTTCCTATAGATACTGTTTTGAAAATCGATCTGCATTTGAATTCCACCTTCAACTCAATCCTTCTGATCGTTTCTTACGTATTACTCTACACAGCTTTTCAGAACCAGACAAAAAGGTCATTGGATCTTCGAGCCGGACCAAACAAACATGGCGGAAAACTCTTGCAACTTCAAAACAAGTTTCGCAGGGTTTTGGTTATTTTTGTTGTCTTCTCTACCGTGCCGGCTATTCTGTCAACTATTGCTTACCACCTGGAATCTTATTGTAGCCCATGCCAGAAATACAAGGCCATCGTTATTGTGCAGCGAGTTTGCCTTAACTTGATGTTCATGAAATGCGCTCTGGATCCGTTCACATTTGGCTGGAGGCTTGCTCGCAACAGACAAGCTCTCAAAAAGATCATTTGCTGTCAGCTCGGAAGTGTGAGACAACTAGGCACTACAGATAACCTTTAAGCAAAGGACGACAACAGTGTAACCCCGTAAAAAGAAGCCCCGTTATATTTAACAATTATTCACCGAAGTGGAGGTGAATTACCGAGCCGCGAAGCGGAGAGGTCAATATTTACTACTCTTCACCGAAACTCCAATGTGATATTTATTATTATCAGTACTGCAGTCAATAGGAAACTGCTAGTTGTAATAGACTGATATATCGTGTAGTAAGAAAAGCTGATGCAAGTATTTTACGCTTACAGGTGCAGAAAAGATCACGGAGACGTTCTTTGGCAACACATTTTCTCTATACTGGCTTAGAAATAAATAAACATTCTGTTCGATCTTGCCACTCTAATGGGCTCCTGATCTTGCCCATTATACAAAATGATAACAGTTTAACTTGAAGTTGACGGCTGTCGGGATGACTCAAAGCTATTTGTGTCCTCGATGAACCTCTCCAAGTCCCGTTATTTTCAGTCCCAATAGTTTTCCCCATAATTAGACTGTTGCATACCGGATCTCTCGTGCCTCCCTGACCTTCGAGAAGCACTAGATCGGTCCTGAAAGAGAATTGGCCGGGAATTAAGTAGTCTCGGTAAGTGAACGGACCCGAAAATCAAGGGGACTTGATAAGCGGGCCTAATAGTAAAATTGGTTTAATTTTTGCTACGGCAGGATTTTTGACTTTTTCCTGAATTATTATGTCCCATTTATGTACCGTACTCGTCATCACGGGGACCTTATATGCTAATAAATTGTTATTATTATTATTATTATTATTATTATTATTATTATTATTATTATTATTATAGGTAATGGTAATTGGACTGAGTGGAATACAATTCAGGGAGTAATCGGGCGAAGTGATTTTTTGAAATTGTGAGCATGATGATGATGATTTTCTATCCCTAATTGGTTCGATAGTGTGGTTCAAAACTATTCAAGCACATTTGATTAGTTAGAGTCGTCGGAGCGATTCTGGAATACCCGGCCACTTATTTACATATCTCTCAAGGCTTTAAATAAAGCTTTGGGTAACTTCATCCATTCAGATAGGAGATAGTCCGGCTGCACTCTTCGCTAGTTGTGCGTGAACTAACACAAATGTGTTAGCATAACATTTTAAGATTAAATTTGACCAGCATTTTGTGCAGCGAGTTCTATGGTCATGATTGACTTCAAACTTGCAGTTATAAACCTGGACTCTGAGGTTTATTTGAAGAAGTTAGGAAAAAATCTGTCGTAGGATTTCAAAAGTATGGACATTTTTTGCAAATATGAGGTTTTCAATACATGCTGATATCTCAAATGTTTTTAAACCCACAGGAAAATCAGTAATATTTTCGTAAAGTTCCAACATTCTTCACTTAGGGTGCCAAAAATCGTAGAAATCACTTAAATCTTTCTTGCTGAAAAACGCGATTAAAAAATATAACCAACACGCTAATAAATAGGATCGAGCCACCCTCACATGCACAGCACCCCACACAAACAGAGGGTGGTAAGCCTGTAGTACAACAAAATTGTATTCGACAATAGTGTTGAATCTGTTCGGACCGAGGCTGAACTCCAGCGTACGCTTCTTGAGCACAGCTTCCCGAAGACGACTCGGCTAGATTTTAGAATACCCGGCCACTTATTTGCATCTCATTGAATTTGAATGTTCTATTTATCTGACTTACTGCGTATTTGTCCCTTTATTTTCCAAAACAATCTTAACAAAACAAAATATAGCATCTACGGAAAACTCTTACCAGTTTTTAGCACCGTTGGTTACCTTTCTGGGGAGAAATAAAGCCGCCAAATCGAGTACTTCTAACCATTCGCTTTTCCACTGCAGTGAAAACCCTTGTGCTTGATAATATATTCAAGATCTCTGGCTTGCTTTCACATTCCGCACGGGCAGTTTGCCACTTGGGCCAGGAAAATGAGTATTAACATACGAAAATTTATTTTCCTATTAAAATGATAATGTTATAAACATTTCAACATCTCACAATGATGGTAAACGTATCCCCAAGTGCCCGTGCGGAATGTGAAAGCAAAGCCAGAGATCTTAAATATATTATCAAGCACAAGGGTTTCCATTGCAGTGGAAAAGCGGATGGTTAGAGGCACTCGAATTGGCGGCTTTATTTCACCCCAGAAAGGTAACGTACGGTCTTAAAACTGTTAAGAGTTTTCCGTAGATGCTATATTTTGTTTTGTTAAGATTTTTTGGAAAATAAAGGGACAAATACGCAGTAAGTCAGATAAATAGAAGATATTTAATTTCACCCTGCATGCAGCAAAAGGTCTTCTTCTTGTCGCGCTAACTGTGTGTTCGTGGTAGGCTTCTGATTACTCGGTTTCTTTCAATAAAGTTTTGGGCAACATCAGCCTTTCAGATAGGAGATAGCCAGGCCGCAATTTTCCGCTATTTTTGCGTCAACTAACACAAATGTGTTAGGATAAGATTTTAAGTTTAAATTTGACCAGCATTTTGTGCAGCGAGTTGTATGGTCACGATTGTCTTCAAACTTGCAGATCCAGAACTTAAGGGCTTTGAGGCCTAATTGACGAAGTTAGGAAAAAATTGGTCGTTGGATTTCAAAATTATGGACATGTTTTTGTAAAAATGAGGTTTTAAATATATGCTGATATCTCAAACGTTCTTATACCCACAAGAAAATTGATAAAATTTTCTTAAAGTTCCAACATTCTTCATTTAGGATGCCAAAAATCATAGAAATCGGTTGAATCCCTTTTGCTGAAAAGCGCGATTCAAAAACGTAACCAACACGCTAATAAATAGGTTCGGGCCACCTTAAAACTGACCAAAATAAAATAAAAACCCACAAAATATTATTGCTGCTATGTTGTTTTGCTCTGTGTTGCTGTGTTTATTTTGGCGATTCTCGCTCAAAATAAACACAGAAACAGAAAGTAAAACAATATGGCGGCAATTTTATGAGTTTTTATTTTATTTTCGTTCGTTTAAAAAAAGCCTAAATTTCGGCTTTAGTTTTGCTAGTTTGATAAACCGATACAGGTATTATAAATGCACAGCACACCGCACAAACAGAGGAGGGCAAGCCTGTGGTTGTACGATGTTGAACGAGGTGGCCAAACGAATTCAACATTGTTGTTCGCATCTTAAAACAAACGAAGAGCTAAATCGAAATAATTCAACTTCATTGAACACGGCGGCCAAACGCATGCTGAATTCAACGATGTTAAACGGTGTTGAAGGAAAATATAGAATCTGGTTATTCGAGCTCGAGGCCTAAGTAGAAGTGACTGTTTGTATATCTATTAAGGTTTATAAAACTGTAAGTTTCCTGGGAAAAAGTGGCCGTCTTTTATTTACAAATTTACAAACATATTTATCTAATTCACCGATCTAATTTGCAAGTACTTGTTGACTTCTGCGCGGTTACAATGAGTGTATGCGCCGGCTTTTTGCAAAGTGCTTAAGTGTCCGAACCACGCCATCTCTTGTTCAGTGAAATTACCCCCGCGTATCCCGGCTTCCGTGGCAACGTTTCCAGTCTATACAAACATTGTGTTGGTTGCCCAGTTTCGGAACACTCAGGGGAAATAAATGTATGGTCTTAAAAACAGTAACGACAATGTTTTTTATGGACTAAGTGATACAATTACTTCAGGGTTAACTTTAATTTTGCTTAGCTGTAGCTGGTTTCGCATCAACTTGAGCTCCCGTGAAGTCGAGTTACGCCGGTGACGAATACTTTGCTGATAACAGAATGAAACCCGCTTCGCTTGTGAAGGCTGTTGCTGGTAAGTACAAATCTGTCCAGACAAGTAGCATTGTCTAAATCGCTTGAGTCTTTCAAGGAAGCTATCTCTATGATTTATTAGTTCACATTTTGTATGTTTATTATTTCCCCCCTAGTTATTACTTTTTTAATATTTAGCGCAGTCCTTTATATTCAGCATTGACACGGTAAATAAATGAATAAATAAATAAATCTTCCAGATCGTGCGGTATGTATGTTGTGATCAGCAAACCATAACGTGTAAGCATTTGATATGTCGTTTGCAGGATACCTATGCATTCTTAAACAGTTTCGCATTTCAAAGTCAGGCAGTTATAAAATAAACGCGCCTTTTTGTGATGCCCTTTTTAATACTTGGGACGCGCTAAGCAGAAGGATGTATATTGAAAGACGAACTGGGCATGTCCGGAATAAACTTTGTTGAGTCAGTTTCTAAGGACTGCGTGTCCCGGAGGAGTGACACACGCTAATTTGATACCAACCGATCATGAGTTCTGATAAGTGAAAATGGGTCACCGTAAAGAGATTTCAAAACGAACTTTTTGAGTGTTGTTAGCCCTTCGCCCTGCAAGCTACGCCCCGGCCTCTTGAAGCTGTTGCTAACTTATCGGAGGCGTTTAGTCGCCCAGTGTGACCTCGATGATTGAAAGTGATGGTGAAAGCGATGCTCTCGAAAGCTGCAGCTATTGCCCCGACGAAAGTTCGGACAAGGGAAACACGAGGAAAAAGAAAGCTTCTTCAACGAAGCAAAGGCCGAAGGCTTCGAGCTCAAAAGACACCGCCACGAAACAAAGAAAAGTGTCAAGCAAAAGTCTTCAGTCATGCGAATCCTCCATGAAAATATTCACGGAACACGCGAGGTAAAATTGTCCGCGGAGGACTGGAACATTCTAAAATTAATCTGAGAGGCATATACTCTCTTATCTGACAATCTCTTAAGGTGGCTTGATCGAGTTTTTGAGTGACGATACCTCTCAACTTTAAGCAACTAGTGTACCACAGTGAACAACCCAATAGAAAATCGAACGCTACTGCTGACCTAGAAAAAGATGAAAGTTTTGCATGAGGTACGTTTCATCGAAATCGGAGTTACCATAGCAACGTAATGACGTCATCCCCCATTTTACATGAGAGCTAATTACTTGTCACCAAGAGATAATTCTGGGAAGCGCTCGACTGGATCTTCGACCTGACATATTTGTCTTCACGTCTACAAAATTTGAAGAATTTCTATGAGAGAGTTTTCGAGAAATGTTCGGGTGAAGTTTTAAGGTGTTAAAAAACAACAAAAACAAAATAATTTTGAACTGCTATTGAAACGTATGTCCACAGCGACTTGATGAAACAACATTTTGGTTTTAAATGAATGTTATGTCATCTAATTACTTTGTGTGAAAATTTCGGGGAAATCGTTCCATTTGATTTTTAGAAACGTTGGCTTGAATATGAACTGGTTAAGGGTGTTACGCGGCTTTTTTTATCAAAAATCGACCCTACACTAATTAAAATGATTATGAATTAAAAAGCGGTAGATGAATTTTTTTAAAACTTTGTTTTCAAGGAGAATAATCAATAATCAATACAAACCCCGAGTCTCAAACTCATTGAAACGTTGTAAGGCTATCAATCTTAAGCCTAAACTCAGGAAATTATTGGACTGAATTTTACGCCAGTGGCTTGTCGCTCTTATTATGCATCTCCATTGTTTCGAATAGGCGTGCAATTGTAAACTTCAGTACATCATGAATTCATATAACGCTTGATTGCTTTCCGAAGATGTTCCGAAAAACGTACTAATGTACCAGGTTAGCATTACAATAACAATGGACAGGCTGACAGTAGTGAGTGCAAACCTCAAGGTTAGCAGAAAGCGCAAGCTTCGGTTAGCAGAGAGCGCAAACGGAAAGCTGCTGTGCTCAGTCAGTGTTCCAGATTCTTATGGCAAGGAGTCAACGAAAAATTTGAACAGGTCAGTAGACGTGGGTCTCCCACAATCGTATCCCAGTCTCAGCACGTTTTCGGAACATCTTCGGAAAGCAATTAAGCGTTATATGAATTCATGATGTAGTGAAATTTACAATTGCACGCCGATTTAAAACAATGGAGATGCATAATGAGAGCAACAAGCCACTGGCGTGAAAATCAGTCCAATATTTTCCTGAGTTTTGGCTCAAAATTGACAGCTTTATAACGTTTCAATGAATTTGAAACGCTGGGATTGTATTGAATATTGATTATTCTCCTTGAGGACAAAGATATAAAAAAATCCATCCACCGCTTTTTAATTCATAACCATTTTAATAAGTGTAGTGTAAATTTTTGATAAAAAAGCCCAGTAACACACTAAACAAGTTCATATTCAAACCAACGTTTCTAAAAATCAAACGGCATGATTTCCCCGAAATTTTCACACAAAGTAATTAGACGATATAACATTCATTTAAAACCAAAATGTTATTTCATCAAGCCTTTGTGGGCATACTTTTCAATAACAGATCAAAATTATTTTGTTTTTGTTGTTTTTTAACACCCTAAAACTTCACCCGAAAATTTCTCGAAAACGCTCTCATAGAAAGTGTCGGTCAATACTCGACCGAGTGTCGGCCGATAGTGTCGGCCGAGATGTCGGTCAAGTATCGGCCGATACTGTTGGTCAATACTCGACCAAGATTTCGACTGAGTGTCGGCCGATAGTGTCGGCCGAGATGTCGGTCGAGTATCGGCCAAGTGTCAGACGAAAGTGTCGGTCAATACTCGACCGAGTGTCGGCCGATAGTGTCGGCCGAGATGTCGGTCGAGTATCGGCCGATACTGTCGGTCAATACTCGACCGAGATTTTGACTGAGTGTCGGCCGATAGTGTCCGCCGAGATGTCGGCCTAGTGTCAGCCGATAGTGTCGGTCAATACTCGACCGAGATATCGGCCGATAGTGTCTGTCAATACCGAGATTTCGACGGAGTGTCGGCCGATAGCGTCGTTTAATACTCGATCGAGATTTTGGCCGAGTGTCGGCTGATAGTGTCGGCCAAGATGTCGGTCGAGTATTGGCCGAGATATCGCCCGGGGCTCAACCGATAGTGTCGGTCAAAAGTCGACCGAGATTTCGGCCGAGTGTCGGCCGAGATGTCGGTTGAGTATCAGCCGAGTTATTGGCCAAGTGTCGGCCGAGATGTCGTTGGAGTATCATTGGAGTTATCGACCGAGTGTCGGCTGATAGTGTAGGCAGTGTCGGCCGAGATGTCGGTCGAGTATCGGCCGATAGTGTCGGTCAACACTCGACCGAGATATCGGCCGATAGTGTCAGCTGAGATGTCGGTCGAGTATCGGCCGATAGTGTCGGTCAACACTCGACCGAGATATCGGCCGAGTGTCGGCCAATAGTGTCGGTCAATACTGGACCAACATTTCGGCCGATAGTGTCGGCCAAGATATCGGTCGAGTATCGGCGGAGATATCGGCCGAGTGTCGGCCGATAGTGTCCGTCAATACCGAGATTTCGACCGAGTATCGGTCGATAGTGTTGGCCTAGATCTCGGTCGAGTATCGGCCGATAGTGTCGGTCAATACTCGGCCGATAAGTAGTCTATAAGTGTCGGCTGGGATGTCGGTCGAGTATTGGCCGAGTGTCGGCCGATATTGTCGGTCAATACTCGACCGAGATATTGGCGGAGTGTCGGCCGGTGGTGTCGGACAATACTGAACCGAGATTTCGGCCGAGTGTCATCCGATAGTGTCGGTCGATTCTCGACCGACCGTGTCTAAAGTAAACATGATCTTGTTGACTAAAGGCATATGTCGGCCGATGTGGTGGGCAAAGCAAACGATAGCAGTTTAAGTAGAGAAAAGAGCGCTGAGAGCCGACCAAGTGTCAGTAGGGTATCGGCTGAGTGTCGGTCGAGCGTCGTTGGCTTAGCGATCGAGTATCCACCGACATGCATGTTGGTCGAGAGGCCGCCGATATCGACCAACATATCGGCCGAGTGTCGATCGACATATCGGTCGAGGGTCGGTCGAGATATCGATCGAGTGTCAATCGATATATTGGTCGAGTGTCGACCGACATGTCGGCCGATATATCGACGGAGAGATGTCTTTAGCACACAAGACCCGCTCAGTGGTTAGAACGCTCGACCGGTGTACGGGAGGTCATGGGTTCGATTCCCGTTGGAAACTCAATTTTTTTTGTCGACACGCTCGAGATAAACTGAATATCAGTCAATCTTCCTTATGTGGAGAGTTTTTCAGGGTGAGACCTGGTGAGGACATTTTTGAATTGTTGCCAATTTTGTTATAATTCTTCACCCCGAAAATTAAGAACATCGTAAGAACGTTTTCAGGTTTAATTCGCCGACAAACAAACAAACAAACAAATTAGGAAATAAATAAACAAATCATGTCAGTAAGGTAAAACCAACTGTTTTACCTTACTGGCTAAATGCACGTGCAAAAAAATCTGTTTATCCGTTGTGTAGTTTGCTCAGACGGAGAACTAGAGGAATAACTGACGCCCATCTCTTGGGTCAACCAAGCTGTGGACAAACACTTGAGATTGGCTTCTTTAAAACCTTGTTGAAAGTAATAATTTTTCGTGTAACGAGTACCGTAAAAAATGTTGCACGTAGCACGCACGCATTTTATTTGTAGCATCCCCTCATGCAACTGGAGTTTTGTTTTTAAGCCAGTGCACAAAAAGTTGGACCGGTTTCAGCTTTCTGCAACAATTTCCAAATTTGTACGAAACGTATTTCTTGTATCAGGGCCAGTCGACTCCGGTTGAAGGAGTATAGATTTACATTGTCCATTTATCGCTTTGTTTACTCGTACATAGAAGATTCCTCGAGCTCTTAATTAATGGATTTGTCATTTGCTGACTTAGCGAGGAGTTTCCGTTGTTTCATGCAATTCCTCAAGACTACTTTACTTTGAATCAAATACCACCTAAGTCCCAAAAGATATAGCTCTTGGCTTCACGTACTTTAAAACACCTCATTTTTATTTCATTTTTCTTAAATTAACTAAGGAGAAATTCCCCTTGAAGAGCGATTTATGTTGGTCATAAGTAGCTATTTGTGAACTGATGTCAGTTTTTTCACGCAAACTATTGGCAGAGGTTTAATAGAATTATCGCTCAAAGCACCAAAGTGCACTCGTGTTGACGAAGAGAGGATTGTCTCTGGCAGCTGATTATCTTTCATCTCTGAAAGCGCTGACATGTGTTGATTTGACCATCAACTTCTGTGTATTATGTTTGTCCACTAACTGCTGTCAAAGTACTCCGAAGGCAAACTTATTTTCTCTTTTTTAATTTCTCGATAAATACCTTCTGCGCGATTCGTCGGGTTTCAAAACTGCAACTTGTCCTTCATTAAAATGATCTGTTTTAATTTCCTTTCAGAACAAAACACCCGCTTAACACAATATTTCAGGTGTTGTTTAGTGGATCAGTGCAAGACAAGTACGCACTTTTAATAACGAGTTCCAAAATTATCTTTGACAAACTCCGGGTTAAATGACGGGAGTTGTATCATTGTTGAATATTATCATGTCAGCTTTATTTGCCTAAGGCAAGGATGTTGAGTTAAGAAAGGCCATTTAACGAGATCATTCTTCACTCGAACCTGGCTTTCGTCAGTGTCAAGTAACATGACTCTTTGAAGCTTCCCAATCGTGTGTGGTACCAACGTTTGCGTCTCTGGATGAAATCTCGAGAGTGACTATGAAAGCTGTTTTGCTTTGATGCTGTCCGTTTTTCAGTTTTCTCCAAGCGTTGACTTTTCAAGATTTGCAAAGACTGGACATTGAAACATTGACACCGACTTCATGAATGCGTCGAACTTCCCCAATGTGAGAGAGGGCTTGAACGGCACTTTGAGCTCTGAAGACCCAGAACTGCTTATTTTTGCAGTGTATAAAATGATTTTATCTCCAGTAACGGTTATAGGTGATGGTCTTCTGGTCGTAACAGGTATTGTGGATCCACTGCAATCTTTTCGTAACCCCTCATCCTTGCTTGTACTAACAATGTCAGCTGCAAACGTTTTAACGGGAATGGTCGTAGCGCCGATTTTTGCAGCACTAGAATACAACGACTTCTTCGATCGAAAACAACCGCTCGAAATCGCCAATATAGGCTCTTCGTTTCTTTCACTTAACATTTCCTTTGGAATGGTTTTTGCGCTGGCTTTCGACAACTTCATCGCGGTTTTTCGACCAACAAAGTACAGGACTTGGATCACAATTCAACGGGCTAAAATCTACATCGCCATCATCTCACGGATTGCTCTAACCTTTGCAATCTTGCCACATGTAAATGTTCCTATAGATACTGTTTTGAAAATCGATCTACATTTGAACTCGACCTTAAACTCAATCCTTCTTGTTGTTTTCTACCAAACAAAAACCAAACAAAAAGGTCATTAGATCTTCGAGCCGGACCGAACAAACATGGCGGAAAACTCTTGCAACTTCAAATGAACAAGTTTCGCAGAGTCTTGGTTATTTTTGTTGTCTTCTCTACCGTGCCAGCGATTCTGTCAACTATTTCTTATCACCTACAGTCGTACTGTGGTCCATGCCAGAAATACAAGGCCATCGTTATTGTGCAGCGAGATTACCTTAACTTGATGTTCATGAAATGCGCTCTGGATCCGTTCGCATTTGGCTGGAGGCTTGCTCGCAACAGACAAGCTCTCAATAAGATCATGTGCTGTCAGCTCGGAACTGTGAGACAACTGGACACTACAGATAACCTTTAAGCAAGGGATGACAACAGTGTAACGCTGATATAACGAATCCTTATAAAAAGAGGTCCCGCTATATTTAACAATTATTCACCGAAGTGGGGTTGAATAGGGTGATTATCTACCACTCTTCACCGACACTTTGTTGTGTTATTTATTATTATCAACACTGCAGTCAATAGGAAACTGCTAGCTGTAATAGACTGATGTATCGTGTAGAGCTATTTCAAGTATTTCACGCTTACAGGTGCATTAAAGATCAAGACGCTGTTCTTTGGCAACACCTTTTTTTCTATCTTGGCTTAGAAATAATTAAACGTTCAGTTCGATTTTGCTTTTTTTGATCACAAATGGAAGGCGATTAAAACGAGGGAAATCCAAGACTACATCTCGTTTTGGAATGTTATTTATGAAAACGTAAATGTACTTCATCAAGGGGATTTTTTCTTTTTATCGGGGCCAAAAATATGCTGGAAATGAAGCGAAGCATACATTTTGTCGCACACAAAATGCTCCTAAGCTTTAAGAAGAAGATATCAAGTGATTTTCATAATGGAGAACAAGCCATATTCAATTTCTAGCGAGTTTCTAGAATGTTTCATCAGACATTCTCAAATTCATTAATTATTCATGTGCTGATGACCCAATCAGCTTGCATCAATTGGGTCAGGTGCATGTATTTTGATACCCAATGAAAACACCGATCAAGACACATTCGATTAGTTCAAAAACTGATCAAGA
>OZ024894.1:6138036-6463036 GCA_964017195.1 Siderastrea radians | reverse complement strand
TTCAAAATGACAGTCAGATCGCCGCTCAAAATAAACACAGAAACACAAAGTTAAACAACATGGCAGCATTTTTATGAGTTTCAAATTTATTTTCGTCAATTTAAAAGGCCTACTGAAATTTCAGCACACCGCACAAACGGAGGATGGTAAGCCTGTGGTTGTACGATGTTGAACGAGCTGGCCAAAGGAATTCAACATTCTTGTTCACGCCTAAAAACAAACGAAAAGTTAAATCGAAGTAATTCAACATTCTTGCTCACACCTGAAAATAAACGAAAAATTAAATCGAAATAATTCAACTTCATTGAACTAGGCGGCCATACGCCATGAGAATTAGTTTGTATATTTGTTGAGGTAATGTAAAGCTGTAAGTTTCCTGGGAAAAAGCGGCTGTCGTTTTATTTACAAGCATATTTATCTAATTCACCGATCGAATTTGCAAGTACTTGTTTCTTATATCAATTTAAACACTGCGCGACCACAAAGGAGTTTTTGCAAAGGTGTCCGAGCCACGCCATCTGAACAGATTGTTCAGTAAAATTAACGACGTGGTCCATAGCAACGTTTCCAGTCTAGACAAATATTTTGTTGGTTGTTTTAATAGTTTCGGAACACTCAAGGAAAATGTATGGTCGTAAAAACAGTAACGACAGTGGCTTTTATGGACAAAGTGAAATAATTATTTCAGGGCAAGCTTCAGTTTTGCTCAGCTGTAGCTGGTTTCGCATCAACTTGAGCTCCTGTAAAGTCGCGTTACGCCAGAGACAAATACTTTGCTGATACCAGAATGAATCTTGCCTCACTTGTGACTGTTGTTGTTGGTAAGAACAAATCTTCCAGATCGTGCAGTTTGTATGCTGCATGTGATCAGCAAACCATAACGTGTAATCGCTTATGTCATTTGCAGCATACCTATGCATTCTTAAACAGTTTCGCATTTCGAAGCCAGGCAGTTACAAAATAAACGCACCTTTTTTCTTATGCCCTTTATTATAAGCAGAAGGATGTACATTGAAAGACGAACTACGTTCATCAGTCGGAAATAAACTTTGTTGAGTCAGTTTCTAAAGAAACTGCGTGTGTCGGATCAGTACAGGAGTGACACACTTTAAGGTCGTTTCGCCTACGGCCAGTGGTTAACCTTGAACGATTAAATGAGCTTTCCTAGGGCAACACGCTTTAAGAACGAGAAAGATATTTAAAAACGAACTTTTTGAGTGTTGTTAGCCTTTGTCAGGCAAACAGTGTTGTTTGGTTTCGCTACCGCTTCGCTCCTCGTTTTCGCGGCTCTGTTAACTCAACGACCAACGACGAAATGCGACCGGTATACGAGTGTATGATGTTATGCTCGATTTTCCGCTAAATGTTTTAAGGAACTAAGCAAAAAAGTTCCATCTTTTAGATCACTCTTTTAACTTATTTTCTTTATAATTACATCTTGTTTCACTTGTAAATAACATGTCTTGTAAAACCGACTTAATGATTGGCCCCAAGGGATATCCAGGTTGCTAAAGAATTATTTGCTAACAACGTAACCCACAAAAGTGACAAAAACCGGGTTTCATTGTTTACTGAATTTAATGCTACTCTACTAGTTTTCAAGCCCTCTAGCGAGTACAGTTTTTTTACGGAAATATATTGTGAGAACTCTTAGAAGACTGACACTTTGCAACCGGCAGAAGTTCGAGGCCAAAACCGGCGAACCGTATACTTTAAAGTTTAATTAAAAAGTTGGAATTTCGAGTGCTACTTCTTTTAGATTTTTTAAAAAACTGAAATACAATTCAACAACAACTTGAAGCAAATGACTTAAACTTAAATTTGACTGAAACATGTCTGCTTATAAGAAATGAACTGCCAACCTTAAAAATCTTCCAACAACAAGCTTGTTTATTGTTTGCAAACCATAATCGCAGTGAAACCGTGGTATTAATTATGAAAATTAACAACTCTATTCACTGTGCAACCAGTACAGAAACACAAGGCTTTGAATGAAGTAGGTGATAATTAATTTTTTTCCACAAAACATGTTATTTCAGTTGCTTGGTTACAGGAATAAATTATATTTATAAATACTTCAAAGTTCGCTCAGAAAACAAGCCCTTGCACTGTTGTATTTAAAGCCGACGATATCGTGGAAAACTACACTGAGCACTGCTAAGATAATTTGACTCGCGCCATGTTAACAAAACAAACAGTTTTGAGATTTCAGTTTGCAGGTGAGTCAGTCCAGGAAACTGAGTGATCGCTATATCGCAGTATCAAATGTTTTTAATGCTCATTTGCCATTCTTAAGAATTTTCAAGTGGAACAAAATTCATTGAAATTGAATAGCACTGTTAATCTTCTTTCCTTTACGATACGCTATATAGTGGAAAACTTTTATAAGACCAGCGTGATAAGTACATAGTTTTTTCTGAGCGAACGATATGCGTGGGTAAAATCTATTATTCGCTGTAGTTATAACTGTTATAATTACGCCTCTTCCTGGCAACCGACATGAGAAGGAATAATTTTCAAACAAAGTTGGCAAACTTTGGGATTTAAAAAAAGGCAAGTATAGGAAGCGATTTCAAAGAACTCAGCGAATCGACTTCGCGGTGAGCCGAACCAATAACAAGCATTCATGAATTTGTGACCATATTTCAGCGGCTCAATATCATAACTTTGCGCTAGCTAAATGATGCATCATCGGTGTTTTTATTTTTATAATCCAGCTTAGTCTTGTTGCTGTACTGTAGAAAATTTAACAACTACAACACCTAGTAACAGAACTGCAAAATACGCACATATTTTTATCGTAATGTCGCCTGTTTGTGCATTTTTGTAAACCGACGATTCAGTTGTTGTGAGCAAAATGATCTGTTACGCCTGGCTACTTTAAACCACAATAGGACTCGACGCATTTCTAAAGAAAAAAAAGAAAAAAACTCTCAGGTATCCCTTTAGTTTGGCAATGCAACATAAAGAGAATTTGGATTATTTTGTGGTCTTTCCAAAAGGTAAATCCCATGTCCATTTCATTGCTTAGCAACAAGGCCAATGGATGATAATAGCGGAGCCAGCGCGCTAGCGCGTCAGCGGAGCTCCATTGCTAAGGAAATTTGGTAACCTTTGAAGCCAAAAAATTTTGGTAGTGACGTAATAGTCACGTGACCGTCCGTCCGTACGTCCGTACATCCGTACGTCCGTCCGTCCGCACCAGAGGGCTACCAATACACTTCATACACTGGATATAACCCTGTGCTGAATCCCGTGTGTTTTTGGCGCGAAATCGCATGTTGACCCGCGTTGTAGCAAAACAAGCAAAGGCAACAAAAGTCAAAAACAAATTTGTTAATGGAAAAAAAAAGTTCAAAAGAACACTTAGTTGTGTTTTTGGTGGAAGGGGAAAAGTTCAATTTAGGCGAAAGAAATTAGGCGATAAAGTTCAGGCAAAAAGTTCAAATTTGCCTCATCGGTTCTGTTCAAACTCAGTCGGCACACCACTTGAGTTCGCAGCTTTTCGCAGCGGTTTCGACGCCAAATATAGCAGAGCTAGTGCTTTTTGGTTTTTTCTGTCCACAACCATGGTTTTTACGGCGTTTCGAACACATTTTGCCAGGAAAAACACCAGCATTTTCATGCTGATAGGCAGCTTGTCACGAAGAAAGAAAAAAGTATTAAAATTAACTTTAGAAATAACCTCCAACGCCCATGGCCTAGTGGATTAGTCACCGGCATCTCACGCCGACGAGCCGGGTTCGACACTCAGCGGGAGCAGGTACTTTTTTTCTTTCTTTTCTTTTTTTTTTTTTAATTTAACGACTTGAATGAGAGTATTTTCACAAATTAAAAAACTGCCAGCAAAAACAAAAAAAAAAAACAGACAAAACAAAAAGGGGGACTCCGCTTTTAGGCTTGGCTAAATCTATATATTAACATGGTATATTATATATATATATATTACCGGTACAAAATCTCAACGCGCATTCGGGTAAAAGAATTCGCTACATTAATGGCAAACTGAGGAAAATTCTCAAGTTTTCCATTAAAATGGCTCAGATCAATTTTTTTAATGGTTTGCGATAAAGCGTTACAAGGTTTGGGTTATAAAAAGAGAAATCTAGCCGTTGATAAGTGACTCGTGTTTATGACCATTCAGGTGAAGCCCATTGAGCGCCAGTACTTCCCTGTGGTGCTGTTTATTATGCTGTACAAGGTGATTCTAACTTTTGAGTCTGAGGATGAAATCCTAAAGTGTGACCATTCAAATGAAAGCTACTGAGCAGTACTTTCCTGTGGTGCTGTTTATTATGCTGTACAAGGTGGTTCAAACGTTTGAGTCTGTGGATAGAATCCTGAAGTGTAACCATTAAAAAAAGCTACTCAGTGGTACTTTGTCTGAGACATTGTTCAGTTCTGCTGTACATAATAGACGGTTCTCGATTTTGAGTTTTGTGGATGATGGGCATCTCTTTCTTGTGGTTCTGTTTATTACACTGCACAAGGAAGGTTGGTTAAACTCTTTGAGTATGTCAGTGAAATGCTGAAGTGTGACTATTTAAACGGAAAGCTAAAGAGCCCGTTGTACTGCTGTTTCCTCAATCCTAATTAAATAAAATATTATTGTAAGGAAATAATGGCGTTTAGTTTTATTGTGATACCAATTAGAGCCAGTAAAGTGATTAAAAAAACGTTTACGGTGAAGCTAGTGACCAACCCCTTAGTTAAATTTTTGTCGATTTACTCTTCCGTTTCCCGGTGAATAAATGAATTTACAACCAGTGATACGAACTGTACCGCACACTTTTTCTAACCGATATATTGTTTTACCTTACCCGCAGTTTTAGCGTTTTCACTTGGAAAAGGAGCTTGCGACTCAAGTAAGTTTGATTTTGATAATACAATACAATGAAAGCGGCTTGTCCGTGAAAATAAATGAATATTTCCTTTCTTTTTTACAGTTTGCCCAAATGGTTTAACAAACATAACAGGCCAAACGAGTGGTGAAATCGTGTTTAAAGCCTCCGGCATCGCGAACGAGACAAAATGTTGGAGGATTGAAGTTCCTGAACCTTATGAAGGGATCGGGATATATTATCACGAGTAAGATGGTTTAACATAAATTGTATTTGGAGACGAAAGCTCTTTAACTAAAATATTGCATAAGGCGAACGCCTATGAACTTATAGGAATAGAGCCGGGCACGCGGCACAACTTACATAAATGTTTCGTATGACATTCAATGATGTCCATTGTATACAAAGCGACGTGGAATTTGTTAAATTATTGTTGATTTTTGTGGGGGGAGAAAACAAGAGACACCTGTTCGCTGAATTTGAAGGGATAAGTAACCAATTTTCAGTATTAATTTAAGAGATATTCATTGTGTAATTTTCCGGAAGGATTTGGGATAAAGTTAACCTTGCGTTTAAGCAGTTCCAAAAAGAGGCCACTTTAGGGCAAGACCAGAAGAGGTGTACAAGTGTTTGTACAAGTAACGAATTTTCAGTATTAATTTAAGAAGTCAAAAGACATGTTTGTGTTGAATGAAACTTAAAGTAATGACCCAGGTTTGTTTAAAACTACTCCGACTAGTGCACTAAAACTAGGAGATAAGTGCCTTTGGCCACGAATGGTCAGGATGGAAGCGGACTACAAGTTTAAAAAAAGGAAAAAAAAATTAGGCCGTTTTTTTGCTCCTACGGATACGAGTACTAGTACTAGTTTTTTTTTTACAGTTTGTAGGCTTTACATGGACACAAACCAATCTCATTCCCGAAGCTACTCTTTTTACTGGTTAACAACACGAAAGAGTACGGTCTCTGGAAACGCTATTGGTCTGAAATTCAAACCAATCTAAAGGTCGCTATTAGTGGTCGTCACGCAACTTTGCCAGCGGTTGCGTAGGAGTACCGCTCTGTAACATCGCTCCGTAACATTGAAGGCGCCATTCGCGCCTATTTG
This sequence comes from Siderastrea radians, assembly GCA_964017195.1. Lineage (NCBI taxonomy): Eukaryota > Metazoa > Cnidaria > Anthozoa > Scleractinia > Rhizangiidae > Siderastrea > Siderastrea radians. Next base: position 6,457,087 of record OZ024894.1, on the reverse strand, counting down.
CGTGTCAGTTCTCGCTAGAAGGCCCGGGTGGGGGGGGGGGTACTCCCTTATGTGGGCTTACGGGGACGCGCGGTCCGATAGAGTATGGTTTTCAGAGGATTTAGTCTTAAACGGGTTATCGATTTCATCAATCGTTACACGACCTTATATATTCGTTAATTTACAGAAACATCACCAAAAGCCGAAATTTTACCAGTTTGCCAATAAACAGTATATTGAAGTCAGAAACAGGCTCTTACTAGTCCATTCTAGCCGAAAAGGGGGTATGATGTTGGGTTAAGTGTCTTAGATGGAGTACCAAAAATCTGAATTTTGTCTTAAACAGGGTACCAAAATCAAAGATTTGTGTCTTAAACAGGGTCAGGTTTCAAGCACCCTGGCCGCACTTCCCTAACCGAGCTTCTACTGAGTGCCCTCCCCCGGGTCAGATCGAAGGACATGAGAGTTTTAAGGTAGCTGGCATGCTACTGTCCTGTGCATAGCATTGTACTAACTGCTTTGTTTGTTTTCAGTTACGTGTTCGAAGTGTGTAAAAATTGTGAATGCGACAACTTTGCGGTGACCAACAATTATTTCACCTTGGAATATAGTGGAAGTTGTGGCAAATATTCCCCATCGCATTTAGAATATGGCAATCAACAGAGAGGTGTAAAACCCTCACATACCGTGAGTGGACGGAATATATACCTGCGTATAAAAACTGACGATACTGTACATAATGCAGCATTGAACATCTCCTTCGTCGCCAGGTCTGACGAAGGTAAGTATTAATAACATTATAGTTAAGCCTCAGCCAAATCTGGTTCAAGGTTTTCATTCAAAATCTTTCCTTGTTGATGGATTCAACAAGCTGAACGCGTTGTCCATCATGTTGAATAAAACATACTGGTTGAATTGTGCCTGAACGGCCTGAGCGACGTCTGATTGGCATTTAAATTTCAATCCAGCTTACAGCTTTTGATCCAGCTTCCAATCAGAACGACGTCTGATTGGCATTTAAATATCGATCCAGCCTTATTCCATATTTCTTTCTCTGATCTCATGTACGTTGAGGAGACAACGCAATTTAAATAATTTAACAACACCCGGGACGGAGGGGGAGGGGGAGGGGGGAATTGCAGGGCGGCTCCACCAGAAAGGGGGCCTTTTTCAGACTTCTATGCTGCCAGTATACGAAATTTCGTATTTCTTTCTCGGAATGCTGAAAGGGATAGCAGCCTAAATGACTGACTAAAAAGAGGGGGGGGGGGAGGGGGTTAAGCTTCCCGCTTCCCGTACACTTTAATCCTGGTTCCCGCCCTATTTTTTTGGCTCCCTTCTCTTTGCGCTTTTCGATTGCGAAATACTGGACAATGTTGCGTAATTTCCCCCTATTTCCCCCGATTCCCGCCACCTTGGGAATCCGGCTTCCCGCCCCCTCTACTCCCTCCTCCCGTACACCTCCCGCCCCACTGTCTCTCTCCACTTAAAAGGATTTTTCATTTTTGTGTCATACTGGTCCGTTACAAATCTTATTGTTACAGCCGTTGTAGACTGCCACAATCGTAGAGTGACAGTGAAATTAAGGTTTTCAGAATGCTGAAATATAGCCACGAATGTAGAAATAAACAACACTTTCCTCAACATGCGGCCCATTCGCAAGCAGCATATGTGACCGCAAACAATACCGAACCAAAAACTCACTTAAATGGCCGCGAATTGAGGTTAAATTTTCCGCGTTGAGGCAAGTTAAGTTAATTTCCACATTAATGACTATATTTTAGCAATTTGAAAACCAAAGGGAATTTCCCATTCGAAGTCTATAAATCGAGAGTACCGCTTTCAAGTTCGCGCTTTCAGATCGTAAGCTTGGTCTGCCTGTGGTTCGGAATATTCTTGATATACGTAAGCGTGGTGCGGGAATTAACCAGAGATAATAGGATATAACATTTTACAATAGCAAAGACTCAAATTAAAGGAACTATGTCACGGCGTTTTCATTCATTTTTCTGATCGACAAAGTTATTTTCTCATTGAAGGAAACCTCAAAATAATAGTTTCCTAACTTAGAAAAACACCAAAGAAGTAATAATAAACCAAAACTAAACAAGGATGGTTACAACTGAGGGAGATTAAGACGGATTACGAAAGACGAACTTGAGAAAACTTGCCAATTTTTTCAAGATGCGTTATCTGTGACGTAGCTCCTTTAAGAACGACAAGTAGGTGAGAACTGGCCGAGTAAGGGTGAAGGTATTTGAAAATTCTGTCTTCCAGGAACAAGAACATGGGAGAACATGTAAAATTCATATCAATAGAGTGTGTTCACAGCGGCCATGCTGGAGGAGAAAACAACAGAATTCGTTTCCACTGGGAAAAAAGTTTTATTTTTATGCAAATAGGTTTTATTGTTTGCTCCTCCAACATGGCCGCCACGAACGCGCTCTATACTCTTTAATCTATTTGTATTTATATTTTACATATTGCCTCCTAACGACGTTTTTCATTCACAACATAACCTCCTTATGTCATAGTAGTTATTATTATTATTTAGTTATTACTACAATTTTTCATCACTCTACATACATTTTTAGAGAATATTTGCTTTTTTAGGTGGTTCTAAAAATGTCCTGAATGCATCCGAAGAAGAAGTTATCGAGTTTGGTACCCCAAAAGTTGGTGTCCAGAACTACCCTGAAAGTTTCGAGGAAATGTGGTTCTTAATTGTCCCTGAAGGTCGCCAGGTCGAATTAACCTTTGACACCTTCGAAATGGAGCAAAGTGACAACTGCGAAAACGATTACGTGGAAATCCGAGAAGCTTACTTTGAGGAACCTCACGATCCTCAAGAGCTTGAAGGGAGATCTGGACCGATCCTCGCTAACTCCCCCTATTGTGGCAGCACCAATCCGGGTACAATACAGAGCGCTGGAAACATGGTTTGGGTGCATTTTAAAAGCGACAGCAATGCAACCACCACCTACAAGGGATTCAAGGCCTCGTTTAAAGCCGGTACGTACCACAGCCTCGTTTATAATTGCTCAAGACATATGCATTTAAAGGGGCTATGTCACCAATTTGTAGTATTAATTTGAGAAGTCAAGAAACATGTTTGTACTGATGGAAACCCGAAATAATGGTCCAGTTTTGTTTAGAACTACTCTAATAGTGCACTGTAACTGTAAACAAGTACCTTTGGCCACAGATGGTCAGGATGGAAACGGATTGCAACTTGAAAAAATCGGGCCGCTTTTTTCCGAGTTTTCCCTCAGGTCTAGCTAAAACCACTATAAACTGATCATGTTTTATTCTCCTTTCAAGAATTCATTTCATGTCTTCTTCTTGGCGTTCTAAGACCATTTTGTGTATAAGAAACTTAAAAATGCTCCTAGGTTTGATTTGAGAAAATACTGTCCCCCAAGCATAAAAAAACCCGTGACATAGCCCCCATAATTAACTTCAAGATCTCAAAGGAGTTAAGTGTTCTAGTCTCTGGGCTAAGAAATTCGGGTCTCTAGGGGTCCACAGCAAAAAAAGTAGTGCTCTATTGCCTGTTCCAATCACTCAGATAGTAGGGACGGCACGGAAATTAGAAAGGGAACACGAAAATAAGACACGCGGAACACGCGTACTGGATCTGAGAAAAAGATGGCCACCGCCTCGTCTCTCACCAGCCCCCACGCGTTTTTCGCGCTCGTTTCTTATTTCGCTCTTTCTCTGCTATCTCGGAGCCTGCAACAGGCTATAAAGTGCTCTTAGGCTCCATAGTTGTATTCTAGGGCTCCATTTAGCCAGAATCATCATTTTTGCACGGGTTCCAAGTGAGTAAATGCTACGGGCTCCAGGCTCCAAGGCAAAAAATTCGAGGCTCAGCTCCGGGGCTCCAACGACCTCAACCCTTGAGTCCCAGTAGCTGCACCATTCAACTCTCTTAAATAAGAGCGTCGAGAACGAATTTTGTCAAATTCCACACTCTGAAAGTGGATAACATCAGGTGAAATTTACCCATTTAGGGTGATTTATAATTGTTATAAATTGAGAGAAGGAGGGGGAAAATTGAAGGAAAAAAAACCGTCTTCACCTCAGCCTCCCCACTCTTACTGCGGTTCATCATTGGCAAGCTGATTTATTGGTGCTATCCCGGGTTCGAAAGGGGATGGGGAGAGTGGTGGACAACTTATTCCCTAGAGTGAGCTATACGGGGAAGTTGCACCCGAACGGGGTGGCATTTGTGCGCTTACAGTGTAAGAAAGAGTAGGGAAATTTGTTCAGTTTAGCATAAGTCTAACTAATAAAAATTTTGGCAGAAATTACAACACAAAAATGTACAGAAGCTTAGAGCCCTCACGCGAAGAAAAACCCGTGATATTCGATCGCGTTTGGCTGAACTTTGAGGCATTATAAGGTGCAATTTTCAACAGAATTTGTTCAAGAAAGGGGAACGTTTTTGATAAAATTTAACATATCATAGGTGGGTGTTTGAACTTTGGGTGGTAGGGTGTGGTACGCAAGAGATGTCGGGAAGCAAGCTGAAGCCTTGCACCGTCAATTTCCTTACGCTCTATCCCCAACTAAGGATCCTGTTCACGGGCTAAGGTTCCCTGTGCAAAACGTTATTGAGCCCGCCCCCCCCTTCTTCCCTGGAGGTGTCATAGCCAGAGCCATGGGACTATTCCGTAACTTTTGAGTATCTCGGATTTTCTCAGGAATGATCGACTGCGTGTTCTCTAATTTTTTGTATTACGTTTCTCAGGTCAGGGAAGATTGGCTATCCTCAACCCGCTGACGCTTCCGGTCATCGCAGCTTCGCTCGTGTTTGCATCAAAGGAAAGCCTGTTTTAAGTTTATCAAGTTTTTTTCTGGATCACGTCTCCAGAAAATTGAAATTGTGTGAGCGTTAATTAATACTTCTAATAGCACGTTTTTTGGAATAACTACAGCAATTATGACTGCGATTTTAATCTTCTTGTTTGTCTTGCGGTACTATAGTAAGAAAGCAAAATAGACACTTCTCCGTTCTCTAGTGGCAGTGCAAACGAAAGATTTGGGTCAGATAGATTGACTTTGAATTTCAACTAGCTATGTAAAGTCATCTTTTGTAGCTGAATCCTTCAACACCAAAATAAAGGGCTGTCCAGCCAGAAAAATCTCAAGACCAACAACTTCCATCTCACTGTCCACAAGTTAAGAAGACGGCGAAGGATGTTTTTCCGTATTTAGGCCCCCGATGTTGAACGAGGTGACCAATCAATTCCTTTTGAAGTGACTTTACTTAACTGTGTATGCCAATTCAGTATCATACGAAATCGTGTGACACATAAGGCCAAAGCCAACAAAGCGCGCAGCCCCAGGGGGAGGGGTACTCAGGTGTATTAGCGACGAGGGGGTGTGAATGAAGCCAAATTTTTATACACCCAAAAAGGCGCATTAAGCTAAAATTGGACCCATAAAAAGACCAAAGGCACAGAACGTAAACTAAAAAGCCGAGTCCAGTTTTGCATGTCATTCAAACACGTTTGTAAATGCATTGATTAATTGCGTTGAATGATTAATTTTGTTATTACGTTATATATATACGTTGTAAATGCGGTAATATTTATTAAGCTGAGTGTACAATTAAAAATTGATTATTCCTGGAACCGAGTTTTTTATGCGCTGATAGCCCGGGTGCCAATCAGTGCGTGCCGCGCCTGCTCATATCCAGGGCCTGTCAATTCCACTCAACCTTGTCAAACAGATCTAGAAAGCTCATAGCTGATAAAACAAGACTCATAAAAATTAACAAGATAGGGTTGAGTGATTGTTTTACTAAGAAAACAAGTTCTTGATTATAAGCGCACCTGTTATTGAACGTGGACTTTCTATTTTAAATACGGGTAGAAAACTGGCGCCCGCATAACCGCGAGTGTTTGCATCAGGTTATGTTCGTACAAACAAGCCTTTTCCTCGTTAGGTTTTGAAAGAAGGTAAATAAGTTATGTCAAAAAATACAATCCTTTGGTTATGAAACTGAAGGCTATAAAATGTTACGCGTGATTTATCTGTAAGCTGCTCTAAAACGGTTATGCCAGCAATCACAGAGTGCGTTATTTCAGCAGTGATGGTTCACTAATAATCAAACTCGTGTTTTTTCTATATATTGCAATGTATTTTTGCTAGTGGTCGACATTTTTCTTGTTTTTAGGCACACCCCTACCCCAGGAAAGGTCAAGATAAAAAGGAACTGCAATTTCAGACACATTCTTTGGAACACTTCCCTAGTCCGCCCCTAAATGTTGATAACAATGACTTGCTGCAGGACCAAAATTGGTTCACTCAACATTGAGGGTAAGGGACAGACGCAGATTCAGACACTTAAGAGAAGTGTTCCAACACAATGTGACCGCAGTTGTACATGGTCAGGGGCGTAACAGAGGGCGTTTCCATGGTAACAAATAACGCAATATTTCAAATAAACACAGTATGGCAAGAAAAACCACTGGTCCTCCTGAAGTGTAAACACGATCACAAAGCGTTCTTACAAACCGGTTTCAAGCTTCATATTGTCATGATAACGATCAATCCACTGATGACAATAAAGATCTCAAAGCGTATCAACTAATGATGCAAAGATCATCACCCCAGATTCAAATTAAATTTAAGTGCTCAGCTGTAACGATTTACCCCTCAGTTTACAACACACCATAGTACGTTATCGGGCAGTATTAGGAGCTTTCAATTTCTAAACCAACACTACCTAATACAGTTACTCAGTAGCGACACTAATAGTTATTTTTCCCAAAGTTGACAATGATTAGCGATTTTTTTTATTTTCAGCACGATTTACCATTGTAAATTACTTAAGGAAACAATAGTTGACTATTTGCTTTCCAGAAAATTTCTGTGTAATTTAAGTTAACATGTTGTTCACACACGTACCAATTACAGAACACTTATTGATTTAACCCTTTAAGCACCAATATGAACATGCATAATCTCCTCACTATTCTCCTCACATTTCTTATCTTTCTAGTTGGGAGAACTTGATCAAGAAATCAAGATATTTTATATTTGGTGATCATTTCCTTTATTCTCACGACCTGTATACTTGGTCAACTAGTGATGTTGTGAGGAGAAATTAGATGCTCGTCACTCATTTAAACCCAGGCAGGACTCCTCACGCCGGGCCAGCAGAGGGCACGAAGCTGCACGCTCGGAAAAACTTTTGCGTCTTTTATCCGATAGAGCTCAAACTTTGCACAATGATAGAACTTTTTATTCCAAACAATCGTATCGTTTTTGTTTTTTCATTTTAACGGTTTTTGGCGGGGAAATGACGTCACAGTGCTAAAGGCAAATTTTCAATTGTCTCTTATGGCACAAAAAGTATATGATTCTGAAAGAACTCATTGAGATAAAGTGAAATGCGAAGAAATTATTGAAAAAGCTCGATCTGTCTTGAAGATATAAAGTTCGGAAGTTTGAATTTTCCGCCATTTTGTTACTATTTTTAGAACATTTATAAAATTCAGATCTTTATATCTTCAAGACGGATTGAGGTTTTTCAATAATTTCTTCGCATTTCACTTTATCTCAATGAGTTCTTTCAGAATCATATACTTTTTGTGCCATAAGAGACAATTGAAAATTTGCCTTTAGCACTGTGACGTCATTTCCCCGCCAAAAACCGTTAAAATGAAAAAACAAAAACGATACGATTGTTTGGAATAAAAAGTTCTATCATTGTGCAAAGTTTGAGCTCTATCGGATAAAAGACGCAAAAGTTTTTCCGAGCATGCAGCCTCGTGCCCTCTCCTGGCCCGGCGTGCCTTCATAAAGGTGTCAGGGGTGCTCGATTATTGCACGTTCTAGTTGAAGAAATCCATTGAAGGCATCTGAATCTGGTTTAGCCAGTTGGCTTAACTTAAAGAGAAAACAAATCTTAACATCTCTCCTAACAGACGTCAAAACAAGACTTATTATATGATATTTTCAAAGTTTTATTGGCAGTGAAGTTCATTATATCCAGTACTTTGTTTTTTGGTGCAATTTACCTACCCTGCCCCACCGAAATATCGAAATTTCGCTCACCGCCTTATCTCAGGTTTAAATTCATCCAAATACGGAACTACCTTATTCGTACCTAATTTCGAAAGTTTCTATAGAGAAAAACAGAATAAGTTAAGTTTGGGGATTAAAAGAACAGAATCACATAGACTCCAGAACAATCGCTTTTTCTATCTCTTAAACCATCGAAATCGTCGAAAGCGTGTGTCTTTATTCACTATCGCGCTAGACTTTATGTTCTTAAACCGCGAAGGTTCCTTTCCGGCCAGGATCGTGGACCATCAGCTTTTAAACACACGGAGTGTGTTGCAGAAGGATGGAAGTGGATTACAGATCATCAAATCAGAATTTGTGACTGGAGGATCACAAGAAAAAGTTATCGCTCTGAAGGAAAGTTGATTTTTTTAGAAGTAACTGGTCCAGTCCATGGTTGTTATCAAATTTACCCAGAGAACGCAGAGACTATTCGTTATGTTGCGATTGTAAAGAGGAAGATCCTAATATTCGTTTCTCAGTCAACTCAACTGAAATTCAGTAACCTAAATACATTGAGTAAATTTTCGCGGATGATTTTTTAGCAGGAGTTTACTTTTGCGGGGTCAAATTTTCTTGGATGGATTGGAAATCCGCGAAATTCGCGAAAATTAGATCCAGCGAAAATTTCATGCCACACGGTAGATAGTGCAATTGTGGTCATTTTCAAACGGAAACTGTAATGTTCTCAAAGCCATACTTCAGACCTTAGCAACCACGAGCACACTTTTCCTTTTACGTGGGAGTCCCTCCGGATCTTTACACACCAGTGATGCAGGGTCTGAATGGGACGCTAAAGTACTTCTTTTTTAGTCAAAACTTTGTTTTTCCAGCGGATCTAACACATTCAACAAGAATTCCAGGCAGCTGACAATGACCAAACTTTCTCAGCACCAGTAAAATCATTCAGCCAAAAGTTTACATTTTTAGTTGACATGATTACATCCCCGCTTTCTTGTCCTGCCAGGAACTATTAAACTAATCTTCCCAGACGTTAACTAAAACTCTAATTTATTACTAGCTTACAGTTATAGTATTCTCTTCATCTCTCAGCTGCGGGTTCTTTAATTAGAACCCACCCTGGTCCCTTGTTAGGGTTAGAAGACGCTGTCCTTCGTAAACATAAGCAGAGCTGAGATGAACAGGAGCGACAATGGGTTGCTGGTGGACAGACGACCTTGGCCTAAGATATAGAAAAGACAGTAATATAGAATTGGAAATCAGAGATTAATGGGTCAGACGATTGAGTAGACACAGGAGATGAATTTGTGAGATCCCGAGGATTGGGATCTGGATAAGCAGTTTGCAAATGGAACAGTAATCGGGCTGTGTAATGTTCATGGGAATATCATGGGATCAAACTTTTACATGATCTAAGCTCAGGGCTCATAAATTTAGATTAATCTGTTCCAAACGTAAAACTAGTCTTACAAAGAAACAGTACCTCAGGCTAAGGACAGGATATGAAGCAAAAGACGAACGGAATGCACAGGCAGACAAAACGATCCACAGATAATTATCAAAAATGGCCAGAATTAGAGCGAATTGATTGAGCTAAACAAATTGTAGAAAATCACTAAAGAAAGACTATGAGACCTAAAACTGATTAACACAGCTTCCTGATTAAAAAAAATCTTCGGCTAGGAAATCAAAAAGGAACTAGGATAGTCAATATTGGACAACATGAAACAGTTTGTATTGAGATTAACATGAAAGACAAATAGGAAAATTAGGAAGCCAGAAGAGGGCACGGATGGCCAAAATTGTGCACGGTTAACGGCCTGCATTAAGATATAACAAAGCCCATAAAAATACAAGTAAAATATGTTGAGCTGAGGGCTTAACTAACTGTGCAGTAACGACAGTGATATCTGAAGTATAAGTACCTGCAGTAAAAGATGCCTTGAATCCCTTGTAGGTGGTGGTCGTATTTCTGTCGCTTTTAAACTGCACCCAAACCATGTTTCCAGTGCTCTGTATTGAGCTCGGCTTGGTGCTGCCACACATGGGCTTGGCGAGGATTGCCCCATATTCTCCCCGGATGTCTGAAGGATCGTTGGGATCTTTAAAGTAGGCTTCTCGAACCTCTAAGTAATCTTTTCCGCAGTTCTCACTTTGTTCCAACTCGAAGGTGTCAAAGGTGATTTTTACCTGGCGTCCTTCAGGAACAATTAAATACCACTGCCAAGCGAAACGCGCAGGATAGTTCTTGATACCAACCTTTGGGGTGCCAAACTCGATTGTTTCATCTTCAGAGGCATTTAGGTAGCTCTCTCTCCCTCCTGCAAAGTGAAAGAAGTTAAATCTTCCATTAATCTCTGGAGTATACAGTAACTAATGGCAACAACTGCTGATAATCGAGGGAATAGACGTAGACTGGGAGCTATGTCGGCTTCAAGTTTGGCCGTCAATTTTACTTGCAAATCTAGTTTGAAAGTGATGACTATATTTTATATAGGAACTTTCAAATGATAATGGTAATGATAGCAATGACTTTTTTCTTTTGACTGGTTCATGATGTTATTTGTGGTAAATACTTTGAGCCCCGCAATCTCACTTCAGTCTGTTAAGTATGAGAGTTGTTTTGAAAAAGACTGTTGTTTGTTGACATGGACTAACGTTTCAACAACCTGAGAGGACTATTCACGCTTCATTAATAAATCATGAAAAAAAAAAGACAAACACAAAAACGAAATACAAAAATACTATCTAGTAACAATTCGCCATGACTATGAACAAATATGGCTTCTTCTCATGTCTTCAAAAGTTCACCAACCCCAGCCTTCCTTTTCAAGCTGCTCTGACCTTAATGATCGCGCAATAACAAGAGAGTCTGTGTTATTTGTTTCGTATGTGTTTGGTTTACTTTATTTGTGACTTATTCATAGAGTCGTTTAATAATTGCTGGGTGATAATCTTGGAAGGATCTAATTAACGATCTTTGAAGATCTCCATAAGGACCTTTGAAGATCTTGAGGGGCTTTCTCACCTATAAGCCTCAAAGTTCTTTAACGATCCTTGAGGATCCTGTAACGATCCTTGAGATCCTGTAACGTTCCTTGAGGATCCTGCAACGATCCTTGAAGATCCTGTAACGTTCCTTGAGGATCCTGCAACCATCCTTGAGGATCCTGGAACGATCCTTGAGGATCATGCAACGATCCTTGAGGATCCTGTAACGATCCTTGAGGATCCTGTAACGATCCTTGACGATTTTACACGATCCTATGGGATCCCAGAAAATCCTGTTGCGGAATCCTTACAGGATTTCTACCAGGGATGCTTGGGCAGCTCGCATTGGCGATGAGGTGATAACTAATCAACAAGGCGTCATTACCATCACTTCATATCTAATGGGCGCAAATGGGTGAATAGTTGTTATCAAATTCTCATTTTCGGTGATTGCATTGAGGAATATTTTTGGAAAGAACTTTGCTTCGTTGCTAACACTCGTAAGGACGGTTCCCCCGAATACAGGTGTATTTTTGCAAAGATTATGACTATGGGGAAAAAGTAGATCTTAGCAAGGGTTATTGGAATCCAAAAAGAAAAATGTGGGTAACGTAACCACGCATTTTTGGCAGATAATTAAGCAAGCGTAATCGAAAAAAAGCGTTAAAATACAAACACCCCCAATTTTCTTTTTGGATTCTGATATCCCTTGCTAAGATGTGCTTTTTCCACATAGTCATTAACCGCGCAAAAATATAGTTGTAGTAGTGGGCAAATTCCTTAAGACTGAACCCGAATACCCCGAGATGCCCAGAACGTATGCGCAGTAACAAAAGGAGGCACCGTCCTTAATATAGGACAAGATACGATAATTGTGTTGTTTGTATTTGTTGTAACGATAGGCTTAAAACTTAAAATTGAAGTATATTCTTTGCTCGCTTAATGGCCAATAGCTTACTCTCATATCACTTACCTGTGTCGGACTTGACGATGAATGAGAAGTTGAATCCTCTGTAATGAACAGAGTCATCAGTAACCAAACGTATGTAGATATTTCTTCCGGGTAAAGCTCTCTCGGGGTATTGGCCTCGCGTCTGGAGCGCATATTTTTGATAATTGGGGGTGTTTCTGCCACATTTGCCTCCAGACCCCAAATAGGGGTAATAGGAAATAATCTGGAGATAGTCGCAGTCACAATAGAGACATTCTTCCAATTCCTGGCTGGGGGAAATGAGGACGGAAACTTAATCAATACCAGCTGGGTGATGCATGCGTTGCATGTGAGTTAAATGTGATTTATATGACGTTGCAGATGATATCGGTATCGTTAAGCAAGGGCGGATTCAGAAATGTTTTCATTTGACAGGAGGGGTATAAACGATCACTTGTATATTTGATACTTCAAAATAAATAATGGATAAGAAAAGAATGGAAAGAATGGCTAAGGTTTTCTTGTAACTTTGATCGACTGGTCTACGCTGTTTTCTCTTTTTCTCTCTCACCCTCCCCCTACACTCGCCACTGCCGGTCATGCCGACACCTTCATTTGCACAAAGAGGGACAAAGAATGATGTCGTTAGAAAGAACCTAAGAGATGAACAAGACCTGGAGGTTAAAAATCTGAGCAAACAATTTTCCAGTCCCAACGAAATGTCAAAGAAAGCCAGTCACTTTGATTTGTTTTCACTTTGATTTGTTTTCTTTCATGGAAAAATGCAAGACTCCACAATGATCACCCCTACATTTTAAATTGTACCGTATTTAACTTATGCAGCCACTTTCGCATGCGATTTTAAGGTGTTTCGATACAGTTTTTTGGGGACCATACCTAACTTTTTGAATCGGCTCTTAGATAGTCTTCTTCTTGTCAGATCAACGTGAAATTTGCAATACTTGTTGGTTTTGGATTGAACTTTAGCGTGGTTTACATTTTGTAAAAATCGAAACTGGTGTTCGCGATCTCGAGAACGACTTGTTTTTCTAAGATTATTCGCGTAATAATTTTGTGGTAATTTTTTAATTTGAGCGCTTTTGCGAAAATCTTAAGAACGGCTCGATAGATTTTTTTAAAACACTAAACATGCGTGCTTGACGATGTGACCAATTTTAGTTTTGAGTCTTATTAACATTGATTCACTGGAACACTTTTAGATTTAACGTTAAAGAGGATGTACGAACCGACGGAAAGGCTTGCGTTACATATAAACAGTTGGCAAGTAAATGCTAATATATTCAAAGTAATGCGTAATGCATTCTTCCGTGATTTTTACTTTTCGTTGTAATCTACAGTGCAACAAAGAACAAAGAAACCAGATAAAAATCACGAAGCAATGAATAACGCATTACTTTGAATATATTAGCATCTACTTGCCAACTGTGAATTTGTAACGCAACCCTCTCCGTCGGTTCATACATCCTCTTTAACGTTAAATCTAAAAGTGTTCCAGTGAATCAATGTTAATAAGACTCAAAACTAAAATTGGTCACATCGTCAAGCATCGTCACATCGTCGGTGCATTTACTATTATTACTAGGCAAAAACTAAGGTTGAAAATGTTTTTGCGATTTACTTCAAAACAAACATACAGAATTTTTTTGTTCTTGTATATATTGTTTGCCATACACCACAGTTTAAGATGCTGGTATTTGCTTTTCGAAGCGAAATCTGGATCGTGCAAAATTTCAATTTTACTGTTTTCGAGGATTTTTGTTTATCGTTGTCATGGAAATATCGATTTTTACAAAATGTAAACTACGCTAAAGTTCAATCCAAAACCAACAAGTATTGCAAATTTCACGTTGATCTGACAAGGAAAAGACTGTCTAAGAGCCGATTCAAAAAGTTAGGTATGGTCCCAAAAAAACTGTATCGAAACACCTTAACATGTAAAAAACTCATGTTATATTTTACATTCCTGCCTTAGACGATATTTGACCTTATAACCGTTGTAGCCGACATGAAACGCTTCTCTCCACTAAGCGTTGAAGGGACAACCCAAACTGTACGGCTGCATTAATTTAATGAGATTATATTCAAGCTGACAGGAAAAACGTTTTATGTAACGCGGAAAGTTACCAGTTCGTGTTATTCAATTTGAAAAGCAGCGTGTTCTGATTTTGCGGTATTCTCTCGCCGAAACGATACGTGGTGTGCCCCTAACTAAATTGCAAAACAATATAAAAAGTTGTGTGATGCAAATTTACTAGTTTAAATAGTAAGGATCACCTTAAATTATGACATTGAAAGAATTTGCTTATCTTACTAGTGAATATAAATCCCGATGCCTTCATAAGGTTTAGGAACTTCAATCCTCCAACATTTTGTCTCGTTTACGCCATAATTTCCGGAGCTGGGATACACGAGGTCACCCCTCACCCTGTTATGTTTGTAATTCCATTTGGACAAGCTGTAGAGAAACCAAGAAAATGATTCATCATTATATGAATATTTGTCTGTCAAGTACATGTCGTCTTTCTCCATTTATTCTACAGTACACTTACTGTAAATTTTATGCAATTTCTTTGGTCTGTGCCTTCTACCTTGCTCTCAAAAAGTTACTGAAACCCCCAAGCAGGCATACTGTAGGCACGTACTTAGGTGATGCAACTCAAAGTAGCTGATTAACTGAATTACATGGGATCAGTTAAACGTTTAACCAGCTAAGTACTGAGCATTCATTTCCTGTGTGCTTTTTATTGAGATGAACTTAACTTTTAAGCCCGTGGGAAAAATTTGATCATGTGTTCAAATGAGAGCTACTCAGCAGTACTTTCCTGTGTTGCTATTAACTATGATGTGGGGCCATAGAACATGACTTTAAATTAATATCCCTGTTAATGAAGGGAGTGGGGCTATGCAAGATGCCACAGGTTTCGGAATAAGGGTACGGGGCTCTTAAGGGTGTCTAGGAGGAGACAATCGTCTCCATTCATTCTGGTGGGTGTCTAGCATGTACGATAGCTATGACCATTTGTTCCAAATGGACTTAAAACCACTGACGATTTATCAGATGTGTTACTTCCTTTAAAATGAGTAAATAAGAAATAATATGAGGTCTTTTAGCTTCCTCTGTTACCTACTGCGTTTAACCCAAAGCCTTTTCTGATAAAACGCGTCTTCATTGCTACCTCGAACGGTTTTCTTCGTCCAAGAACGCTAGAGCCTTAGCAAAATGTGCAGAAGTGTAGTCTGCGAGTAGTCTCTAATTTTGGCGATGGCGATTGTGGGCGGGCGAAATACACACGCGCACGCGCGAAATTTCGCACGCGCGCGCGCGTGTGTGTATTTCGTCCGCCCCGCAATCGCCATCGCCAAAATTAGAGACTACTCGCAGTCTAGCAAAAGTGTCTTAGTTCATTTGAAGATTATGCTCAAGAAATTGAAAGAAAATTGTCTGGTTCATTTCTCTGAGAAAAGCTGAGGGAATTTTGCTTAAGCCGGCTAGGAGTAGCCTGCGGTGCAGCCGGACGTGTCACTCAAAACCTGGGTATAGTCCAGGTGTAGACTGTCTGCGGCGCAGGCTAGCTTGGAGCTAGGGCTCAAGACCGCGTTTATAAAAAGCACAGGCAGACCACCCTCTGTTGATGTGGATGAAAAGACGAAGGCAGGCAGCTCTCAGCTGGTAGCCATGACCTCGA
This sequence comes from Siderastrea radians, assembly GCA_964017195.1. Taxonomy (NCBI): domain Eukaryota; kingdom Metazoa; phylum Cnidaria; class Anthozoa; order Scleractinia; family Rhizangiidae; genus Siderastrea; species Siderastrea radians. The sequence goes on along the minus strand of OZ024894.1, from coordinate 6,441,439 downwards.
TCCAGAAGTCCCAAAAGCAGCTTTCCCAACATGATCACAGGGTCCAGAGGAGCGAACTTCGAGCAGACGTTAAGTATTCCTTACAAAAGGCAATCGACAGAATTTGTCGCGGCCTTGCGTTACTCGCGTTACTTTTTATTTGTACCCAGTAGGTCAAATTACTGTGGGCTCTTAGGTTCACTTACATTGAATTACACTAAAGACTTAGTTTTGCTCGGGACGGCGTGCCTCGTTCGGAAAGCGAAGCTTTCCGAAGAAAACCCGTTGCCCTTGTACCCTGCGAGCAGAGGCCCTTCGGTCTTCCTAGATAAGTCGGGAAGAGGAAGGGACCTCTGCCAGCCGCCTCGACGTTCTTTGAGTTGCTGCACATCCACCGAAACGGATGAGTCAGTCCGGTTTGAAACCAGTTTTTCCCGTTTTTGCTCAGTGCGCATGTGCCTTGTTAGAAATTGCCGACTAAATACGCGCCCACGGTACGTTCCGGTACGCTCGTGAAGTTCACAACAGCGGACGTTTCTCTTTCGAAGGATGTCTTTGATAAAGATAAGCAATCTCACACAACACCAGTCGAAGGCCTTGCTTTATTTTCTGTGTGGTAAAGATTCTTTTGTCTGTTTGCCAACCGGCCATGGCAAATCGCTAATTTACCAACTTGAACAAAAGAATCTGGGTTGCAGTTGCTTTCGGACCAAATAATTTTACTTCTGGTTTGAGCGGGAATAAATGCGAAGGGCTACGCGAATGTGCACTTCAACGCTTATTTTTATGGCGAAATGACATTTATTTTGGTCAACGGCGAGACAAGCAAACGGCAAGAGAAACAATTATTTGCCGACTGGCGGCCGGTAATTTTGAAGACGAAACGGTCTCAGTAGAAAACATAATTTACGGCATGACGGCTAAGAAGTTTAAATACGAAACAAACTCGACACAAATGCGTTTTGTTGAATGAAAGCCCAGAATGCTGAGGACGAAAGAGACTCAACACGAATGACAGGGACAAAAAAGAGGGACAAAATAAAATAAATATCTCGAAGACCAAGATTTTCCGTGACTCGCTAATTGGAAATCACTGGACTGTAACAACATGTTGACAGTCGACAAATCGCAGTTTCTTGATCAGCAAAAATATTTCGAGGCTGATAAGTTTTCAACCTGTGACATAAATTCGAACAGAATTATTCTCAGCCTTACGGTTTAATTAAAGCTTTCCTCAAGTCTCTTGTGTTACGACCGAAGTCAGAAGAGTATGTTGTGGACGCGGCTGTCATTCAGTAAACATGTTCATTGAAGCGAGGCCGACAAGGCTCGGTTACATTTGAATTTAGTGCATGCTCAACAGGGAAAGACGAGGCGGCTGGCAGAGGTCCCTTCCTCTTCCCGACTTATCTAGGAAGATCGAAGGGCCTCTGCTCGCAGGGTATTGCCCTTCGGGCACGTCCAAATAACCGTCCGCGCAAGAATGGTCTGCGGTTAATAGCTATTTTCACAAAGACCTCATTGGTCAAATTTACTGGACAAAATGACAAGGCGTATGCACCCTTAAGTTCAAATTTAACTCCTCTGGACACTGTGCATGATCGGTGCCAAATTCTCGACCAAAAGAATTTGAAGCACGCGAGTCGATCCAAATCTACCAATCAGCGCATTGCAACCGTTGGCAGTTCAAACGGTTTGGTTTGGCGTCAGTTCCAGCTTGAACTGGACGAGGTCGCGGCCGCAACCGAAGAAGTGCCTGCTTTCGCCTCTTCTTTACTGTCTTGCCAGCGGCCGAGAAATGATCTCGCAAAATGACGCCTTAAGGACGTTCGCGCCAATTGTTTCTGTGCATCCTTACTGCGCACGCAATTCACCTTGTGATGTCATGCCACGTCATGCATTGAGCGCGCGCGCTGTTGAAGAAATGAGGAGATATATAGCGCTAGTGGGCACTTTAATATCTATGCACGGGTTTAACTCTCTTAAATGTTCGGTGACCCCATATTTTCTTTTGATAGATCACTTTCTTTGTCGATTATCTACATTTTGTGAAAAATTAAAGAAAATCTGTATTGCAGAAGTTTGATTTTTTTCAACTTTTCTGCCCTCGCATCATCGAATTCTACTATTATTGAAGCTGCACGGTGTTCGTTAAAGTCGATCTTAGAGGTTGAATTTAACTAAAAGGATGACACCGGTTCAAATTATTTACTTAACAGACCCACTTAAGTAAAATTTGACAAAGAAAGTGGGTCTACAGCGAATCATTTTTAATATTTTTCAAGTAACAAGCACTGAGGCCATGTCGAGTTACGAGGACCGATTTGTCAAAATTGGGGTAGTTTTTGACGCGCTTTATTTCGAAAACGAAGTCGGTGACCCCCCAATTTTTTTCCAATTCTGACATAGGTAACTCATTATCTGACTGTAGCCAAAGTATGAAAAAAATCTGTATTGTAGAAGTTTTTCGCGCGAACGTCCTTAAGAGGCTCTGACTGTAAATATCGAGAATCGGTGGACAAGCTCGAAAAAACGAAAATCCTGATAACTTGCCAGAAGAACACTTTTGGGGAGCTATCTTCAAAAATATTACTTAAACCGTCTGGAATTCTATTGCTTTTGGGAAATTCGGAAAAACGGGTTTGCTTAATTTATCACGCAATAATCAGGCTTAAAGTTAAACAAATTGAAAGCGCTTGCTTTTAAACAGTTTGCAACGCCAGAAAACAATTTTAAATTTAAATGATAGCAATACTCTTCCACTTTCTATCAATGGGAATTGCATTTAGTTTTGCTTGATTTATATGGTTTGGTGGTTCTTTGAAACAAAGGCATTTTGCGCACTTCGGAAAAAGGCAAAAATTGGCAAATTTCAGCGGCTTAAAATGGATCTTGGAATGTCTAATATCCAATTGAAATAAACACTGTGATAAAGTTTGGCCCTACATCTATTATGATATGAAATAAAAAATCTGGGCAATTCAGGCTCGCGCTGACAAAAACAAAAATTCGCAAACCCGTGTTGCCAAAATTTGCATAATTTGGAAAAATAACAAAAAAAACTGTAATGGAAGGACGACTTGAAATATGACAAATTGTTTACCGTTACTATTTTCAGATGGTCTTTCTACTAGATGACGCGTTCGCTGACATCTTCATTTATCTTTCTGAAGAATTACGAACAAATTAGGAAAATTGTTGGTGAAACTAGAGTGCATTGGGTTATCATATTTTGTCAGATGTCTATACTCTCCAGGGTGCATTCCGTGTACGTCCCACGCCGAAGATACGCCAAGAGTTTCGAAGCTGTACGCCAAGAGTTTCGAAGCTTGTACGCCAAGCGGCCGCTGAGGCGCCAACGCCAGGAAAATGCTGCGCCAACCTCGTCCCCAGTTCCCGTTAAAAATTTTCACTCACTCGGCTACACGAGGTAAGCTAAATAACTAGGCTTGGATAAATTCTGCCGGAAGAATTTCGAGCAGAATACGCGATTTTTGAGGAGAGCATTCTGCCGGCAGAATAAGGCATTTTCGAGCAGAATGTGAGCAGAATAACGGAAAATCAGTGGCACTAATGATATGCATAACAGCTGTAAGAAAAATTGAAAACTAAGTACATAACAAATGGCAAATACTTTGCGATTTATGTGGTTATTAGCTAAAACGTACACGTGATCCACTTTTTCGTCTAATATCAGTGATATAAAGTAAGGTGAATTACAATTTTGCTGGTATCGAGGGGTTAGGCCCAGGCTCCCTTCCATATTTGCGTAAAATACACCAGGCCGAAGGGCCAAACATTTTGCGGGTAACGAGCAGAATTCGAGCAGAATTTCGACCAGAATAAGCGATTTTTACGAGCACTGCCGGCAGGTAGAATAAGCCATTTTACGGGCAGAATTTATCCAAGCCTTAACAAGCCTTACACCCTCCTACGCCGCGCTGGCTCGGTCTTACGCCGCTTTACACCAAAGACCACGATCTCACGCCAGTACGCTAAGCGATTTGGAAACCCACGCCGAAGATCTTCCGGGAAACCGACACAAAATGCAGCCTGGTATACTCTGCAGCAGCAATGGCCTTCCTTTGCTATTTGCAGTTTCTTTGGGAAAAAAACTAATGTTCTCCAAAATCCAAACGGTTTCTTTTCAAGTACAAATCATTAAAGTTGACGTAGGCGTATAAATTGAGAGCTAAAATGGCTGTGTAAAGTAAGGAACACAACAGTACTACTCAAAATAATCAAGTCACGCAACCGATCACTACACGTTCATGCGAACGTGAAAATATTCCTCAATGAAAATATTTTCCTCCTAAACTGTGAAAGAGTTCTCAGCGATCTTGCAAAGTAAAACCAAACAAACTGTGTATTGATATCTCTTGGATATACAGCCGCATTAAGAACTCATAAATACCGATCCCTCTGCCAGGACGTCCGTGGTTTCTATTTTTTTTAAACATATTTATACAAGTGAAATAAAATTGATAGAAACAGAGCACATTTTTTGACAAATACGTATAAATCATAGTAATAATGATACACTTTTGCTTCCTGGCCAAAATAGTGACATTTCAAAAAGTCGCCCAAAATCTTACTAGCCGTTTGAAAAGAGCGATCAAGTCACGTACACAACAACCAACATACTATGTCGCGGTTTTCTTCTCTCGAAGAGAAAGGTGTCATACGTATTCGAAACTAATTCTAGACTTGCCTGTCGGAATTTTCGTCCCAGTAGAATATCAGCTCCACATGACAGTATCCCCAAACACAGGGATGCGTACGGTATTCGCTGAAGAACTAGCCATGCATCCGCCATGCATAAAACAGCGGCCAATGTGGGAGACTGCCATACGTAGGTTGACAAATTGACAAAAAGTATGCACGTGACAGCGGTCACGCAACAGCTTGTGTAGAACTTTTAAAACTCTTTAGTTTTACGTAGAAATAGTATAAGCCCAAAACAATGCAAGGATAGATTGAAGGAATGTTTTAGTTCATCCTTTATGTGTCTTCAGTAAATAAAATCCTCTAAATTGAGCTCAACCAAACTACGACTTTTCATTTCATTCATTTCATTATGCAAATTTTGGCAACACTGGTTCGCAAATTTTTGTTTTTGTCAGCGCGAGCCTGAATTGCCCAGATTTTTTATTTCATATCATAATAGAAGTAGGGCCAAACTTTATCACAGTGTTTATTTCAATTCGATATTAGACATACCATTTTAAGCCTCTGAAGTTTACAAATTTTTGCTTTTTTCCGAAGTGCGCAAAATGCCTTTGTTTCAAAGAACCTCCAAACCATAAAAATAACGCCAAACTCCATGCAATTCCCATTGATAGAAAGTAGAAGAGTATTGCTATCATTTAAAATTAAAAGCGTTTTCTGGCGTTTCAAACTGTTTAAAAGCAAGCGCTTTCAATTTGTTTAACTTTAAGCCTGATTATTACGTAATAAATTAAGCAAAACCGTTTTTCCGAATTTCCCCAAAATAATAGAATTCCAGAAGGTTTAAGTAATATTTTCGAAGATAGCTCCCCAAAAGTGTTCTTCTGGCAAGTTATCAGGATTTTCGATTTTCTGAGCTTGTCCGCCCATTCTTGATATTTACAGTCAGAGCCTCTTAAACAGCTCGGGAAGGCGAAAAAAAAAACATCACAAGTGACTCATTTAACATTTCGTTTAAACTTTCATTGCTTTATTTATAGATCGATGCTCACTGATTTCAATAACAACAACCACACGAACAGAGGGTGGTCTGCCTGTGATAAAAGTAACGAATACTGCCGTGATCAGTCCGTGAATGCATGTATGTTGAAAACACTTTGCCCAGAATTTTTTTAAAAAGTTTGTGTGATGTTGTAGGAAAGCACAGCTGGCGTAGAAACTTTTAGGATGGATCCAAGGTTGCATTTTGACGTTCAAATTTTCAGGGGGAAATCTGTTCCGCCCATGTGTCTAAAAAATTTTGGGCAGTTTACGTTTGAGTATATTTAAGCTGATTCAAGACCTGGCTAGAAATTGTACAAAAATCCAAACTCACAATTTTGTATAACGACCACTGAACTTTGTTGAAATAGTGCGACGGTAGTTAGATAAATATTTTTCCCGTTTCACTCATCGACCGCAAAAATTTCATTCTAGTCGACCAAAATGTCACAAAGTTATAGGCATTTATGAAACGTCACTGAGTCAGTGGCTTTAATCTGATTTCGATTAAGACACCTTAAATTAAAACAGCAAATACAGAACGGGTTAAAGGAGAACGGGTAAAAAACGACATGACCGGAAGTACAGTTAATAGGAGTGAGTCGAGCAGGGAAGCTCGACTATGGACTAGCGAACCAGTCAAGGGACGGATACTATGCGCACGCTTGACTTAGTAGCAGCCACTGGACTGAGTCAAGCAGTATGCGTAGTTAGGAAACCTTAAAAGCGTACGGAGAGCGAGATCTATGTGCAGTGCTTGATCAAAATGCTATTGAAAACTTACTTAAGTCACAAGTTCCTTGTCCGAGGAAAAACGTCAAAACTGCAACGACAGAAAAAAAAAGCGGCAAATCAGTTAACTTTGATTAGGCAGTAGAATAAATGAGACCATAAATCAAATAATGTTTACGTAGAGAAATTCACCGAATAAAAGTCATTATCAACATTGGGCCTACGACAAGTCACAGTTGACAGTTCACGATGACGTAATTTGTTTCACAATATGGTAAAATTTATCATGACAACCTACGGGTCTTACACCACCGTTCGATCCCACCCTAACCCCCTCGACCCCACCTCCCCCACCCCCATTACCTTCAGGTTAACCAAGCAACTTGACTAGGTCACAGCTAATTATAGCGTGCGAAGTAAGTAAAGCTCTTCGTTTTCACGTATTACTTAAGGGACCGGTCATTATTTAGAGGTGGGGGAGGGCTGGTGGAAACAGGGGGAGGGTCAATTATTTTTATGCAGGGAAAAAACGGGGGGGCACATAAATTTATGCACGCATATCAGGGTGCATTGTTATACAAAGATGGTTTCTTTAATAACAGAAATGCGCATTTCGAACAACGTCAATCAATAGACGTTCTAATATCCAACTGAACAGGCAACATTTATTTCAATACAGTGACTACGACTGGCGGCACCATGTTTCGTGATGAAAGCCTTGCAAAGTTAAAAGCAGTTGAGATGGACACCAAGTACCCAACCCACCATAATTCAGGGCAACACTCAACTAAGAAGGCAAAACTGGAGGCCAGCAGACACATCATTCAGGAACTATCCAAGCCAGTGGAGGGAAATGAAGAGGGCTACGTAAGTGACAGTGAAAGCTACTCAGAAGACGAGTATTCTGAAGATGACTGCGTTTAATCCATCCAGTGAGTTGTTGGCGCGTGGCCGGTGGTTTGAATTGACCAATGAGAGTGCAGAATGTAATCTGACGTCGTGCAGCTTGCAACGGCCGTGTCCAAGTCAAAAGTTCAGTGCACGGGAAGATCGCCATGCAATAGCTGAATGTTTTTCGAACTTTCTCAGACCAGAATTGCCGTTCAATCACCGGTACCGTGAAGGCTGAATGGGTTGTGGAAATTACTGGGTTTATGAATATGGTGTTTTTATGGCGATTCTCTGCGTTGCACTGTGACACGAGAGCGATTTGTGGGACGTGGTCGTCTGGAGTTACCCGCCTTCCTTCGTTTAAAAGGAGAAACAACAGGGCGAACAACGGCGAATCAAAAACCCGCCTAAGACGGCCACGAATTGCGCCCAAATTACGCACAAGACACCCCCATGTTAAGGTAAGTGAAGTTTAGTTCCACATTCATAACTTTATTTTAGCATTTTGAGACCCAAAGTGAATTTCCCATACAAAGTCTTATAGCGAAGGTCATATTTCGCAACTCGATCGTACTCTCTCATTTTGAGCTTGGTTCACATGTGGTCAAAATTGGTTTACTTTGCTTTCGAACAGTACAAAAATGTTTACATTCAGCTCGCTATTTCAAAACATGCTAGCTTTTCAGTCTCAGTAAACATTTGTCTCGTATTCGAATTCACTCAGTTGAGCTAATCGGAAATCAAATATTCTCTCACAGAAACCAATACTTTGGCTTGGAAATTAAAAAAGGTAAACGGAAACAAGCTTCATATGCATGACAATTTGTGAAGTCAGTCAAGGTTCACTGCGGTCCCGAGTCCGTCTTGTGTACAATTTCTGATGTGCTTGTTTCGGAGAATTCGAATCACAAAACAGCGCATTCGAAGCAAAATTAAATATTTCCTGGTTGTTCATGATCAAATGCAAACACTTTAAAGCCCGTGGGAGGCCTCCCACTTTTACGCCATAGGGGTATGTGCCGCTGTCTATGGCACAGGGTAAGGTTTTCAGTCCTGGCGGCACACCCCCACCCAAAAACGTCCACAGTATCTCCCCCGGGACTTCACAGAGGTGGACATCAGCTACCAGCCAACAGCAAGTAGCCAAATTTTTTTAGGCTCTAGCATTAGCCTATGACGTCGTTAAATGACGTGAAAGGGGCGGATCTAAGATTTTAGGAAAGGTGGATTGTCAGTCGGCATAGCTCCTATGGGGGGTAAGGGAGCGAGGTTGCAACCCCCTCAACCCTCACCCTGGATCTGCTCGTGCGTGACCAGCTAAAAATTTAAGAAAAAAAGGCAAAGCAAAAGGCTTCCGTAAAACAAACTCACAACAAAAGAAACGCTGACTCTGTTTGGTTTCTCAGAGAAACTAAGTACAAAGGAAATGCTGAATCTATTGGATGAATCAGAGGACTAAACTACCTAAATATTCTCTTCAAAAGCTATTGAAAAGTAGGCGTACATACGTGTAAAAGGTTACAGTGCATTCTGTTGACAAGGATGGATTTTACACATTTTTTGTAATTTAAAGGAACCATGAGTAAACCTCTCCTCACAACTTGTTCCTCCTTAACTGATCGCGATGTCCTCGTTGAGTAAAATAAGTCGCGAGCTTCAGTAAGGTTTGTTTCTCAACTGTAGTTCTGGCAAATAAATACAGGCGAATACCCAACAGACAACGGAAAGAAAGAAGTTCCACGGCTAAATATAACAAATGTGCTGAACTAACGAATGAATTAATGCGGCTCAAGACGGTTCATCATCAAGTCTTAATAAGCGCTGAGACATCTAAACACTAATAAAAAGCAACAAACGAGCTTAATCTGTTCTTTTCTCCTGAAAATATTGCTTTAAGCGTACGTTGGCAATATACACAATATTGCCGTACACAATTTACGGGCATGTTAAATAAACTGTAGTATTCTCAATTCACTGTTTGTGATATTCCATTGTTTTAAGAGAAAATCAATAAGTTTCGATCTTTCCAGCGTAGGGGTGTGCTTTGCTCTGTAAATGGAAAAGTCTTATTTTCAAAGTTTTGTTTAACTTAACCACATTGCGTGATAGAGATCACACTATAGCCGCAAGGCACATACGTGCGCTGTTTCTATGGAAGAAGGGAAAACGTTAACACTTGCGTGGGTGGTGAATTCGAATTCGAGTTTCGTTTTGTTTGTTCTACTGATCTGTTTCAAACTAGTAGTTTTTGTTTTCTTTCCTTCATAAAAGGAAGCTATAATGTTCAGTGCAGGAGGTCGAACACCAAAGATTTCTTATGTTGGATCTGTTTGTTGTTTTCCCAGTATTGACCGAACGCACCAATTCAAAATGTTGCGCGAGCGCACGCTTCTTCAAGTGCTGGGTTTTTGAATGTCCGCAATTGAAGACATTGCTGAAAGAGACAAAAGGCGAATGGGAAGTACGTGCAGTTTGAAAACAGATTTCGAAGTCGACGTTTCTTGATTCTGCTATAAGTAGTAATAGCTTAAGTTGAAAATCACTCCAGTTGTTGTGGGTATGCCCCGTCGTGTCCAATCGATGAAAATCGATCATCGGAAAGCAATCAATATAATCAATAAAATTGATTATTGATTGGTTCCATTAATCGATGAAAATCGACACTCACAATTCTCCTACTCCGGACGACACTTCATTGGTCAGTTACAATGGCGTCATGTTATTTTAGATTGTTTACATCAAAGCAGCAGATAAAAATAACCTTCGCTGCATGGGAACACAAACCAATAATAAATTTCAAATAATTATCATGGGGCACGGGGATTCACTCTCTTAGTTCATCCTCTCTTGTTACAATACATCTCTATTATTTTTGGATTCCAATAACCCTAGCTAAGATCTATTTTTTCCGATGGTCATCTCTATTAGGAGGCACCGTCCTTAACCCATCCGCTATTAGGGTTGTCCACATTATGCCGGCATAATTTTGAGCACAATAGTAAGGCAAAAGCATCGAGCATTATGCTGGAATAATAGTGCAAACTTTCTGCGACTCTTTGTGCTTTATAAAAACTTTGCCAAAACCATGGGATTCCCACACAAGACACCGGCCCAGGTACCACATTTTAAGACCAGGCCTGGTTACAAAGTAGAAAAACATGACTTCCAGCAGTTCCAGTTCTACAAAATTGTCAGCTGCCAACTTAGACTGTTTTCATTTATACTTGTAACCAACATAAACCTATCGTCTGTGGAATTTTATTTATTTTTATGTTAATTATAATGGAGCATAATAGTGATGCTATTTGAGCAAAATAGTGACATTTGTTGAGCACAAAGAATTAGCATAATAGTGTGAAACATTCAGCATAATGTTTCATTTCATAATGTTTCATTGACAACAATTGAATGGTAAGCGATCATCAGTGCCCGTTCAGCTTTGCACTTTGAAGTCGAAGAATGTTAAGGTTTGCGTTTTTGATATACTCACTGAGTTAGTTACAACTTAAGAGGATAGAAACTAAAAGATAGAAGAAGGAACAAGACAAAGAAGAAGCCAAAAAAGATGCACCAGACAATTTAACAAAAGAACTTTTAAAGGACATGGTGTGACGTTCAAAAGAAGCTCATCAAAATAACAACTGATCGCAAAAGTATTGGAGCTAAGGAGACAGCGACGAGGCCTGAAAATGGAACACGTCTGTCGTGAAGTCATTTGCTTTCTATCAGATAGTTCAGGTGAACACGTAGAAGAACTAATGACTGTTATTGATCAAAGTGAACTCCGATATTTTCCCTCTCCATTGCGAGATTTCTCCGAGTTACCGACTCTAGAACAAGAAATATCCGAGACTTGTTTTCGGCTTCCTTGAATATTTGGATCCTAAAATATGTTTTAAACTTGTTATTCTCATGCAAGTGCCAGTTTTTCCTTGTCGAGGCGCCAGCACGTGTCATTTTTGAAGCATATGCTGCCTTCCTTGAAATATTTTGCTACCGGTTTGCTTTGCGGCGGCTCAAGTAGTGTTTCAGCCAATACATTTGGTCCAGTTCTGGTAGCCCGCTGCTGTAACTTCAGTATAATGAGAAGAGGACTCGAAAACTCTTTCTCTTACGCAATGTACAAACACTCTAGATAATAAAATATTGATCTATGTTTCGTCGTGTTTTGATTTTTAAAGGGTTGGATATCACTGATTTGATGTGGAACCTAAGAAGAGGCGAGCTTTTCTCTGCGCTTTAAATTATCGTGCGCACGGAGGATCTGTTGTTATTTTATGTAGTAATCGGTACTTTAAAGAAACGTCGTTCAACGAAACTGCGTCTGTTTATACAGATTAGAGCGGGTTGTTTCCTGACGTAACCAATCGAACTTTCAGTAATCGAACTCAATCGAACTTCAATCGTTCGATTGATTTGGATTAGGTTCGGCAATCGAACATAATCAAACTCCTGCCCACCCAGACGTTTTGCCAATCGAACACAATCGAACACTTCTTCAGTCGAACAGAATCGGCGAACTCTAGACCAATAGAGCTTTGTCCTAGGCCTGCGCTTTGTAATTCCAAACCGGTTTCATTTGGTTTCAAACAGTGTGTTGCAGTCAAATAAGCCATGTGTAGGCTTTTCGAAGTAAAACTTACAATTTTCGAAGTGGATGTCAAAGGCTATCACGAGTGCTCTTTCACCGTCAGTGTTGGAGAGAAGTACGGAGAGGAGATCGAGGACCAGCCCTAAAGGTACTCGACGAAAACGACCGAGGTCAGCTAGCGCATTTACAACGCGAACTGGTGTCTGTGCTTTGGCCCTCGACCGACAAAGGTGAAATGTAAGTCTTAAGTCTAATTCCGCCGCGGCCGTTTACCGCTGTCTGTCATTATGTGTAGGCAAAACATCTTACAAAATTTTCCTTCGTATACTTTACCAGCAAACGAGATTAACTTTGATCATTAACTTTGTTCAGCCTAACAGTATTTCAAAAGCCCTTATCGCAATCCGTTTCAATATTTTTCAATTTCTGTCCATCAGTACCTTCTTTTGCATTTGCTTTGTTATTGAAATGTTCCTTCACTATTTTAAGTGACCAATTTAGTGGCCATTTTCACATGCCTAAATTTGTCTTACCCCCATTTTCATTACTACGCGACTTTTCTTTTCAAAACACCTTTGAGCACTTTGCAGTACGCTTCCGTCAATCATACCTTATATGGGAAGTGTCGGATGTTACCGCAATTGAATCGAGCTCGTAGGAATAAAGATGACCCCAAATTATCCCGTAAATTTGCGCTGGTGAGTCATATATTGACTAGTAAGAGGCTTTAGAGTCGTTGATGTTGCAAGAATACTTCACGTTTGGCAGACATTTGTAAAGAAAATTCGACATTTCTTAAGAATTAAATACCCGCTCGGTGGATTACCCTATGCGGCGGATGGTAAGCTTGCGTTCAATTTCGTGAATAAGCTAAACCGAAGTGTGAAGTAATGATTCTTGCTTTTCTGACCTGAAAATAGCAAACGACATGTTATTCGCCAGGATTATAATCTGGTGTACGAGGACGAAAATTCAGTAGCGGATAGAATTATGATCAGCGTGCCTTCGATCAACCTATTCGTGAAGAAAATGGGCTTACCAAGTAAAAGGTACGTATCTCTTGTTGCCTTTTTTTGTTTTTTGTTATGAACACTGCTAGTTCTAATCACCTATCACTTGAGGAGTGAAATGAAGAACAAAGCATCAGCTTATGATGCGTTTTGTAACGTTTGTTGTTGAACGTTTCAAGAATGTCAACATATATTTAAACGCTGTGACATGATAGGAAGGGGAATCGTTATTTCTACAAGCGGGAACGGGGAATCGAGGAAAGTATTTAAGCTTACTTTCAAGTTTACTTCTTCGTTATAGCTCAATACGATTGCCAAAGAGCGTGATGAGGGAAACAGAACGATGTATTGTTGTAGGATCGCTGAATTTTACCGAGAACAGATGCTATTTAACCGGCCGTCGCCATGGCGACCGCCGGTTTATAAAATGGACAAGGGCTTTGGTGAAAGCAAGTTGGCTTAACATACGAAGAAAGTGCTGTAAAGCTTGTGGTACGGGTACTCAAGAGCGGTACTGTCTTATATAAGACGCATGCGCATGTCAGTCTTCTGAATGTTACCTTCCTATGTTTTTGTCTTTTAACTTACAGTATTTAAGATATGAACGGCGAAGGGTTGTTTAAGTTTGGGGGTTTTGTACAGTACAGCCCAAAAATAATGCACGCGCAATAACTTCTTTTTGCGTCCGCAAGCGGAGAGCTTCTTGCGGCTACTTGCAGGATGCCTGCACTTGAATACTGTAAGCCGCAAGAACGTCTTTGCGTTTAGAAGTTAAAACCGCAAGAACTTCTTTGTGGTAAGATATCTGGACCGCAAGTAAGCGCAAGAACGTCTTTGCGCTAACATCTTAAAAACCCGGAACCCGGAGAAGGTAAAAAAGAGACCACTTTGTAGCGCAAGGCACGTTCGAAATTGGCTGCCTTTGTAACTTGCAATCAGTTGTTTATTTGGTCCCTTGTAAGTTTTTTTCTTCGGTTTTGAATTTTTTATCCGATAAAGAGTTCACTAGGTTCTGAATTTGACACTGGTCGCCTTCTATGTTATCTTTTAACGGCTAGGGAGAAACGAGACTCAAACGAAGCACGCGTATGTTATTGTTTATGTGTCCCGGAGTCCCAGACATGCGGTACGCTTAGCGGCGCGAAAGATTTCGCTCGATTTATTTCACTTAAATGAGGAACAATGGCAAAGCACAGTCCATCAGTCACATTATTAAAGAACCGACATTCACCTGTTCAGTGTTGCTGTACTTCCACCAACATATTAAACTCGGACAAATACTTTTAATTAGTTGCGCTCACACGTGTGAGAAATAAACATGGTCACTCAGATGAGAAGATGGAAAAACACATTATGTTTGTAAAAATAGTTCCACTCATTACGCTGAAGTCGATATCACATTTTAAATCTTCGAAGTAAACCAAAAAAGTCTGAAGGAAACTAAAACTCCGCGATCTGAAAGAAATTCGGCACGTCAATTCTAACCTGAGTAAACACAAATCTGCCGTATGCAAATTTGGTATGATTTGCTTGAATGACATTTTGTAACGCAATGCATGAGCAGTTCTCTAAGCCGTCAAGACAGCAAGCCCCGGGCAGCAAGCTGTGTCGAAAGGCGAATGTGTAGTTGAAATCATATGTCTATGCTATTTCTTCGAGTATCCCTTTTTTGCTGAGAAATTAAACTGGTAAAGATGCAGGGATTCTTGATGACTTCACCCACGCGATAGCATGACATCCTGCATGTGTAAGTCTTGTCTTGTCTTGCCTGTCAAAGAAGAGTTCGCGCAGTTTGCCACAATTATAGCTTTTGGACCTTTTTGTTTCTATTTCTTGGATGGAATAAAAAACTGAATTGAGTCAGTTCTGAGTTGAACCCGTATCATTGTATCTGAGACACGCTTAAAAAAATTGTTCATGTTTTGTCATGTGCCGGAGATCATGTTTACCGGGTGTTTATCTTCCAGTCGGAAAGCTGGCGGATATTCCATTTCGTGATGTGAATTTTCTTCGATACTTCGGTTGTTCGAACATTTGCTTCCTTGATTTTTTGATAAGCCTTGTGAACTTTCGCTTGACTTGGCGAATTGTCGCGCCAACACGCCAACACGGCGAAAAATCAGAGTCAGAAGGATTTGTGAATGTCAGCAGCATATCACGCTTCTGTGAATGTGATTTGCTTTGAAAGTTGCGTTTTGCGTGAGAGGCTGTTTCCCTTGGCGTTTTATGGGGTGGGGGGGGGGGTGGTTTGGGAAGTGGATTGTAAGGTTTCTGATTGGCTAACTTGTATTTCGCAGCGGACAAAAAGGACAGTTGCGTTTTGCCGGCGTGGGCTAGGAAGAGAAGGAATTGGTACTAGTATGATGATGCAATATTAGTTGATTGCACATCAGTACATGATAGTTCTTGTGAACGGAGAGAAATGAGTGTTTATTTGAGGCGAGAAGTTGATACGAAGGAATCGTCATTAATAAGGAGATTAATTAATAAGGCAGGTGTTACGAGTCTTTTTGCATTAAAAGAACGAAAATATCTGAATATTATCGACGGATTTGTGTGGTTTGCGTGTGGTGTTCGCTAAAGGCTACGAGCAGTCTCACTTTCCGTTCAGATAGATAGTGAAGGAAAAGAAAAACAGGCGAGTGAGCGCGAAATCGATTGCGGCTCGACAGGCGCGTTAGCTTTCAAAGACGTGGGCGACTTTCGTCCCCGCTCGCTTGTTTACCGGGTTAGCAAACTGGATTTAAACATCACGTCATGAGATATCTTGACGTGCCCCATACTCTGACGATCTGCTCGAGCTCGTGTTTATCAAGCGTTATATTTTGATTCTACTGCTATGTTCACTGTTTGTATTTAAGGTCTAGGCACAACAGTAAATACTTCGTCGTCCCTGTGTGAGCATTCTCAGTTGTGGAGGAATTCATATCGACATTCAACGTTTGAGTGATTTTGCGTTTTTCAGCACAAATAAAGCGATAAGAAAGATAAGCTGAGTCATCAGAGTTTAAACATTACGTCATCCAGTACCGCTATAGTCAAAATATTGTGTCACACAATCACACTTTTCGTCACGCCGGTTCGTAAAAAAGAAAAAAGGATCGCGCTAACATTTGTGAAACCTAGGGGTGGGGAGGGTCAGAATGGCCGGTTAAAATGCCCAATGGGCTTTCTTGTTATAGATGAGTTGAGAAGTTCTGATTCATCTATAAATAGCAACTGTTCTCGGTGAAATTTAGCGATGACATACGACGAAAAGTCAACGATGCATCGCCCTGTTTCGCTTATCACGTTCTTTGATAATCACAGTGAGCTATAACGAAGAAGTAAAGCATGAAACTATGCTTAAATATTTTCCTTGATTCCCCTTTCCCGCTTTTATAAATAACGATTTTCCCTGCTATCATGTCACAGCGTTACATGTTTACATTTTCGAAACGTAGAACAATAAACGTTGTAAGCGCTTATGCTTTGTTTTTCATTCCATTCCAGAAGTGATAGGTGATCAAAATTAGCAGTGTTTCTTGTAAAAATAATCCAACAAGACATACGTACCTTTTTCTATCCGCCGCATAGAGTAATCCACCGAGCGGGTATTTAATTCTTAAGAAATGTCGAATTTTCTTTACAAATGTCTGCCAAACGTGAAGTATTCTCGCAACATCAACAACAAAGTCGCGTAGTAGTGAAAATGGTGGTAAATCCGTGACACAGTTCCTTTAACTCGTTCGGAACTTCTGCTACAACTTTAAGCTACAGCAATCACCGGTCAGTATAATCCGAAGTACATAAAGGCAGTTTAGTTTGCTGTGCCGTTTGAGTTTGCTCAGTAACAATAAAACAGTACTACCATTTTCGTTCAACCCTGAAGCGTGACGATTTTTTCGCGTATGTTTACGTTTTAAACTTAACGGTTTTGTCTGGTTACGTGTCACTTTAGGCAATGAAACCTTGTCGCTTATGTCGCGAAACTGACAAGGTTCTTGGCGCCATTCGAACATGTTTTGTTCACGTGCTCTGAAACTTTTCAGGTTTTCCGTGCACAGAAGCATGTTTTGTTCACGTGCTTTGAAACTTTATGGTCCGCGAAACGGCCAACATTGAAATTCGTTGTGCTCCAAACTGCACCAACTCCTCGGTGATTTGGGAAAGGGAGATAGATCAGTAGTGGACTTTCAATACTTCGATGAGTTCAAGGTCATCTTCTCGTAATTTTTCAGATGTCAGGCCTCTTTAGGCTTTGCTAATTTTGGCATTTCGTCGCAGTATCTGTGCCATACAGATTTTGCCGTGTTTACGGTCACGCAACTCGTTCGCAAATTGTCTAAAACTCCGCGCAATTTTACCCGTAACTTGTTTACCCCCTTCACTCAGCCCCTTACTGTATTAAAAAAAATTCTGTCAGTGATGGAGCATTTTAAATCTTGATCTGAAGCGACTTCTGGACGGTAACTCCTTCCAAACTTGTTAACTTGTTAACTTTTCTCATCTCCTTCACTGCAAAAAATGTAAGACTTTCATGTGGGCAAAACCTGAAAAGTCTCACAGCACGTGAACAAAACATGTTCGAATGGCGCCAAGAACCTTGTCAGTTTCGCGACATAACCGACAAGGTTTCGTTGGTCTAAAGTGACACGTAACCAGACAAAACCGTTAAGCTTAAAAAGTAAACATACGCGAAAAAAACGTCACGCTTCAGGGTTGAACGAAAATGGTAGTAAAGGTTAAGTTGACTGATTGAAAAGTGTTTATCTTTTTTTAACACCTGGCTCACATAGTTGTAAGCGAAATCTCTCTGTTTTATAATTCGATATTTATGTCGTTTTACTACCGAACGAAATTGAACTAATCGCGTCGATTAAGTTCGATTGGTTCTATTAAGTTCGGAAATCGAACTCGCGAGTTCGGTAATCGAACTCACCGAAAAGTTCCTGTTCGATCATGTTCGATTGTCGAACCAATCGAAAGACAATCGAACGATTGGAGTTCGACTGAGTTCGATTGATTTTTCGTTCGGATTGGTTCGATTGGTTACGTCGGGTCATTTAGACAACATTGTCCCGCATCACGGATTTCAACTAACGAGACTTTTCGACAAGAAATGGTTTTCATGACACGCCTTTAATCAAGCTCTTCTTATTTTTTAAAACATTTAGAGGAAAAGCAGGAATAAACGATAGATCTCTTTTTACGAAGGTAAAAGTTTAGGCAGAAGTACTTGAGCGTAGCGCAAAAGTATCTGAAATCATTATTAAGACGACGACCGACGACAATCAATATAATCGATGAAAATTGATGAAATGCAATGAAAATCGATACTCACAACGTTTACGATCTTCGATTTTCATCGATTTCTGATATCAATCGATTAATTGTTATTGATAATATCGATAAGGATCGATTTGATTAATTATCGGATTTCATCGATTGGACACGCCGGGAGTTTCCCTAAGACGATCGAATAGACGATCGTCGTAGGGTTGATGAAATATTTTCAAATTCATTATTATCAAATGTGGACAAGAACTTCTCCCTTAAAATTATAATATTCATTAAAACAAAAAATAGAAAGGTCTTGCAGAAGGCGAAAGCTGTTTCAGTTCGCAAGTTTGGTGGCGAAATAACAGCTAGAAGCAAATCGATTTACAATTATTTAAAAACGAAATTGCAACATTTTACTCATCAAAAATTGCAAACAGTAATTACTTAGTTAATTCCCAGTTTCCCTGTAGTATCAGTGGATCTAATTCTGGGTAGCGTCTAATGTTCTGTGCTGAGTTGCCCGCTACATCGCGTCTGCGAGCAGTTCAGCAAAACACCACATCCAAACATCATGCAATTTCTGTACATTACTCACCACAAACAGTTGCAATAGAAATAACATGGTGACTTAAAGTCAAAGCCATTCTGTTGAAAAAGAAATCGTCTCTTATGGATCACAGTACGGAACTATAGCCACCGACACAGGGTACAGAGGAGGGAACTTCGGTATTCCTTGCGAATGACAACCAAAATGATTTGTTGAGGCCTTGCGTTACTCACGTTACTTTCGCAGGTCAAATTACATGAGGCGGGCTGTCGGGATCTCTGTTTACAGATTAAATTGAAAGACGGATGAAAGCGATATTTGATCACCTTGGGCTGTAAAGAAGGTCACAAAGATCTGGAAGAAGCGAGCGGTTGGCGTAAGAAGCGAGCATTTTGAAACAACTCTAACACCCAAATACTGTGGGTTTTCGCGCTACATGTATTTCCAGTAGATTGCGAGTAGTCTCTACTTTTGGCGATGGCGATTTGTGGCGAAATTTTCGGCGCTCCCTTCGTGTCGGTAGCCTCGAAATTTCCCGTGCGCGCGTGTGTGTATTTCGCCCGCCACACAATCGTCACCGCCAAAATTAGAGACTACTTGCAGTCTTATTTCCAGAAGCGTTGGTGGCGAACTTTGCCTTGCAATGCAAAATTGCAAGAACGCGCTGGAAGATATCGAAGAAAAAGCTTTCACTCCGTGGACCTTTCTAGAAGAAGATTTTACCTACGAGGAGATCTTGGAAGTCTCCGTGGGCGATCGCTAACAACGCTTGAGTTAATTGCACAACGAGAAGAGGATCCTACAAGTCTTCCTATTTCAGTTAATCTTCCTCCAGATGTGACTTCTTCGATAGTGGGTTTGGTTACCGTTTGCCGCTGCACTCGAGTCGCCTCCAGAAAGACCTCACTCAAAATTATGCCCATTTCTCTGCCATTCAAAAGAAAATCCTCCTTTTCAGAGCTGCTCATATTATATTGTTCAAGTATGCCTTTCAGTGTTGTGTGATTTTGGTGGTCTATTTGATAATTCAGTGATAGCCTGCAAGAAATTTTAAAATTTCAATTTCTTCCGCTCAGGCTGGTTTTCTTGAAACAGAACTGACCTTTTCAAGGCGAATTTGCCTTTTTCCAGCTCCCTCCACATCTGATGTTTTGAACTTTCAATTAGTAATGTCCACTTCTCTTCCGTTTCCGGTATCGATCACTTCCGTCACCAGCTACTGCCGTGCCGGCATCGATCCAGATCGCGTGGTAGAAGTTTTCTCGTTTGTCCCTTTACTCGCCACTTCGTGCCTCGTTCGCAAAGCTTCGCTATCCGAAGAAAACCGTTAAGTGTCCACGGAAAATGGTCTGCGGTTAACAGCTATACGAAGCAAGCGGAAAGATCGAGGAAAACAGCGTATTGAAAGAGAAGAAAGCCGATTACCGAACTTTCGGTAATCGAACTCAATCGAACTTCAATCGTTCGATTGTTTTGGATTGGGTTCGGCAATCGAACATAATCAAACTCATGCCCACCCAGACGGTTTGCCAATCGAACACAATCGAACGTTCGAAAATCGAACACTTCTTTAATCGAACAGAATCGAACTCTAGACCAATAGAGCTTTGTCCTAGGCCTGCGCTTTGTAATTCCAAACCGGTCTCATTTGGTTTCAAACAGTGTGTTGCAGTCAAATGAGCTATGTGTAGGTTTCTATTTCAACCACATGCACCGGGCGTACACGGGAAACATGTCGCAAGTGAAACTTACAATATTCGAAGTGGATGTCAAAGGCTATCACGAGTGCTCTTTCGCCGTCAGTGTTGGTACTCGACGAGGTACGAAAACGACCGAGGTCAGCTATGGCATTTACAACGCGAACTGGTGTCTGTGCTTTGGTCCTCGACTGACAAAGTTGTAGTGCAAGTGTTAAGCCCAATTCCGCCGTTTACTGCTGTCTGTCATTATGTGTAGGCAAAATTTCTTATAAAACTTTCCTTCGTATACTTTACCAGCAAACGAGATCAGTTAACTTTTATCATGAACTTTGTTCAGCCTAACAGTATTTCAAAAGCCCATATCGCAATCCGTTTCAATATTCTTCAATTTTTGTCCATCGGTACCTTCTGTTGCATTTGCTTTGTTATTGAAATGTTCCTTCACTATTTTAAGTGACCAATTTAGTGGCCATTTTCACATGGCTAAATTTGTCTTAAATCCGTGACACAGTTCCTTTAACTCGTTCGGAACTTCTGCTACAACTTTAAGCTACAGTAATCACCGGTCAGTATAATCCGAAGTACATAAAGGCAGTTTTATTTTGCTGTGCCGTTTGAGTTTGCTCAGTAACAATAAAACAATAAAGGTTAAGTTGACTGATTGAAAAGTGTTTACCTTTTTTTTACACCTGGCTCACATAGTTATGAGGGAAATCTCTCTGTTTTATTTAACAATTAGATTTTGAGCTCGAGATTTCTATCGCGTGATAGTCGATGATGCCGAAGGCCGATTCAACTATCACGCATAGACATCGAGAGCGAATAATCTAATTGTTTTAGTATAAATCTACTAGACGTTCAAAACTTAACAGCAGACACTACATGTTTTTATTGAAAAATGATATAAATAGGTCACACCCCGCGCGGAAAACACTCTACTCACTACCTACAACAGAATAGATAGTGAGTAGCGTAGCCAAATCAGAGAACAGCATTAGTGATAGAACGCTAGTAGGTTCATACTAAAATTCGATATTTATGTCGTTTTACTACCGAACGAAATCGAACTAATCGCGTCGATTAAGTTCGATTGGTTCTATTAAGTTCGGAAATCGAACTCACCGAAAAGTTCCTGTTCGATTATGTTCGATTGCCGAACCAATCGAAAAACAATGGAACGATTGGAGTTTGATTGAGTTCGATTGATTTTCGTTCGGATTATATTGGTTTGATTGGTTACGTCGGGTCATTTAGACAACATTGTCCCGCATCACGGATTTCAACTAACGAGACTTTTCGACAAGAAATGGTTTTCATGACACGCTTTTAATCAAGTTCTTCTTATTTTTTAACACATTTAGAGGAAAAGCAGGAATTAAACGATAGATCTCTTTTTACGAAGGTAAGAATTTAGGTAGAAGTACTTGAGCGTAGCGCAAAAGTATCTGAAATCATTATTAAGACGACGACCGATGACAATCAATATAATCGATGAAAATTGATGAAATGCAATGAAAATCGATACTCACAACGTTAACGATCTTCGATTTTCATCGATTTCTGATATCAATCGATTTTAAAATTGTTATTGATAATATCGATAAGGATCGATTTTATTAATTATCGGATTTCATCGATTGGACACGCCGGGAGTTTCTCTAGGACGATCGAATAGACGATCGTCGTAGGGTTGATGAAATATTTTCAAATTAGTGTAGTATTATCAAATGTGGACAAGAACTTCTCCCTTAAAATTATTCCTCGCAAAGCGAGGTTTATAAGTTTGTCGCGTGGGGATCGCGCGAGGTCGCTTAGGGCGGTCGAATCTCGATCTGCCTATATATATGTATATATTTATTAAAAACTGGACTAGGTATATTGGATTTCTAGCATTTTGATTGGCTGAACTCAGCTAGGCTATCAGCTCATATACCTGCTGCGACAAATATGGTCAATGAACACTCAACAACAAAGTGAGCTGAAAGTTTTTCCTCGCGAGCAACCCGACGAGAAAAATGGACGAGAAAAATCACTTGGCAGCGAATTTAAATTAAGCAGAAATTCCAACATCGTCACCAACAAGCATCACCAACAGCGTCGTCTAACGCAAGTCAAAATTGTTTGAAGAAACTGTGCAGAAATAGAAATTTAAGCATTAAGCGTCGTGTTAACAATTAATTTCTTTCATCGATCGTCACGTCGATCATTGAAATTGAACACGGTAGGTTTTATCAGGAAAGCTTTCCACTTCGAAATATCAAGACAAGACATAAAATAAAACACAGTGAAATGGGGCAGGAGCATTTAATAGAAACTATCACACATTCATGGCGAGTCGGTGCGAAAATCATGAAGCAGTCTAAACAAGTACTGAAAAAATACAGCGGCAAACTACCAAGAAGGAAGGACGGGCGAGAGTTTTTTCGCCTTTAACACGCAAAATTGACACTGGTTTACCTGCACTCGTTGTAGCTCTGTGTTCCAACAGGTCCAAATGCTCAGATAGAAATCGGATGCCATGTAAACGGACTTGAATCGCTTTTCCAGTTGTTTGAATGTTGTTTTTAAGCTTACCATTCCGTCCGCAAAACCGTCCTCTAAACCGAGAACAAGTGCATTTTGCACTTTGCATTTAACAAACTATGATGGTGACTTCTAATGTTCCTCACTACAAAAATCTTGCTTCTGAGCTGCATGGAAATTACCTCTTCAAGTTCAAATTTGTTCTGTCTTCAGTTCGATGAAACACGCACATGATGGCTCTGTTGTGCGAACAGAGTACAAACTTGTTCAGTTTCAACTCCAGCAGCTAATATCAATGGTGAAATTGTACAGCTTCAATCCGCTTTGAACGATGATAACAACAATGTTTCAGGAAAAATCAAACATGTACCATATTTCAGAGCCAATAATTAGAAGGTTTCTTTCCAAAACTTGTGCTACTTTGTTCACTTTCGAGCAGTTTTCATTGATTCATTCAGCTTTGCAATGAAACGCTGCAACACTTCACAAGGTTTTGGCGCCTTTTTCGTTCAGTCATGTGAGCGATTCTTGTTCCGTTTAAATTTTCTTTCTCATTTTTCCCGTTCTTTCTTGATTTTTTTTTAATAGTGGTTAAGTTTTTAATAAAACAATTATTCTACTCGGACTTGCTGGATATCAAATGATTATAACCAACTCGGCGCGTAGCGCCTCGTTGGTTATCTATCATTCGATATCCAGCGCGCCCTCGTAGAATATTGTTAAATATATATATATATATATATAGATTTGCAGAGTTGGATTATTTGGTCGAAGATATATATATATATATATATATATATATATATATATATATATATATCTCGCGATGGTGTCCGCACAGTTGCCTAGCAACAAAACCAAATCGCGACCGCTGACAGTTGCGCACTCTCATGTTTCTTCGCTAAGTACATTTGAGTGCTGTGTTTTGTTCATCTTCTGTGAACAAGTTTATAATATCTGGACCAATTTCTGATGCAAATGAGGGCACGAGCAAAGACAGCAACGCCTGATTTAGCAAGTGGCTGGAAATCCATTGCGGGGGAGATTTACCACTGAAACTCAGCATGAACGCCGACTTGAAATTCAGCGCAAACGACGAAGGCGAAAGATGTCGTTGACAAGAAAGCACGGGTAGAGAACATCGTTTACCGGTAATAGCCTAGTGAAGACTAAAGCCGTCAGCAGGACACAGATATCACAGGCGAGAAATCTTAGGCAACGTAGTTTAAATTTAGCTCAATAACACAGCGCTACTACAAAACGAGATTCCCCAACAACGGAGAATCGATACAAGGTCTTCGAATCACACCGACTGATAAATAAGAATTATGAACTCAGCGGCTACAAACTCTTTGAGAAAATGTGTGCTGAAACCGATCAGGACCGGCGACACCGACAAGAAGTGCTTCGACAAACTGATTTGTTAGAAGCAACGAGAGACGACAAGAAATACGCGATCATCAAAATGCTTTTGTTAGAATGAGTAGAATACCTTTCCAACGGATGGTGACTGAACAGATTGGCTCAAAATTATTTCCTCTCTCTACCATAAATATCTTTACTCTTGATGTACCAGTAATTATCAACATATAATTATTTTTCCAAGTATGATTAAAACCACAGATTACACAAGAGAAATTAAATTATTTCATAAAATAGGTTTCAGTTCCCCAAATAGTGCATATTTGTGTATGAGCAGTAAAAAGAATTTAAATTTTAAGTTTAGGACGTTCCCAAAAATATTGGAAAGAAATAATTCATATCGGATCAGTGAGAATTTATAAGAGTTTATGTTTCCCATTTCAGTTATTGACCCTGTTAATAGTTTAAAAAAATATTCAGATGGATAAGAAAGGACAATTTCTGTTCACAATTTGGACAGAAATGCACTTACAAGTATTGCTCTGCTCCTAGCAATTACCACTTAATGTGTAGCGGGGATAGGTACATTCCTGTACGTATTTGGTGTAAAACAAAAATTATTGCTTAACATTAATTATTGATAATAATGTTATGGTACATATAGTGACCAGCATCACAGCTCTCCTTGCAATGCACAATCAAGCACCAAGATCATGGGAATTGAGATCCTGATCACCATCAACATGAGTTGTCTATGTGAAAGTTTACTTACTTCTGAAGGTTTCATGTGCTATAATCTACATTCACCCTTTCCCTTTGTTAGCTACTCTTGCTTTCCATACCAATTGACCCTTTAAGCCCCAGTTTAAACCTACAAATTCTCCTTACTGGTCTTCATACAGTTCTTGTAGTACTTGTGCAGAGAACTTCTTTCTACTGACATCTACACTATTCATGTTTGGTGATCAATTCCTTAATTCTGATAACCTGATTAAAGCATTGCTATTGTAGGGAGATGCTGATCACTGGGGTTTCAAGGGTTAATGTACATGTATCATTTTGTGACAATTATCCAATCCAATTTTTTTGTGTGTTGGGGGGAATGAATCCCGAGGGGGGGAGGGGTACTCAACAAAGTTTTATACGGGGAGGCTCCACCCCGAGGTCCAACCCCTTACCCTTTTATATACCATTTTTGACCGAAAAGGTACCCCTTTCATATACCCTTCATTGAAAAATGGTTCCCCTTTCACATACCTAATCAAAAACACTGCATCCCTTTCCTAAATGCTTGGAATGCAGTTAATGAACGACATTGCGAGAGAACAGATGCTAACCAGAAGTTATTATCTACTCGAAGTATTTTAATTAAAGGTCTATTTAAGTACCTAAATGACAGATTTCCCTACCCTTTCATATACTTCAGCTCATGAAATCCCTACCCTTTTATATACCTGAAGCCTGAAAAAGGTACCCCTTTCAGGCGGAGCCTCCACGTATAGGCCATTATAGGGAGTGCCCCCCCGGGATGAATAAACATGTTACCACATCAAATGTGCTTTGCTTGCCATTATTCTTTGTTAGTGTCATTTCAATATTTGGGTAGCTGAAAAAGCTGTACCAACATTGTATTTTCTGGGCTGCATCACTCTTCAGCAGTAATAGACTCCTGCTATCTCAACCATTCAAGGGAAATAAAGAATTGTTTTAGCTACATGTATCGACACTTGTCAATACCCAGTAAATAAAACAAAAACTGTACAACAGCATTTAAAGGAAACGGCCAGGTTAATGTTGGAGATAACATGCGTTAAGTTGGAATTTGAACTGCATTTCTGATTAAACTATTCACACCCAACCAAAATAAACAGAAACACCACTGTCTTGGACAACAGGTCCACAACAATACTATGCATCCTCTCTAGAGAGCAATGTCACAAGGAAGAGAGGTGGGGGCGGGGGCTGAATGTATCTTCGTGTCCAGTCACATACAGCAGTTAGCTGAAATTAAACCCGCAAACTCGTACCCAGTTCCCATGCATTAGATTTTAGGATGACAGGGTATTGGATGCAAGTTGTATGGAAGCGACTGGGAATCAGAATGTTGATCTGAACTCCCAATTCAGGACCATTGTGGCCACCACACCTCCAGTTAAACTGAAATTCTATCCCCTCCCCACCCCCATTGCTCCATTTTGTGGTGCACCATTGCCCGAGCTTCGCGAGGTTATGCGAATCACGTATTTCTAGTAATATTCATTAAAACAAAAAATAGAAAGGTCTTGCAGAAAGCGAAAGCTATTTCAGTTCGCAAGTTTGGTGGCGAAATAACAGCTAGAAACAAATCGATTTACAATTATTTAAAAACGAAATTGCAACATTTTACTGATCAAAAATTGCAAACGGTAATTGCTAAGTTAATTCCCAGTTTCCCTGTAGTATCAATGGATCTAATTCTGGGTAGCGTTGTCACAGTGATTTGGGTATCCCCGTGTTTTGGGTATCCCCATACCCAAATCCCTAGTGAAATGGGTATCCCCTCCAAATATGGCTGCCGTGTTTTCCGTATCCCCGGGTACCCTCCCGGGATACCCAGAACCCTAGTGATTTGGGTACCCCCCCCTCGACCCTCTCAAATTCGAGTGGAATTTCGCGAACATCTTTTAAAGTCCATATTGTCAAGCAATGTGTTGAACTGGGTCTTCGAAGGTATTTTTGCCTCTTGGCATTTCGTCCCAGTACGCAAAGAAATTGAACCGATGCGCCTCTCATGTGTGATTAGTGTGCAAACGGACCTCAAGCTTTCAGGATGAGCTTAATACTGTATGTAACCGTTAGAAGAAAAACCAAAACAAGTTTACTTAGCCTTTGAATTCACGTCAAACAACTAAGTATTGCGTGACAATTTGTGCATTATAGCAAACACTGGGATCAGTTTACGCAATGCATGGTGTGTTTTTAGAAATAAACATACGCGAACCCAGGCATGCAAAAAACTGTAGTTTTGCCATTACAAATGTGTGTTGCAAGGTTTTCGTGTTTGCTTCAGCAGGCGTTTGTGACTGTTTTAGTGTTTACAATATCTGAACAATATGAATATTCCGACTCACTGAAAGACCAGACAAGACTGAAGGCTGTGAAGAGCGGGAGACGTATGTTATTTGTTTCGAAAAATATCCTCATCAAGAATTATTAAGGCTGGCTTCTAGTTGAACGCTTCCGATTGCGGTATCCCTCGCGTTCGTTTTGAAACCAGCGGTTCCCTATTTGCGATCGCGCAATTCATGTTCGCACAAGATATTGAAAGCGGATGGCGGTCAACTAAAGGCATAAAGAAACCAATCTTTTATATATCAAGAATTACTTTACTTTCGATTATATTTCAGGACATTGCCCCAAATTAACAATAAAAACCAGGGGCACCCAACGAGAAACTTTTAGCAAAATACTTGAGATATCATTTTCAGCTTTCTTAGATTGTTTCAGAGCTTTTTAAAGGCATATTGTGTAAGCTGATACAGATTGGTCTATTCGGCGTTCTTAGCTGAAGATTTAGGCCACAGAAAATCTTAGGAAACAGAATCCTATCCACCGAATTTCCGAGCTGCTGATGGCTCTCTGAAAATGCTAGCTGACCTTTTTTGCACTCCAAACGACATATTTGTCCCTATGAAAACAACAGGAACTAATGAGTCCTCTTGTTA
This sequence comes from Siderastrea radians, assembly GCA_964017195.1. Classification (NCBI taxonomy): domain Eukaryota; kingdom Metazoa; phylum Cnidaria; class Anthozoa; order Scleractinia; family Rhizangiidae; genus Siderastrea; species Siderastrea radians. The sequence continues at coordinate 6,413,429 of OZ024894.1, read as the reverse complement.
CGGAAATCTGAGGTGACGTTGCGCCAAAGAAACTTCTCTAGCTTTCACCGCAACTGAATCCGAATATCTCAGGTGATTTTAGGCCTTCCGAACTGATATTTCCCGAAACGAACCGTTGGGTGCCCCGGAAAAACATTTGTATTAAATAATGGAGACAAACGGCAGAATGATCTCGTTTCTTCCAGTCTTTTGTCAGTGTACGAAACAGTGTTTTAGGCACCCCTACCCGGGATACCCATTCACTAGGGATTTGGGTATGGGGATACCCAAAACACGGGGATACCCAAATCACTGTGACAGCGTCTAATGTTCTGTGCTGAGTTGCCCGCTACATCTCCTCTGCGAGCAGTTCAGCAAAACACCACATCCAAACATCATGCAATTTCTGTACATTACTCACCACAAACAGTTGCAATAGAAATAACATGGTGACGTAAAGTCAAAGCCATTCTGTTGAAAAAGAAATCGTCTCTTATAGATCACAGTACGGAACTATATCCACCGACACAGGGTACAGAGGAGCGAACCTCGGCATTCCTTGCGAATGACAACCAAAATAATTTGTTGAGGCCTTGCCTTACTCACGTTACTTTCGCAGGTCAAATTACATGAGGCGGGCTGTCGGGATCTCTGTTTACAGATTGAATCGAAAGACGGATGAAAGCGATATTTGATCACCTTGGGCTGTAAAGAAGGTCACAAACATCTGGAAGAAGCGAGCGATTGGCGTAAGAAGCGAGCATTTTGAAACAACTCTAACACCCAAATATTGTGGGTTTTCGCGCTACATGTATTTCCAGTAGACTGCGAGTAGTCTCTAATTTTGGCGATGGCGATTTGTGGGGTAGGCGAAATACACGCGCGCGCGGGAAATTTTCGACGCTCCCTTCGCGTCGGTAGCCTCGACATTTCGCGTGCGCGCGTGTGTGTATTTCGCCCGCCACACAATTGCCACCGCCAAAATTAGAGACTACTCGCAGTCTAATTTCCAGAAGCGTTGGTGGCGATCTTTGCCTTGCAATGCAAAATTGCAGGAACGCGCTGGAAGATATCAAAGAAAAAGCTTTCACTTCGTGGACCTTTCTAGAAGAAGATTTTACCTACGAGGAGATCTTGAAAGTCTCCGTGGGCGATCGCTAACGCTTGAGTTAATTGCACAACGAGACGAGGATCCTACAAGTCTTCCCATTTCAGTTAATCTTCCTCCATATGTGACTTGTTCGACAGTGGGTTTGGTTACCGCTTGCCGCTGCACTCGAGTCGCCTCCAGAAAGACCTCACTCAAAATTATGCCCATTTCTCTGCCATTCAAAACAAAATTCTCCTTTTCAGAGCCGCCCATATTATATTGTTCAAGTATGCCTTTCAGTGTTGTGTGATTTTGGTGGTCTATTTGATAATTCAGTGATAGCCTGCAAGAAATTTTAAAATTTCAATTTCTTCCGCTCAGGCTGGTTTTCTCGAAACAGAACTGACCTTTTCAAGGTGAACTTGCCTTTTTCCAACTCCCTCCACATCTGATGTTTTGAACTTTCACTTAGTATTGTCCACTTCTCTTCCGTTTCCGGTATCGATCATTTCCGTCACCAGCTGCTGCCTTGCACATCGATTCAGATCGCGTGGTAGAAGGTTCCTCGCTTGTCCCTTTACTCGCCACTTCGTGCCTCGTTCGCAAAGCTTCGCTATCCGAAGAAAACCCGTTGCCCCAAAGTGTCCACGGAAAATGGTCTGCGGTTAACAGCTATACCAAGCAAGCGCAAAGATCGAGAAAAACAGCGTATTGAAAGAGAAGAAAGCCGATTACCGAACTTTCGGTAATCGAACTCAATCGAACTTTAATCGTTTGATTGATTTGTATTGGGTTCGGCAATCGAACACTGAATCAAACTCATGCCCACCCAGACGTTTTGCCAATCGAACACAATCGAACGTTCGAAAATCGAACACTTCTTCAATCGAACACAATTGGGTTCGGCAATCGAACACTGAATCAAACTCATGCCCACCCAGACGTTTTGCCAATCGAACACAATCGAACGTTCGAAAATCGAACACTTCTTCAATCGAACACAATCTAACTCTAGACCAATAGAGCTTTGTCCTAGGCCTGCGCTTTGTAATTCCAAAGCGGTCTCATTTGGTTTCAAACAGTGCTATATCCTGACCCATGCTTACAGTAAAAGATAGGGCGAAAACCCCGTAAAAGGGCGTAGAGTGATTAAGCACAGGTCGGACTAGAGGGAGGGCGGGTGGGAAAAACAGACCGACCACTGTAAATTCGCGTGGTCTTCAATACCACACAGGATACTCGAATGGCCGACCCTATTCCCCCGAGTGTTGAGTAAAAAGAGCGCCTATTCAAGTATGATAAGATCTTTTACAGTGCGCATGACTCAGGACAGTGCTATATCCTGACCCATGCTTACAGTAAAAGATAGAGCGAAAACCCCTAAGGACCCTTCTCCTTACATCACTACTTCCCCCACCTACTAGTACGTGTCTTATACCCAATCCCAATCCCACTCCTGACCAATCTGGATAAAAGAAAGAGCCGATGACTACATTTTGTCAAGTTTATGTTTCCTGGGAGACCGCCTTGTAACGGGTAGGGGCTCGGGGGTCCGGGGAGCCAGTTGTAGAGGAAAAGCTGGTTCAAAACCACTGAGCTGATTAAGCTCCTCGTAGCGAGTAGATGTTTCGGGAGTGGCTTGGGCCATTCGTGCAGCGACTGAGTCAGGCTGGAGGGACTTGTGTAGCTGCAAATGATACTTCGCCATGCGGTTAGATCTCCATCCTACGTTGTCAACGATGTCGTCCAAAGTACTACCAGTAAGGGCCATTGTAATGGCTCCTCCACAACGGAAGCTGTAGAGAGTTTTGTCGCTGAGTCCAGCCTCAGACAAGTAACCTTTAAGGCGGGCTTCAGCAAAATCTGTTGAAAAGGCATCAAGAAGGACTCTGTTCCCACTGGTCGTCCGAAACAGAGGGCCGTTATCCACGGAGATCTTAATCGCGCGACAGATGGCCATGTAATCATCGAGAGCCTTCACTGGGCAGATAGAGGGGTTGGGGTGTCGGGCGACCGCGAAAACCCTAGAGTCCCCCGAGCGAAGAGTTTTTCCGAAGACATGATTAAATATGACGACTTTGTCATTCGGAAAACGCAAGATTTCGGCTGCCTTGATGTGGCTCAGGTCCGATGGCTGGTCGCCAGAAAAGAAATGTAATTTGAAGTAAGCCAGATCTCTAGCATGAATATAAATATAAATTGGGTCGGTTCCTGCCATACGTAGCTTATTATCGATGACCTGGCAAAGGGTTAAAAGATCACTGATAAATAAAGGTTCCGCCTGTTTGGGGGTAGCGCGCGCTTGCAGTTATTCTTCTGTCACACCTTTTAAATATCGTTTGACCGCCGCATGGGCAACTGGATTAGATGCTTGGACATCCGATGCGGTGAGACCAGTACTTTCCAAAGGATCACGCATAATAGCTCTAAGTTGAACTAGATAAGAGTCGACGGTTTTGAACGCCAAGCGACGAGGACACTCGCATGGTAGGAGTTGTTTGGAGTTGGTGCCTTAGTGAGGGCAGGACTCCTTGTGTATCTGAGTTTTTGAATCCTTGTCTTTCCAGATGAGAAAATAAATAACGTCTCTAGGTGAGCACTATCCAAGGATTTAGGGGGGGATAATCTCTCAAGAAAGGACATGAATTCGTTTTCAAGAGCGCTTCGTCGTTTCCTATATTTCGAAGACGCCATAGTGTCCTCTAAGGCCTTCCAACGAGGCTCGAGCGGGGTCGTATCAGTTTCTGACTGTCTGGCTCCTCGCGGTTTCTTATGTTTTGGTGAGCCGCAAATGGGGCAAAACAAGAAGTTCGGGTTGTTGGGAGCGAAGCACGAAGGGCAGTTCGACCTGGGTTGCAGGATTCCCAGGACAAAATGTCGTAGTCACGTCCTGAAACAGTATGAGTTGAAAGGATAAGTCACTCGGGCTGGAGCCCCACAAGGCGGAAAGCCCACAAATCCCATGGCAGAGGGAGATTGCGTGGTTGATGGAAACCATGTTTTTTTGACGGCCAAATCAGGGCGTCTGTGTCCCCCTACCTAGCGAGGCGGTGTCGATCCCTTGCATGATGAAGTAGTATAGGCCACCAAAAAGGTCGGGGGGTGATACCAGGTACAATTACGGTAGCTGTTGCCTGCGCCGTTAAAATGTGTCGGATAGCAGGTCCAATGAGATAAATAGCGGGAAATATATATCCATTCTCTACCCGACCCTGCACATCATAGAGGGGATTTTGTGAGAAAAAATTTAATCCCGTCGACAGGGGTGACGGCGATAGCGTGTAGTGGTGAGGACACTTGCTATTCGAATCTAATGTCATGAGGTCGATAGTGTGAGGTCCGTGGAGCTCTTCTACGCGTTCCCACAAAGGCTGAGCGAGTTGCGCGTCAGCATCTGACCGCTCGCGTGACGGCTGATCGGCAGGGTTCGAAGCACTCGGAATCCATTGTATAGAGAGAGCCATATTATAACGTAGAGTAGTGTCGAAGATGGACTTCAAAGCCTGATTGACCCCTTGGTTCCTACAGCCCTGACGCACTCACGCATGGTAGAGCACTTTGTTATCTACCAACGCATCCATGCGCGTGTTTTCGAGATGAGAAGAGAAAGCCTGAAGGGCATATAACAATGCGTAGGCCTCTTTTATAGCAATATCGCGATCGCCCAGCTGTTGACTGAAGTAGTCTCCTGTCTTTACCAAACCTTCTGGAAGAGTTAAAGTAACGCCCCACCAGGACTGAGAGGCGTCAGAGGCGAGGTTCTGCACGACCCTGTGGTCTTCCGTACGCCATGGGACGCACCCAGACCATGTGTCGATGAATCGCCAGTGCATTATTTCAGCTTGGAGCTCTGCCTCGAGTTTTACGGGTGTCCCCAGCCTCTGACAACGAGAGCTAGCATTGGCGGTCATTCGCGTATACAGCTGAGCCGCGGGGACCATCAAGGTAAGGGAAATGCATTTACCCTGAAAACGTTGTAAGAGGGTCAAGGTTACCTCTTCGAGAGAAAGAATTTCTTCGCGTAACGCGATGAACTTATGTCTCTTTTCTTCAGGGAGGGAAAACGTCAGGCGTTCTGTATCTACGAGGTGTCCGAGGAAGATGAGACGCCGTGTGGGGACAGAAACACACTTGGCGATGTGTAAAAAATACCCAAGTTGGGTTAAAACACTGGCCACCACGAAAAAGGCACAATTTGCGGCATCCAAACTGGAGGTGCGTGCAATCTCTGATCCCCATAGTTCGCCAAGATGTCTATCATCTATGTACTGGGAGCAAGGGACTCCTAGTTCGCGCATAACGTGGGTTGCCACCATACCCAGAGTCTGATAAATTTACGAGCTTTCCTTCCATCCCTGGGGTAGGGTGCGCCACACCAGCCACCAACCATCCCACTTTGCACCCATATATGGCTGGCTATCTTTAGAAATGAAGAAATGGTCGAAACCTGATTTATCGTCTAGCTTCGTGTGGAAGGAATCACGGGAAAGGTAACGTGGCAGATTGATCACCTGGTCCAAGGAGAAGGGACATGGACGCATGAAGCAGTTCAGATATTGTTGATCATGAACCAAGCGTGGTTTCGAAGGCTCAATACTGAAAGGCATGACTATGGCGGGCGGAGGGGTCTCACCAACCTTACCCCATACTCTGATGGCGCCCATAGCTATTTTGTTCTCGATCTCACGTGAGATAATGTTTTCGTAGAGTTTACATTTCCGGTTGTTAGGGAAGTGCTTGTTCGGGGGAAAGGAATGGTTGAAGGGTCGTTGCGATATTTCCCTTTGAAAGGGACAATGAACTGCTTAACTGGGACTCCGTTTTTTATCCAATCGAGGATCGTGTTCCTTTGGGGGTGAGTTTTTGTCATCTGATCTCAAACTGCGAAGTGGCGATGTGGTTCCCCCGCTATAAAACCATCAGGGTCCCGTACCCAGACATCCCCAGCGGACGCCAATGCTCTCCCTTTTGCTACTGACTCGATAGAAGGCTCGGTGGATGAGTATAACGGTCCTCCCTCTCCAGGGGGCCACCTCATAAAACGTATTTCTCGTTGTCGAAATTTTCGTTTCGCTTCTAGGGGGTGGAACTCGGCTTCTAGCTCCCACCGTGGAAGGTGTGGAGTCTATGGTGAAAAAATAAAAGGAAGTAATAGGAGCCACCCAGAAAGGGAGGACCGCCTCATCCCGCCACCTGAATTCAAGCGGCTTAAGGTCTGATTACCAGAGAGTAATTTGAACCCCGGATGAAGCGGTTGAGCTAATCGAAAAAAACTACCCAGAGGAAAGACAGTAAAATCGTTGTGTATGAATTTTTTTCTACTTTGTTCACCCCCCTTCCTCCCCCCCCATAACTTTTCTAATGGTCCTTCCCGTAGCCGAAGGGAGACAAACATAGTTACAGATTATGATTACAGTCAGAAAAAACATTTATTATTTCAATCGTATTGTCGTTCTCGCATAATAATATAGGCTACAGCTAATTTCGTTTTCCAGCAGTGTTTGTATCTCCTGCACGCACTTATATAAGATTTACTTGAAAGTACAAGACGAAGAGAGAATATAATACGTCCGGGCGCACTCCTCCGTTCTATGAAGTGTGTTGAAGAAAATGCCAATATTGAAATTGCACATTACCTTATCTACTTATACTTGAGTTCTAATTTCCTCTTCTATATTATAAGCTGTCAAATAGAAAAATATCATATTAAAGGCGAGAAATTCTGGTGCGCATTTGCGTATTTCGTGTAAAGGTAGGAACGCTCCCGATCAGTGATCAGTGCTCAATAAAAGCACTATAATGTCTATAATTTCGTCGGGAATTTGTGTGGACCGAACAAACGCAAAACAGCATTGTATGACAAGTTGGATACCAAATTTATTTATTAAAGTTAATTTTAGCTTATCCAAATTAATTTGCTTACAAGGTCTGGTTGCAGTAAGATGTTAAGGAAAGAATCAGAAGAAATGAATAGTGTTTGAAATCGGCTTTGCTTCTTCGGTCTATTAAACAAGTCAGACGATGGAAGTGGCACCTCTTCTTTTAGAAGGACTGTCCACTAAGCTGACAGTATTTTTGCCACTTACTAACTCTGATTCATGGAAAGATATTTGAAATTTCAGTTGTTGCGATGTTCATTTTGCCAGTCCATAATTTAGTTAATACAGCCTAATCCCTCTGAGTAACATTACGAGTCTTCTCAGCTCTCACAGGAGTAACGCTTAAGCAAAAATTTCGAAGAGTTGAAACTCAGTTGAAGAATATTTGTTTTTTTTTTGTGACGGTAGCAACCATCCCTGCTTTTAAGATGACTCATCTTTCGCTAGCATAGACTGCGAGTAGTCTCTAATTTTGGCGATGTTGATTGCGGGGCGGGCGAAATACACACACGCGTACGCGAAATTTCGAGGCGACGCGACGCGACGCGAAGGGAGCGCCGAAAATTAGATCTCATTTTTGGCGCTCCCTTCGCGCCACGTCGCCTCGAAATTTCGCGCGCGCGCGTGTGTGTATTTCGCCCACCCCACAATCGCCATCGCCAAAAGTAGAGACTACTCGCAGTCTATCACTAGCAGGGCTGCCAAGATGTCACCTCTTTTGCCAGTTTGTGTTTGCTGTTGTCACAAGAAATATGTAGCAGTTGATAAAAAGCAAAAAAAAGCAACAACAACGACAGACAAACAAACAAACGTATGATAATAATGATCGTCCGTGAATAAGAAACGAACGCTATGGTTACAAAGCCTTTGTGCTCAGATAATTTCTTAAAACAATTTGTCAGCCTACTCGGCCACAGTAAGTAGAGTTAAGGACGAGAGCGGCCTGCATAACTAAGCCTCGAACTGGCAAAATGAACATAAAAATATTTAAAAAGTTCAAAGCAGCGACCTTTAGTCGGAAAGCAGCTTCTCACTTCTCATAGCAATGAAGGTTGAGAAAAAAACAAAACAAAAACAAAAACACACACAAAAAAGGAAGAGTTGAAACCCTGGTTGAAACTCAATCAGCGGAAGACTATTTGTTTCTTTGTGACGGTGGCAAACATTCCTGCTTTTGAGATGACACATCTTTTATTAGTGGGGCTGCCAAGATGACACGTCTTTTACCAGTTTGTGTTTGCTGCTGTCACGAGAAATAAAAAAAAGAAAACAAAAAGAAAGAGTTGAAACCCTGGTTGAAACTCAATCAGCGGAAGACTATTTGTTTCTTTGTGACGGTGGCAAACATTCCTGCTTTTAAGATGACACATCTTTTATTAGCGGGGCTGCCAAGATGACACATCTTTTGCCAGTTTTTGTTTGCTGCTGTCACGAGAAATAAATGTCGCTACACCAAGAGCAGTTGGTAAAACAAAACAAAAAACATACACACAAGAAAAACAGAACAACAACAGCTATGACCCGACCGAGAAGAGAGCGAGAAGGCTATGGCTAAAAACCCTACGTTTTAGGAAACTGTCATCAAACAATTTGGCAGCCTACTAAGACAGTTAAGTTGACTTTACTTAAGAACGTATACTGCAATGACAGCCAAATGTTGTTTCGCCTTTGAACGTTGTTTTCTCCACGCTTGGTACTGGTCACATGTATTTGCTACACGTTCTCATTGGCTCATTTGATTGTCTGCATCTTGTAATTGGTTTTGTTTTAGTATATGATCCTTGATTGTTTAGAAATTTGTCCTGCCTTAACGCCATGCCAGAGCTAGCTAGTGAAAAACTGTGTCAAAGTAAATAAAGGAAGTTGAAACCCGGTGGGCTCACTTGGGAACCCACCCAGTATGGTGTGTTCAATGACCCTAATCCGCCCAGCAAGTTTCGAGAAAATGTATGATAAAAGCCAAGAAATAGTTGGTTTGCAAATTGCCAAAAAACTTACGGGGGGGGGGAGGGGGATGGGCTCAAACGTAATTAGAAATCCACTGACTCTTGCCTCTACATTTTTTCCTCACGGCTGCTCGTCTTCATCGTGCGCTTTTCGTTTGTCAGTAGAGCAGTGATAAAAGTTCGCTGAGTCTTGGGAGATGTTTCTTGCTTGCTCAATATCAGGATCGGAAAGAACTACATTTGAAGGCTTATGTTACGAATATACATGCAACAAAGAGGGTTCATCACGTGCAGTATATGTTGAAATTCAGTTATAGACTACAAGCAGTCTCTCTTTCCGCTCAGGGATAGTCTCACTACACTAGCGGCTCGACACGTGCGTCACGTTTTAACCCCGCAGGTGATTTCGTGGTCGCTCGCTCGCTTGCTGGTTTTCCTCGACTGTCTCTGTCAGAGCGGAAAGAGAGACTTCCCGTAGTCTAATTCAGTTTAAAAATGATTTGTGGAAGCGAAACATTTTTCATAAAATCTAAGAATGCGGTTCAAACTTGCAACTGAAGAAGATGACAAGAATCACAGACGCATTGACTGAGTCTTTTAAAACTCGCGCTAGAATATTTATACAGGCATAAGCTGAGCAAGCACAAATCGAGTTTGCCCGTACCAGTTGATGGGTTTCTGTACGTATTTAGAACTTTCGGAGAAACTAGGAATAGCAGACATTGCAAATTAAATAAATAAAATAAGATACTGAAAACTGAACTTTTCGAAATAGTGAGAAAATTATATCAGTTGGAAGGGAATAAACGCAGCTTGTGACCATCATTCCTGTAGAGATTATACAATGATACATTTTGGGGCGCACAGTTACACACTCGTTGTGCTCGGCTCAATGCAAAAGCGAGGCACGTTTTCTCGCGGCAGGCGGTTTTTACAAATCAAAATAAATAAATAAAAATGGGAAAAAAGTTACCCTCGACCCTCGAAATGGTACCCTCGCCCTAAACATGAAACCCTCTACCCTCTACAAAAAGATAGACTCTTCTGTTTACAGATTGAATCGAAAGACGGATGAAAGCGATATTTGATCACCTTGGGCTGTAAAGAAGGTCACAAAGATCTGGAAGAAGCGAGCGATTGGCGTAAGAAGCGAGCATTTTGAAACAACTCTAACACCCAAATATTGTGGGTTTTCGCGTTACATGTATTTCCAGAAGCGTTGATGGCGAGCTTTGCCTTGTAATGCAAAATTGCAAGAATGCGCTGGAAGATATCGAAGAAAAAGCTTTCACTCCGCAGACCTTTCGAGAAGAAGATTTTACCTACGAGGAGATCTTGAAAGTCTCCGTGGGCAATCGCTAACGCTTTCAACTAATTGCACAACAAGAAGAGGATCCTACAAGTCTTCCCATTTCAGTTAATTTCCCTCCATATGTGACTTCTTCGATAGTGGGTTCGGTTACCGTTTGCCGCTGCACTCGAGTCGCCTCCGGAAAGACCTCACTCAGAATTATACCCATTTCTCTGCCATTCAAAACAAAATTCTCCTTTTCAGGGCCGCTCATATTATATTATTCAAGTATGCCTTTCAGTGTTGTGTGATTTTGGTCTATTTGATAATTCAGTGATAGCCTGCAAGAAATTTTAAAATTTCAATTTCTTCCGCTCAGGCTGGTTTTCTTGAAACAGAACTGACCTTTTCAAGGCGAAGTTGCCTATTTTTCCAACTCCCTCCACATCTGATGTTTTGAACTTTGAATTTGTATTGTCCACTTCTCTTCCGTTTCCGGTATCGATCATTTCCGTCACCAGCTGCTGCCGTGCACATCGATCCAGATCGCGTGGTAGAAGTTTCCTCGCTTGCCCCTTTACTCGCCACTTCGTGCCTCGTTTGCAAAGCTTCGCTATACGAAGAAAGTGTCCACGGAAAAATGGTCTGCGGTTAACAGCTATACCAAGCGAGCGCAAAGATCGAGAAAAACAGCGCATGGAAAGAGAAGAAAGCCGTTCAAATTGGATTCACAAAGATCGCATGGGGCAAATTTATTGGACAAAATGACAAGGTTTTATATATTTTGCAAAGTCAGATGTACGAAGGGTAATTCTTAAGTTCAAATTTAACTCCTCTGGATCCTGTGCACCGACGGACATCACCTTTTGTTATATAGGCAAGAGGGAAGTTAGTCAGAAACTGCACCCGCGACTCGAGTGGCGTATTCTCCATATCCTCACTAGTGAGGATATCGATGACCTCATTTTCCGCTTTTACACTGTTGCTTTGGGCAAAAAATACTCTTATCTAATCTTACCTTACACGGCGGCTTAATTAAAAAATATGAATTTAATTTCCTCATTGTTGAAAAAAACAATATTTACTCACTCGCTGCGTTCGTTGGTAAAATATTGTTTTTACCCGATTCGAAAATAAAATTCATATCTTCGCACCACCGTGTAATATCCTCTACACATTAGCGATCAGCAAAATTTATGACTGAATGACAATCAATCTTTCAAGTGACAGTTACCTCAACATGCGTGCATGAAATATTTTTTGGGTGGTAATTTCGTTGCTGCCAATCAGATTTGAGTTCTGGTCAACAACGCACAGAGATTAACGAGTTGAAGAGTTGTTCCAGCCCTTTTTTTGGACAGAATAAAAACAAAATTTTTTCCGCATGGCGTTTATAATATGTGAACTACAGTAAAATTAAACGAGACTTACCCCTAAGTTGAAGTTTGATTGAGATTTTACCGAGTTATAAAATGCTGGGAGATTACATGAGATTGCAAGCGCATGCGCCTACTCAGTGTTCTAAGGCTTAATGCGAGTGTTTCATGGCACCCGCTGTACTATAAAGGGTGGGTGGGATTTCATGTAATCTTCCAGTTCTTTGTAACTCGTTAGAATCTCAATCAAACTTCAACTTACAGGTAGGTCTTGTATAATTTTACTATTCTACGTCTTTATCGTGCTGTGAGATCACACGAGATTTTGAAGAAACACGAGCATTAAGCAGAACAAACTTTTATTTACTCAGGTGTGTTGCTCACAGTGCTGAGTACCCGATCAGTAAACGTATTCTCTTTAACAATAGGCTTGCGAAGGTAGACTCTGAGGACCACCCAGCTGTCTGCAAGATATCATCAAGGCTTACTGATGCTGATGATTGTTGGCTGCAGATATACTAGCGGCACTAGTGTTGTGTGGTTTAAATCTTGACGTGTCTATTCCATAGTCAACAAGAAAGCCTATTGAGCATTTTAACCGGCCATTCTGACCCTCCCCACCCCTAGGTTTCACAAGTGTTAGCGCGATCCTCTATTTATACCAATCGGCGTGACGAAAAGTGTGATTGTGTGACACAATATTTTGACTATAACGTTACTGGATGACGTAATGTTTAAACTCTGATGACTCAGCTTATCTTTCTTATCGCTTTTATTTGTGCTGAAAAACGCAAATTCACTCAAACATTGAATGTCGATATAAATTCGTCCACAACTGAGAATGCTCACACCGGGACGACGAAGTATTTACTGTTGTGCCTAGACCTTAAATACAAACAGTGAACATAGCAGTAGAATCAAAATATAACGCTTGATAAACACGAGCTCGAGCAGATCGTCAGAGTATGGGGCACGTCAAGGCATATCTCATGACGTGATGTTTAAATCCGGTTTGCTGACCCGGGAATCCCCTTGCAAAAGTAAACAAGCGAGCGGGGATGAAAGTCGCCCACGTCTTTGAAAGCTAACGCGCCTGTCGAACCGCAATCAATTTCGCGCTCACTCGCTTGTTTTTCTTTTCCTTCACTATCTCTGAACGGAAAGAGAGACTGCTCGTAGTCTTTAGCGTACACCACACGCAAACCACACAAATCCGTCGATGATATTCAGATATTTTCGTTCTTTCAATGCAAAAAGACTCGTAACACCTACCCTATTAATTGATCTCCTTATTAATGACGATTCCTTCGTATCAACTTCTCGCCTAAAATAAACACTCATCTCTCTCCGTTCACAAGTCAGAACTATCATGTACTGATGGTGCAATCCACTAATATTGCATTATCATTCTAGTACCAATTCCTTCTCTTCCTAGCCCACGCCGGCAAAACGCAACTGTCCTTTTTGTCCGCTGCGAATTACAAGTTAGCCAATCAGAAACCTTACAATTCACTTCGCAACCCCCCCCCCCCCCATAAAACGCAGCACAATGTTACACCGCTCCCATACAAAACGCAACTTTCAAAGCAAATCACATTCACAGAAGCGTGATATGCTCCTGACATTCACAAATCCTTCTGACTCCCACATTTTTACACCCTCAAAATGTCAATCCCGATAGAAAAACCCTGCACTAAAAAAATTTTCACCATAACCACTAACTAGATCAGACAACACAGCCAATTCTGCATTCCATCCTATTAGCTGCTTTACTCAATTGCGCATGCGTTTTACAAGACAAATACAAAAAACCCTAAACTTAACAACCCTTCCTCGTTGATATCTTAAATACTGTAAATTAAAAGAAAAGAACACACGAAGGTAACATTCAGCAGACTAATACAGTACAACCCAAAAATAATGCACGCGCAAGAAGTGGCGCAAGAACACGCAAGCCGGCGGAAGTGAAAGTGCTATGTTTTTGCGGTTTACCCGCAAGAACATTCGAAGCGCAAGAAGTTGAAACAGGGTCTGGAATGGTATTCTCGGGATCCGACATTTGACCAAAATACGGTGCGGGATTCGGGAAAACGCAAAACATCTTGACGGGATTCGGGATTTGACTGCTACGAGGGAAGCGGGATTCACCAAATTTGGGTACGGGATGCGGGATTTTGTTGCCTGTCTGTCGGGAATTCGGGAATTCGGGAATTCGGGATAGCGATGAAAAAAGTGCGGGATGCGGGATTCTCGTGGTAAAGGAGTGGGAATGCGGGATCAGGACCCCCCCTTCCAGACCCTGTTGAAAATCTAACCGCAAGAAGCCGCAAGAAGTTACTAATGTTACCGCAAGCCGCAAGAAGGCGCAAGAAGTACTGCGGGTCCAGCCGAAGAAACTTGTAGTGCTCGTGTTAGTCTGAGGTAATTTGCAAAAGTAATGAGAGAGAATGTCGCGCTATATTCTCTTTGAAATATCGCCGAGCTTTCGAGCGATTTTTCGCCGCGTTGGCGCGACAATTCGCCAAGTCAAGCGAAAGTTCGCAAGGCTAATAAAAAACTCAAGGAAACAAAAGTTCGAACAACCGAAGTATCGAAGAAAATTCACGTCACGAAATGGAATATCCGCCAGCTTTCCGACTGCAAGATAAAACAACCGGTAAACATGATCTCCGGCACATGACAAAGCATGAACAATTTTTTTTAAGCGTGTCTGATACGGTAATACGGGTTCAACTCAGAACTGACTCAATTCAGTTTTTTATTCCATCAAAGAAATAGAAACAAAAAAGTCCAAAAGCTATAATTGTGGCAAACTGCGCGAACTCTTCTTTGACAGGCAAGACAAGACAAGACTTACACGTGCGGGAAGTCATGCCATCTCGTGGGTGAACTCGTCAAGAATCCCTGCATCTTTACCACTTTAATTTCCCAGCAAAAAAGGAATACTCGAAGAAATAGCATAAACATATGATTTCAACTACACATTCGCCTTTCGACACAGCTTGCTGCCTGGGGCTTGCTGTTTTGACGGCTTAGAGAACTGCTCATGCATTGCGTTACAAAATGTCATTCATGCAAATCGTACTTAATTTGCATACGGCAGATTTGTGTTTACTCAGGTTAGAATTGACGTGTCGAATTTCTTTCAGATCGCGGAATTTTAGTTTCCTTCAGACTTCTTTGGTTTACTTCGAAGTTTTAAAATGTGATATCGACTTCAGCGTAATGAATGGAACTATTTTTACAAACATAATGTGTTTTTCCAATTAAGACTTTTGAACAGGTGAATGTTGGTTCATTTATGATGTGACTGATGGACTGTGCTTTGCCGTTGTTCCTTATTTAAGTGAAATAAATCGAGCGAAATCTTTCGCGCCGCTAAGCGTACCGCATGTCTGGGACTCTGGAACACATAATAAACAATAACATACGCGTGCTTCGTTTGAGTCTCGTTTCTCCCTAGCCGTTAAAAAATAACATTGAAGGCGACCAGCGTCAAATTCAGAACCTAGTGAACTCTTTATCAGATAAAAAATTCTAAACCGAAGAAAAAAACTTACAAGCGACCAAATAAACAACTGATTGCAAGCTACAAAGGCAGCTGATTTCGAACGTGCGTTGCACAACAAAGTGGTCTCTTTTTTACCTTCTCCGGGTTCCGGGTTTTTAAGATGTTAGCGCAAAGAAGTTCTTGTGCTTACTTGCGGTCCGGACATCTTACCATAAAGAAGTTCTTGCGGTTTTAACTTTCTAAACGCAAAGAAGTTCTTGTGGCTTGCAGTATTCAAGCGCAAGCGTCCCGCAAGTAGCCGCAAGAAGTTCCCGGCTTGCGGACGCAAAAAGAAGTTCTTGCGCGTGCATTATTTTTGGGCTGTACTGTATGCGCATGCGTCTTATATAAGCACAGTACCGCTCTTGAGTACCCGTACCACAAGCTTTACAGCACTCTGTTCGTATGTTAAGCCAACTGACTATCACGACAAAACCGTGTCCATTTTATAAACCGGCGGTCGTCATAGCGACGGCCGGTTAATGAAAACAGATCTCACCACTTTCTTGAAGGATCTCTGATAGCTAATAAACATTTGGCTTTCTGAGCCCCTTAGTGTTTGGGTCCTTGTCAAATACTCCTGTAATGTGCTGACAACAAACGGACTTTTATCTTCAAATGCTTTAAGTTTAACAAGTGGGTTATTGACTCCTGGTCTGCTTTGTTTTGAATGTTCAACAATCTCGAAAGTGTAGCAATTATGTGAAAAAACCATGTGGTCAATACTTAACAAATGAAGAGTTTGGCCTCTTTGGCCAGAAAGTAATAAAATTAACAAAAGCAATTTCAACGTAAGCTCCTTCAAGGACAATCTATGCAGAGGAGATAGAGACTGAGGGTGTGATAGAACAATAGACATATCCCAAATATCTGTGTACTTTGGTCGCGGTGGTTTTTTCCTGGAAAATGCCCTTCATCAGCTTGGACACTTTTCCCACACATGTCCCATCTTCTAATGTAATATAACTGGACAAAGGACTTCTAGCAGTGTTAATGGCGTTGTACGTGAGGCCTTATCGGTATAGCGCCGTAAGAAAACCAAGCACAGACAATAGAGATGGTTGAACGGGATTGATTTGCCTCTGATTACAAAAGTTTTGCCATTCTGTGATGTAGGTACTGTACTGTTTTGTGTCCCATCCCGCCAGAAGGCCATGATGAACCTAGCAGCTGCCTTTGAAATTCTTCCATCCTGGATGCCACTGCCAGACAGGAGACACGCCAGCATAGTCAGTTTCTCTCTTAACGGGTGAAACGTCTGAGGAGAGTGTGATAGTGAAAGTAGGTCCTATGGTGCCTCGGCAACACAAATGGGATTGCGATTATCATTCTCAGCAGTTGTGGCCACCAAACTTGAGTGGGCCAATAGGATGAGGATAAGGATAAGGATAAGGATAATCTTATTTAATGTCAGGAATACAGTAGCCTGTTGCAGGCGTTCAGAAAGTGGAGCAGGAGCGAAAAAGAAAGCGAGCGAAAGAGCGGGAAAAAACGAGGGGAGACTGGGGAAGAGGACGAGGAAACGCCTGTGAAATTAATTTTAAGAAGCCCATGCCGCCTTCTTTAGACCACCGACAGCGGCAGAGAAACATGAACCCAGGGTCTGGTCAAAGTAAACAATAAAGTTATGTAATTATGCTCACCGAAATAGGTTTCACCCGCGTTTGAAGCGTTGGGAAAAGTAGATGATGCTTTAAGAAATCTGACATGCCGAATGAACATTGCAAAATTTTCTGCGATACGGTAACGCAAATGTCATCTCCACTACTGGACCAATAAAGGTAACGAGAAACACAGACGACTTTATATACACATCGGTTTATCAAATTGATGAATAGAAAGCTTTTCACTCTGTGACGGAAGGAACTTCGTCGTCTTCATCGATTGCGATGGCTACGCTGGATATGTTTGTTGTTGTTCTTTTCTCCATTCCTTAGACAAGAGGCTTTCAGGACTTTCATAAACAATCTAGCCGATCCATTTTTCCGTTCCTTCTTCGTCTTCTTCTTCGTCTAAACTGATAGCCAACGCTCTAATTCCGATGCTTTAAAGCTCTCCTACTTGGTCTTTCATGATCGCGACAAGCGGAGTGACCACAATTATCTCAGAAACAGCGTTTCTTTGCAATGCGTTGATTAACCTTGGAAAAAGTTGACAGATCTAGCTATTTCCAAATCCTGTTGGAAGAGTGGCGATGAGACCTCTTCCCAGAAACACGTTTTGAAGACAATCTTTTTATTCCATTTGTAAAGTATCCACATTTGGGAAATCGTCAAGCGCTTGCGTGCAGTTATTCAACCGTGCGTGACTCGATGGAGGATGACCTTCGCAGTGGCACGCCATATCGCATTTCTTGTCTGCTTCAACAACCCTCTGGTGTTGACAGGAGGTGTCAAATTTGGCCAATCAGAGGGTATTTCAGAATCTGGTATACCGTCATGAGCTTTTTAAAATTAATTTCACAGGCGTTCCCTCGTCCCCTTCCCCAGTCTCCCCTCGTTTTTTTCCCGCTCTTTCGCTCGCTTTCTTTTTCGCTGGTGCTCCACTATCTGAACGCCTGGAACAGGCTAGGAATACAGGGAGTGGCTACCCAATCTCCCGAGCCAGGGGCTCTCTTGACAGAAAAAAAAAGAAAAAAAAAACGGCTGAGCTGAAAGCTAGCTGCAAAACCAAGAACAAATTAATACATACAGAGAAAACTAGCTAAAATGGCATATAATGGTTTAAGATGGGGTAAAATTACATATAAAATTTTCTTGTTTTTTCTAACATTTTCTCTAAGCATCCGTTAATTTGACAAAAAGGTGGAACAACATAAAAATACCATGAGTACCAAATGACAGTTAATGCACGAAACAAGAGGCTGGATCAGGTTTCCAAGAGACAAACCTGGGGAGCTGTGCATTAAGTCTGGTTGCAAATAGGTCAATTTCTGGGATGCCCCAATGGGTAGTAATTTTCTCAAAAATCCCCCCTTTTAGGGTCCATTCAGTTTGGTCATTAAATGACTGGGACTCTTTCAGCCTCAGTGTTTTCCACTCCAGTTATTTGGGTTGCCGTTAACCTTGTATTGTTATTTACACACCAATCCCATTGTTATATGTTACTGCTGTTGAGTTGTCACAAAGTATTTTGACATGCTTATTATTTAGCCTTTCACTAAAAGCTTGCAAAGCGAGGTAAATCGCCTTCAATTCTAATTCATTAATGTGCAACTGGCTTTCTGTAGAGAACCACAGGCCACAGGCCTTGGGTAGTGTCACCGTCAAGGTACACACCCTACCCCTTTTTTGAAGGATGCCCTCTAATTTCAATGACAGCATTTCCATGCATGGGATGTTGGATTAAAGGCCTTGCAAACATTTCTAATCCACAAAGTTAGTTCTTTTTTTTTTGCCCTTGGGGATAAGAGATAACCGAGCTTCATATAAGTTGCCCTTACGCTCTCTGAGAGCTACGTTCTTTTCTATTTCTAAATTCTTGCACTGGAGTTTCCCAAACTGTACTCCGGGCAGGCTAGAGACAAATGTGCCAGCTCAGAATTTCTGCCATACGGTCTACGTCACTGATATTAAAATTGACCAATCAGAGTTCAGGACGCGGGACAAACTGAGTTTTCCTAGCTCATAAGGAGAGAGGACCCCGGGAACGAGGTTGTCGCCTGTTCTGTCGAGCATCGCGTTTGTGTTCGTTTACCAGCAATGCCGAGCACACCAGTGATTCTAGTTGGTTTTACATTTATATATGAATGCAGGCAGACAAGTGCTTATCTCAATGCAGTCTCAGTTTTGTGAAAGTCAGTTGTCCTTTTTTCTATGTTTAATCATTCAATACATTCAAGGCATTTCGTAAATAAGCGACCCGATATAAGCTCAATCTCATATTGCAGTTCAGAGTGCTTAATCTTTTAAGATTTTTTCTTCAAAGTTCGTTTTTTGAGCAATTCTCATTTCGCAACTGGTTTACCGTTTATTCCAAAATTAGATAGTGTGTCTATTTTAGACTGGGTCGGTGTTGTTTTCTCAATCCAGTTTAGTATTTGTCACCGCACATTGGGTTGGTTTGACTCTGATCAGGCGGCTAATTTAATTATCCAACAAACTGAAGAGTCGCTCCATCGTCAAGTTTATAGTCTTAGGGTAAAGCTCTATACGTTTTTTCAGTTGTGGAATATTTTATCAGCTCCTGACCAGATTTTGCAGTATTCTGACAATACGCTTTTCAGAAAGGAGGCAGCAAATTCGGGTCACTCTCGAGCTGCTCAACCAAACTGCTCTGGAAACGTTTTCGTTGAAAAAAGAAATCAATATCACACATGCTGTTTTGGAATTCTGCACGGGACGATTTATCATTCATTAAATAATTGTGTCAGAAAGGTACCAGCTAAGAAGCTCAAACTTGGCAGGGAACAACTACAAGGGACACCGTTTTGTATCTTGAGGTTGTTTTGTAGATTGTGTCCGTTTCCGTGGCAACTCGGTTGATTCAAAACAACGCTAACATTTCACTTTTTTGAGTTTACAAAAGATCTAGTCATCAATTTTTTTTTCACGAGTTTGCACACAGCTTACAATAAGCAATTCTTACTGTTTAAAATCAATTCCCCGTACTTTCAACAAACAGCTTTTTAAATATTCAAGAAAATCGATTTTAGTCTCTCTTTCATCATATCGCAGAAATCCTTTGTTCGACTTTCATTTTGAACCTTTTATCGATTGAGATGCTATTTCAAAGGAAATCCTGCCAAATTGCGTCAAATTCTTACGACCAGATTATGAGAAATCGAGATTTGTTTACACTGTCACGAAAGGTCAAAAACACGACCACTCTCACATTTTTTCCGAAGTACGGATACGCAGCACTGAACTGGTTTCTCGGTGGATTCCCCGTCCTCGTGTTGTTTCTTTCGACCTAAAAATTGCGTAGGGTTCACTGCGCTCGAAACTTGCTACGACGGAATCATGTTCTGCTGACGGTTAATCCAGTTAAGAAGAACTTATCGGAGGATTATTTCAGTCTAGAGTCCTTTGAAGTGATCTGAAATCAAGTTAAGGGCAAGCGGATCGGTGGTTCCACGAGAGTGACGAGCGGATGTATTTGTTGTAGTCGGCGGGTTCACTAAAATTGCCAGAAGCCCTTGCTCACCATATGCTTTAAACAACCGTTCCAGATCGTTGTAGCCGATTCCAGAGTCGGCTAGTTTCTTCGCCAGGGACTTTTTCATTACTCCTTTGTGTGGTTGACCACTTATTACTTCGTCGAATGACTTCAGCACAGTGTTACCGTTATCCAGGTAGTTCATTTCTTCGATGGCTGATTTCAGCTCCACTGTGTTGCTTTTGTTGACAATTGTAGAACGCGACAAGCGAAGGGAGGACTTGAAAAGGATTTTGTTCAGCGCTTTCACGTCCTCAAGAGCGTCGTGACCTTTAAAGTCAGAGGCAAACAGGTGTTTGTAGACTGCTGCTTGATTGGTTTTGATGTAGGAGCCATCGTCCATTTTTAATGCCTTGTGTTTGTCTTTGATGAGATTGCGAATCAGGACAAGACTGTCAGTAAAG
The DNA here is from genome assembly GCA_964017195.1 of Siderastrea radians. Classification (NCBI taxonomy): domain Eukaryota; kingdom Metazoa; phylum Cnidaria; class Anthozoa; order Scleractinia; family Rhizangiidae; genus Siderastrea; species Siderastrea radians. The sequence goes on along the minus strand of OZ024894.1, from coordinate 6,392,757 downwards.
CAAACATGTACCTCCATCAGTTTTTGTATGAGCTGTGGTGAGTATTGTTGAAATATTCTGAGTAGAACAGGAGTGTCAAAGGTGGCAGAGTTGTGACCGATGAAAATAATTTTTTTCGAACCATCCTGCAAAGCTCCAAGGAAATCAACAAACGACTGAAGACACCCTTTAAACGACACAGTTTTAACAGGAATGCCTAGTTCTTGATGGAGAAACTTCTTCCCACCAACGGATGTTGTTTGAAATTTAAACTTCTTCGCGATAGTTTTAACTCGTTCAATCTGTCTAATGTAGCCGAACAATCCGGGAGCTGACTCTGCAAGAATGGTGTTCCAGTCCAGGTAGGAAAAAGAAAATTCAATGTCGTGTGTTCACGTTCTACATAAAACTTTAAATCTGGTCATTTCACTTTGTTGTTTTACAGAGGACGGCAAAGAAATGTACCAAAATCTGTGTCGCACGTGCAGAGTCATTGTTGTGCTAATTAAACCTTTTGTTTTGTGAACTTCTCGTCAGTCATCGCCGTCGTGCTTGCTTAAGTTGCCTTCTGGGGGAGGGAGAGGGAGGTCCCAAAAGAACCCAACCCGGGGTGTAGAATGCCATCTTTTCTTGGCGGGAAATCGTGCAGTGCTTTTGGGCAACCGCGTTTTTCTTGGCGGGAAATCGCATGACCATTGTCGCTTTTGAAAAAGAGGTTTCTTTAAAAAGCTTAAGCTTAAGTTTATTTATCAAAACGATTGTTCGACAGTACTGTAGTTTTAAACTTGAGAAAAACATCTAATATCTATAAATGGAAAGAAAAAGTTCAAAAGAATACTGGTAGAAGGCGAAAAGAACCAATTACGAAAGCTACCTTCAAAGGACTTTATCGCTTTGTTTTCATCACGGCGGAGAGATGCCTTGTTCGGAAACACAACCGAGTAAGTGAAGTTTTTTAAAGGGTTTAAAGTATTACGGTCAACGAATGGAAGTCTAATTTATGTCATTAGAAATGTGTCAGTGACATTTGACTTTAAAAACTTATTGGAAAGCGCGGTCGGATTTGTGACAGATGTAGTCTTGAATATTTTGCCATGCACGGCCGATTTCACTCGCGTGGACGGACCCACCACCGTGCTGGACGTGTAACGCGAATTGCATTTAAGTATAAACTTACGGGTTTTCGAATAAACTTTTTCAAAAATGATTTCTCTGTTTATTATTTTGTGTTCGTTTATTCATAACAGTCGGTCAAAGCACAGTCGCAAGGCAACTGCACAAGCATCACTTACGGGGAATAATTGCTTTCAATTTCAACTGTCGGGTCGGTTTGTGCAATTGTCGATTTTCTTGTCCTAGAAGTTTTCAATAGTAATAATCTTTCAAGCGAAGCAGTTGTCGGTTTAAAGCTATTCTATCCGAAAAGCTTCCGAAAAAAGCTTTGTGCGTTCCTCAAAGCGCCTAACTTTATATAGGCTTACTTTGCATCCGCAGAACTTATGCCATAATTTAAAGCGTGTTTGGTGTTTGTTTGTTTTCAATCTTGATGGTACAAATTTTTGACCAGACTAATAGTGGCAGTTCATGTTATTTGTTAACTGAACATCCAAACGCGATGAAGATAACCCATTTACTTCAGAATAAGTTTATTTTGTTGTTGTTTCAAGTTCATTCAAGCGAACAGCCAATAATCCAAGATTTGACAAGCCTTGACAGTTAATGACAGGATATGGAAACATTGCAAAAACCAAGCAAGATGGCTCCTGACTAAAATATGGGTTCAGTTTGATGCCCGAAAAAAAATATCAAGCTATGCTCAACCTCTAGAATGACCTTTCGAGCTTGGATTTACAGAAGAGATCCTCAAAATATTAAAGGACAATTCGGAACACCGTTCGGGCTTTTTGAGAAACACTGTTTGAAAGCGAACGAGCCAAAGAAATCCCCGAAATATATTTCAGACCGAAAGGTTTCAGGACTATTTTTGAGAAACGAGTACCAGTTTATTCCTTGGCGGCTCCGCTTTTAGGCATGGCTAAATCTATGCATTATGTTTATGTTGCATCGCTGTGCAAATGGTTTTCCCTTTAGTTTTCTTTTCCTCAGTGAGGGTAATCGTCATTGACACATAGGCAAGAACAAAGCCTAAAAATGTAATTCGTTGTACGGGTATGACAGATGATTTTGCCATATTAGTCACAAACCCCTAACTTGAAAATAAAGTTTGTGTATCAGAGATAATTAGAAGGCATTCCTCGTAATTATCTCTACCCTGAAGGTAGGAGTCATCTAGATACCCAAAATTAAGGTGACCTTTCTGTCATGAGTCGCACAGCAGATCAAAGAGTATCCAGTTTGGGATGGTGTTTCTCAATATGCTCGTTAAGTCCCTTTAAATTCAAAATCATGAGAAAATGTATTCACCTGGACAGTGTACAGCAATAACACCCAGTTCGAGCAGATGAACAGGCCTTGGCCTTGGTTGGTTTGGATTGCCAATCTCCAGGTGGCAATGCGATTTTGCGTCCAATATATTTTTGTCTGTTGCGAGACTCATCCATGCTGATTCCAAATGCCTTAGCCTACCAACAAAAAGGAAACAACAACAAAAACAAAACAAAACAACAACAACAACAGAACAGACAATGTCGTAAATTAAATTAGTCCTGTTATTCACCGAATTGGAGGGAAATTGCTGTGGACAAGTTACCGAATGGAACCGCGAAATGGTGTTATAATTTTTCACAACTTTTTATCGACACTGACAAGAACAATTGTTTTAGCATGTACCACATATGTGAATGGCCAGCCCCAAAAAGTGACCTTATTTTCCACAAAGTGGACAAACACTCACGCAAAGCAATCGCAGGAAACCATTTTTCGTTTTGGCTCGGATTATAATAGCAAAGGATGTCAGGCGTTTGCCTTGCCAATCAGTGCGCGTGTAAAGCAGTAGGCACCATACAAAGATCGATCCGCATAAACTGGAACTCAGTTGCCAATAAAATACGAATATGTTGTACTTACTTTGTATGTAGAACGCTTAGATTAAACGTGTACTATTCAAAAGTGATATTCCATTCCATTCCATACCGTTCGCTTCGTTTCCGTTCCGTTCCGTTTCGTTCCATTCTATTCTATTCTGATCTATTCTATTATATTCCAGAATACGATCAATCGAATGCACCTGGTGCACGTTTCTCGAAAGCAGTCCCGAAAACGTTTCGGCCCCGAAGTGCCAATTGCAAATGAAAATGTGAACCATATCTTGTTATTTTAACATGTCTTTAAGCTAAGAAATGTTTAACTTACACCTAAGTCCCATGCTTAGAACCTCTGTTTTTAAGATACCGTGTGAATAACCGCCCACGAAATCGGCCCAAAAAGTTTCCAGGCTTTCGAGAAACGTACGCCTGGGCCCAGTTTGAGCCACAAACTATTCAAATAGCATTTGTCAAAGGTTAGAACACTCCAATACAATTTGCCTTTTTTTCTGTGATTTGTTAGCTAACGCAGTGTGCAGCTGCTAATCTAAGACTTTGCATAAGTAATTTAATACATTGAAATCGATCACGATTTACTCCCAGGGGAATGGGGAACTACCCTGTATGGCCTATACGGGGACGTGCTGCTGGACAGGGTATGGTTTTTGGCCTTTCTGTCCTAAACAGGGTATGTAGATTTATGCGAGTCTTACCTAAACAGGGTCTGAACTTGTCCTTAACAGGGTATGGTTGCACGATTGTCGTTGTTAAATACGGCTAATGCAATCCTAAATCGAAGACATTTACCGGTCTTTTAAACAACTTAAAATTGTGTAAAATGAGAGCGCGTATTTTGTTGTTCTTCCTAACCAGGGACCTGAAATGAAGGGCGTTGTCCTAAACAGGGTTGGTATTTAGGGTATTTTTGTCCTAAACAGGATCAGAGCTTTAGACCCTCAGCGACACCCCTACACCCAAACATGGGTCAAGTCTCCCCCGGGGTTTAACTGGTTTGACGGCGACCAGGTAAACATGACTCACTGTGGCTGAGTCTCAGTATCCTACTAATTTATCCTTGGGTGGGAAGGTTTGTTAGTTGTTGTTAATAACAACTAGAAAGCAACCAATACTGATGCAAAAACTGGAAATTCTTTATACCATTATAACGCTCTAGAAATATTGCTGTGTAGTTTCCTAAGTTAATATGCTGTTCACACACGTGCAAATTACAAAACACTTCATTTAAAACCAGGGCGGAACTCCTTCATAAAAGTGACAGGGGTGCTCGATTATTGGACATTTTTAAAGGCCCCCCAAAAGGGCAACTGAATCTCGTTTAACCGAGTAGGCTTAGCTTAAACTTTGAAGCCCGTACGAGACACGTTTTAAAGGGCGCTATTGGCAGTGTTCCCCTAAAACATCAAAATTTCGCTTAGTACCTAATTTCTATGTTAAATGCCACTATATTCAACTAAATTGGATGGAAAGTTTCTAAAGAGTAAGACAGAAAAAGTAGTTGGGGGATAAAGTGCACGATTTTAGACTGCAGAACAGTGGCTTTTTCTCTTTGCTTAAAATCCGAATTGCTCAAAGCGTGTCTTCTTATTCAATCTCACTCGCCCTACCATTTTTGTTATTAGACCACGCGAGTTTCAATCCCTGGTCGCTTACCAACTATTGAACGCAAAAATATGGAATGTACTGCAGTCTAAGGAATACAAAGATGGAAGTGAATTGCAGTTTATAAATTTTGAATTCGTGACAGGTTTTATCGTGTTTAAATAAAGGTTACGGTGATGATGATGATGATGATGATGATGATGATGATGATGATGGTGGTGGTGATGATGATGATGATGATGATGATGATGCTGATGATGATGAAGAAGAAGAAGATGGTGGTGGTGGTGGTCCAAAAGGCTAAATTGCTATATATTCTGAAGCCAACGTTGTTTTTTTAGTGGTTATTTTGTGGCATGATCTATGCTAAATCTATGCTTTTTGTACCCTTTATAATGTGCAAACTGACCCTTTGCACTTCAAATCCTGTTCCTAAAACCACATTTCAGACTCGCATCTATAACGAGCAATCTTGTCACTTTTATGTGGGAGACCCTCCTGGGACTGAACACTCGTGATGCAGGGTCTGAATGGGGCGCTAAATTATTACTTCTTTTCAAGTTTGTCTTTTCTAAGCCGATTTATCTCATTCAGCGACGATCTTGTCATGCCAGCTGGCAATAATAAACTTACTCAACTATCCGTAAACACATTGAGCCAAAATGTTAAATGTCAGTTGACATGATTACATCCCATCCCAATTCCCCGGATGTTAATTAAAACTCTCATTTTTATCAGCTTAAGGAGGCTCGCAACAGTTTTGTTGGCCTTGGAGTGTATCTTTTGAAGTCAAAATTTCGCATAGAAGATAAACTGTGATTTCCTTGACACTACACCACCTTTTCAACAAATGATCAAAGTTTATTTTCTCACTGGTTTCCTAGCAACAGTTGTCACCATAGCAACGGTAATGGGCAACCCCTCATTTTAAATAATGTCGAATATCTCGAAAACTAGTCAGACACTTTATGACGAAACTTGAACTTTTTGAACTACTTAACCTACACAACTTGTATGCGAAATTAGGGAAAAATCTGTAAGAGCGTTTTCACGTAAATCATGACTCATTCTTTACGGGTTGATTTTGGTCATTCGTGCAATTTTCTCCAATATTTTAAGAAAGATAAACTTTAACACTTTCTCTTTTCAGCTGAAGGACCTGTTATGATATCAAAACATTCTTAATGTACATTGAGCTTCTTAGGTGGCTGCGATTTGAAGATATTTATATTTAAAAACTGCTAAAAAGCAGCGCAAATCAGCCAAAAAGTCCGTAATTTGCATAAATAGAAATATTTCTAAACTGCCCTTACAGATTTTGCTCTTAAATTGATTGACGTTAGAATAATAATTCTTTTTGATGTTCCAGCAAGTTTTAGGCTAAATAAACATTTCTGTTATTAGATAAGAGGCTGGATCTTGGTCAAGTTGCAGTAGTTATTACCTTTCAACGAGCAACAGTTTTATTTCGTTTTTTCCGGTCTATTTCTTGGTTATTCACGTGCAATAAATATTAATACACGCTGCGCTTGTGTCCTCTCGTGCGTTTATAATTCCATCTCATAATAAAAAAAAAATATTCGTCTTCTGAGCTTGTTTCTCGCCATTTTTCGGCCCCAGTGTAATGCCATCGTGGGCGTTAACATGTATGCAATCTGTAATTAAAAAAGCTAAAACGTCAGTCAGCATTTAAAGAATAATGGCAAAGAGTCTCCAGGAAGAAGCTCAGAAGACGAACATTTTTTATTATTATGAGAAGGAATTATAAATGCACGAGAGGACACAAGCGCAGCGTGTATAAATATTCATTGCACGTGAATAACCGAGAAATAGACCAGGAAAAACAAAATAATACTGTTGTTCGTTGAAAGTTAATAACGACTGAAACCTGACCGAGATTCAGCCTTCTTATCTAACAAACGAAATGTTTATTCAGCTTAAAACTTGCTGGAACATCAAAAAGAATTATTATTCTAACGTCAATCAATTTAAGAGAAAAATCTGTAAGGGCAGTTTAGAAATATTTCTATTTATGCAAATTACGGACTTTTTGGCTGATTTGTGCTGCATTTTAGCAGTTTTTAAATATAAATATCTTAAAATCGCAGCCACCTAGGAAGTTCAATGTACATTAAGAATGTTTTGATATCATAAAAGATCCTTCAACTGAAAAGAAAAAGTGTTAAGTTTTATCTTTCTTGAAATATTGTCGAAAATTGCACGAATGACCAAAATCAGCCCGCAAAAAATGAATCATGATTTACGTGAAAACGCTCTTACAGATTTTTCCCTAATTTCGCATACAAGTTGTGTGGGTTGAGTAGTTCAAATAGTTCAAGTTTCGTCATAAAGTGTCTGACTAGTTTTCGAGATATTCGACATTATTTAAAATGAGGGGTTGTCCATTACCGTTGCTATGGTGACAGCTGTTGCTAGGAAACCAGTGAGAAAATAAACTTTGATCATTTGTTGAAAAGGTGGTGTAGTATCAAGGAAATCGAAGTTTATCTTCTATGCGAAATTTTGACTTCAAAAGATACACTCCAAGGCCAAAAAAACTGTTGCGAGCCTCCTTAAAGTTCCAATATTCTCTGTAATCTCGAAGCTCTCAGTGCTTATTAGACCCCACTCAGACCCCTTGATAGACTTAGAACACGATTTCTTTGGTAAACATGAGCAGAACTGAGATGAACAGAAGCGTCAACGGGTTGCTGGTGGACAAGCGTCCTTGGCCTAAGAAATATAAAAAGGCAATAATATAAGAAATTAGAAATCAGTGATTAGCAAGGAGACTTTATTCAAGTGTCTGGGTATTTAGCTTTTGAAAAACTAATTGGGGACATAAAGAACAAAAGGGAAACAATAACAATATTTACGCGTATAAATAGATAATTATAACAGGTGAGATACAATATACAACGGGAAATTGGCTATTTTCAGTATAGGAAAGGACTAGTGGATTAATGGATCGGGGGATCAGTGGAATGGGATCTGTGAAATCACGAGGATTAGGATCTGGATCAGTAGTTTGCAAATGGCTTAGTATTTGGGATGTGAAATGTTTATGGGAATATGGCCCAGAATTTTACACGATCAAGCCCAGGACTCATAATTTTAGATTAAAGTGCATATGAAACCAAATTTGTTTTTACATAGTTGTAAAATATATCGTTTAAAATGCACGATTCCAAAATTTGAGATGGCTAGGACAAAAATTGATGATTTTACAAGCGCTGAAAGTTGGGCCATTTTGCCCCAAAAAATGGTCAGAGGACTGGATCGAGTTTGTTGCGAATTTCCTTGGTTGTGACGTAATTTTGGGGACAGAGGTTTTGTTTACACTCACTGATTTTATGCCACGAAGGAGGAGTTTTAGGAGAAAACCATGTCCAGTGATATGGAAATGGGTAATAAATGTCTGAATCATCGAGTAGCCGCGACGAAAAGGGTATTGCAGAGGAGGGAAATCAAGATGTTGAAGTAATTTACGACCAAATCAGATCAGGACGAACCACTAGCCGAAGTTGAAGACGACAAAGGAATCGAGAAGCCTAAGTGGAAGGACTTAGTACGCGAGCAGTGTTAAAGGCAAGATACCGTAAACGCATGGTACGTATAATTGCGAAGTATTTTTTTTTAACTTATACAAGTCCTTGCTACTGGAACTTGGCTCTCGCTATATCGACAGGCGGCAAAACCAGGACCCGTTCGACCTATACGATATTTGCAGTGAATTGTCCAGTCGCTCTCGTCGCGTTACCTCGAATTATTTTTTGCTTCTACAATGCGGTCACGAACAAAACGGCTGCTGATTAGTCGCTTAATCTTCCTCTCATTGGGTCAATGAAGTAATTACGACCGAACGTTTTGGTCTGTTTATATCTTTCTCACGTGTACACTCCATGAACTATTGACATACAGTGACAACATTTATTTGTTTATATATCTCGCCCGCGGGCGAATATTCTTGTTTACAAGCCGCGCTTGTCCATGCGGGCTATATCTATTATCTCGACTTTGATTCTTTTTTTTGGTCGACGCATTGCATTTATCTATTTTGTTATGATAAGTACAATGTCGTATAGCTCCAGGTTTTCTTCAATTTACTGACACTTAGTCACAGCCTGAATTCAATAGAAACTATTGTTATTTGGCACTCATAGTTTCTTTTCTTGTAGATTCATCCGGACTGTCGCTTATCGATGGACCATCCACTGACTTTTATGGCTCTCCACAGACAAGCAAGAGGATATAATAATTCTTAGTAATTTTATCCATAACAAAATTATGCTTGCTTGTTCATCGTTGCCTTTACTGTGCACCTGTTGCTAGGTAGCTGGAGTGCAACCACGTAGGTGCCCAATAAGGGGTTAGCAATATATGCATCAGTCATTCCAATCAGGTTCAGTGAGATGGGCAGTTTCTCAACTGTTTGTAAAACAGATAAAATATATCTAAAGTTTTGATTAAAAAGAAGTTCACATAGACATTCTAATTGTGCTTTTGCTATTTGCACAACATCATTTCTGGAACTTTCAAGGGAAAGCAAAACGAAAATGGGAATTTTGAATATCAGGTTAAAATTGCAGTGGGACAAATTAAAGGGAAATGACCTTTGATCTGAGTTATAAGCCGGGAAGGGTGGGGGGGGGGGTGGCTGACTTATACAGGGATGTGCCACTTGACAGGGTATGGCCTTTGGCCTCTTTGTCCTAAGCAGGGTACATAATTTTTTCTGTCTGTGACTTATTCAGGGATGTGCCGCTTGACAGGGTATGGCTTTTGGTCTCTTTGTCCTAAACAGGGTATATAATATTTTCTGTCTGTCCTGAACAGATTGTATTTTGTGTCATTTGTCCTAAACAAGGACCTAAAATGAAGGGTGTTGTCTTAAACAGGGTAGGTATTTTGGGCATTTTCTTGTCTTAAACAAGGTCAGGGTTTCAATCCCTCAGTAGCAGCCCTATACCAAACCATGGGTCAAGTGCCCCCCCCGGGTTATGAGGAGGTTTGCTAAATCAAGGATTTGAGAATGGCAGAGCAATCGGGGGGAATCCTGCTCGTTACTTCAAATAAATCGCGACTCCTCTTTTGGCCAATTTCAAATTACTTGTCTGATGACTTCCTGAACTGTACTGCACTCAGTCCAGTCACCATTACATGCAACATACTACCCATAGGATATATCCAGTTATGCTGCTCTTTCGTGCAAATGTATTGAGATTACATGTATGTTTTTCACGGCATTCAGTTTTATTGATAACCCTGATATTGAAACTTGAGGGGAAGGAACGATAATGATGATGCTGATTGAAACCCATAAGTACTGTTCGAATTAAACAGATCATTTATTTGTTACAATTAGTTAACTTGTGATTTAGAGGATAACAAGACTCTCTCAAACCAGTCAGGTACTGAACATTTTCGCTGGCCCATTCCTTGTAATTGAGCCCCCCCCCCCCCCCCCACACACACACACCCTTGTTAGAGACTGGACTTTTTGACTTTTTGGCGTATAGTCTCACCCACTACGCAAGTCAATGTGTCATTTCTGTTAATTAAGACCACTGCAAACAACTACTCAAACCATAACTGTAAAATGTATATTACATGCCGAAAATATCCAAAAGGTATCCAAAAGTACTTATTTAAAACAATTTTTAAAAATGACAGTTGACACTGAAACAACAATGGTAAACCACTGGCTTGGCTTGTGTATTATGGAAGTGGTGTGCACATAATAAAATAGCAAACTAAATTTGACAAAGTAAGAACAACAATTTTCTTATGTTGACAAAAGTAATAAAACATGCATGCCATAATGACAGTATTTATGTTGCTTGGCAGCTTGTCCTGGTATGACCTGGATTTTGCATTTGGACAGTTCTGAGGTTTTTGAGCTGTTCTGGTGCCAGTGGTTGTTCTCTCAACAGAAACATTATTGCTCTGCTGCAATACCTCTTGCTCTGCACATGAATCAGAAAACAACAATAATTATTGTACATATACTGTTTATTCAGCTGGTTTCAGAGAAATCAAATGGGAGATGAATTAATGTCAGTCAGATCACTCTGAGAACAAGGAAAAAAGGATTTTAGTGATAACTGAACAACAGGAGAATTTGCATGTTGATGTCAAGGCTTTTGTGAGAAAAGCACATACCGTAATCTGTCATTAGATAGCAACGGAATCCCATACGAGCACCATCCTTAACACGGGTTATTACTAACACAATGAATGATGTATGCCTGTGCTTTTCCATGTATCAACAGTAGGGTGGGCTTAGCCTACCAAACAATATCAGTTTATACCACTGAATACGTGTGCTACGTAATTGATCAAACATGTAAGTCTTAACATCACAAATATTTGGCTTACTTGTCCTTTCGTTCGATCACTGGGAACTTCTTCTGGAGCTGCAGGAACAACAGTATCTCTCGTGGGCACAGCGGTCCTCTTTATATAATCTCGGATATTTACTCTCCTACTCTGCACGATTGTATCAATCACGGATGATTTGTACTCGTAGCAATTGTCCTCTAAGTGCGCCGAGCAGAGTGCAGTGCACTTGGAAGTCACTGGGATCTTTAAAGTCGGGCCAGTGTTTTCGAACAAATTTGACCCACTTTACCCTCACAACCGGATCACTTGGAAACTTAAATGCATTCGAAATCCCTTTTTCCTCGTGTTTTTGACAACTTCGACCGTTAGGGGCGCGAGCAACGCAGTATCTCCCTCCTCTTGCCTCCCCTTTCTCTCTTTCCGCCATATTGGATTGCTAGTTTGTGTACCCAAATTGACGTCACAGGCTGTTGTCACGTGGTATTTTGGCTGCGCGATTTGAATGCTATTTTTCTAGGCAAGACAGCCCAACTTTCAGCTCCCGCAAAATCGCCAATTTTTATCCTAGTCATCTCAAACTTTGGAATCATATATTTCAAACAGTAAATTTTATAACTGTGTAAAAACAAATTTGGCTTCATATGCACTTTAAAAGAAACGTACAAAGTAGTGTTTGAAAGGAATAGCTAGGTAGACAAAAAGACGCATTGGTGCTTTATCGTAACAGGGAAAGATTAGAACAGATTGTCCTGGGATACACAAACTGCAGAAAATCACAAAAGAAAGACTAGGAGGCAGAAAAAACAAGAACGTCCAAACTATGGAACGTCATTCCACCAGAAATTAAGAAACTTAACAAAAGTGCTTTTGAAAAGGAACTACGTAGACTTGTCAATCAAATATTTGTAGGCGAAGACGATTATATTAGCGCATCCTCGATAATAGACAAGTAATCTGTATAACTTATCTGTTAGTAAGCGTATATTTTTATGTCAGTTATTTTCTTTGGTGCCTGCGAATTTGTTCTTCGAATTTGTTCTAAAGCTATTTAAATCCTCGTAATTTAATTAAGTTTCTTTCTCTTCTTCTTCAACGGAGTGTTAGGTAGTTTTGTTACACATGATATGCATAGTTATAGTTTTTTTTGTTATTTTTGTTATTATAATTTCCACCTGCTTCGAATAGCCCAAGCTAATTTGCGGGTGGAACCATGCACAAATTTGTATTGTAACCAGTTGTTGTTGTCATTATGTCATAAAAGTATTATAAGATATTATTATGTTATAAGGCTGTTTGATGAAACTATGTGAAATAATAGGAAGCCAAAAAAGAGCGCGGATAGTCAAAATCGGGACAAGATTAAACAGTTTGCATTACGATTAACAAATTGTTCAAAACGCCGGTTCAAACTACTCTTACAGAGGAAGAATGCCTCGGGCTAAGGACTTTTAAAAATGTGAAGCAAGAGACGAACGGAATACATAAGTAGACAAAAAGATAATTATCAAAAATGGCCAGGATTAGAACGATTTGCATTGAGCGACACAAATTGTAATAAATCACAAAAGAAAGACTTTGAGACCTAAAACTGGTGAACCCGGCTTGTTAAACAAATTTATAGAAAAAAAGAAAAACAGTTACTAGGAAAGCAAAACAGAAGTAGGATAGTCAACAATTGAAAACGATTGAACAGTTGGCATTGAGATTATCAAATTGTATGAAAGACATAGAAAACTTAGGAGGCTAGCCAAGAAAAGGCACGTTATGTACACTACAGGCCTCACTGTCGTTCGGCCGTGTAGTTAGTTAAGCCCTTAGCTCGTTATCTTTTATTTGTCGTTTTATGCGCTTTGTTACATGCATCTTAGTACAGAACGTTTAATCTTACCCGCAGTAAAAGATGCCTTGAATCCCTTGTAGGTGGTGGTTGTATTGCTGTCGCTTACAAACTGCACCCAAACCATGTTTCCAGAGCTCTGTATTGTGCTCGGTTTGGTGCTGCCACACATGGGCTTGGCGAGGATTGCTCCATATTCTCCTCGGATGACTAACGGGTCACTGGGATCATTAAAGTAGGCTTCCCGGACCTCCAAGTAGTCGTTTTCACAGTTTTCACTTTGTTCCAGCTCGAAGACGTCAAAGGTGATTTTTACCTGGCGCCCTTCGGGAACAATTAAATACCACTGCCAAGAGAAACTCGCAGGATAGTTTTTGATGCCAACCTTTGGGGTGCCAAACTCGATTGTTTCATCTTCGGAGGCATTTAGGTAGCTCGAAGCCCAGCCATCTACAATGGATGGCAAGAAAAAAATTTCCATTAATCACTTTAGTAACCTTCTTTGATTTTCTAGTAGTATTAATCGCTGAGCATTGGCATAAATACTTTTTGTGTTATGTGGAATGGAAGGGCAGTCAATATCCGCTACAAGTTTGAGATATTAAGAATGATATTTAAAATTCCCTGGCGACAAGTCTTAATTTTCGCCACCCATCAATTCCCATTTTACGATTTACATAATTTTAAATAAGATTTTGAACGAAGATTTTATAACGCAGTCACTGCAACACGTGAATCAAAACTGTTCGGGCCATACAAAAAAATTCTAAACAGAGAAGGTTAATCACAGAATGCCTTCATGAGATCGAGTTCTTATCTATTAATACTAGTTGTTTACATAACCATTCAACCCTCCTTCCCATATCTATAAATAAAACTAAAATAAAAATCGGTCGCTAAGAGATACAAAAATGACGCCACCAAATATCTATTTTAAATTACTTTTTTCCTATCTGAGTAGACCCTCCCTTGTGTAACAAAGTAAACAGTGTAGGAGTAACCGGTCAGGTCAAGGCATATACTGAGGATGGTTGCGAGAAAAAAATCATTGAATCATTTGTTTTTCTGTAAATGGTTTGACCACAGGAGTCATATTATAGGTCGATGGAGTATGCTCATCTAGGTGAGTGTAGTCCCGAGAAAGACTGTTTGAGGTGACATTGACTGACGTTATATAACCTGAGCGGAAGTCATCACCAGTGTCAAGTTAATTGTGAATCGTCAGGAGAAGTTTTGTCTCTGGTCGATGTCCTAATTGGTCGACGACCTCGCGATGTTATTGGTCGTCTGTCAGTTAAGCCGTGGTGTTACTGGCTGCACAGACTGTAAAACGTGATTGGTACGTTACGATCCGTCTTTTGGTAGTCAAATGTCACTCCGTTGGTCTATTGTCAGTGAACTGTTAGTCTGTTTGTCCATTGTTTGTCTGTCTTATTGTTGTTGTCAATAACTCGTTTGTAAGGTGCAGGTAGTTGTTGGCAAAGGTTCAGTGGTGTCTGTTCAAAGTTAGCAAACCAGCTTTTTAGAGTAATTTGTTGATAGTAGTTCGTACTGTAGGTAACGCGTTACCTACAAATATGGTCAGTTTTTTCCGGCATTCTATAATGCCGGTGAACACTGCTATGTTATGTATTATTTGAGCGTGTTGTCATCACTTACATCTCTCAGACTTGACGATGAATGACAGGTTGAAACCCTTGTAATGAACAGTGTCATCAGAAACGAAACGTATGTAAATGTTCCTTCCGTTTTCCACAGCATCGGGTTTCTTGCCTCCCATCCGCAGGGAATATTCCGCATACCCGGGGCTGTATCTACCGCATTTAGTTAAAGTGCTAGATTTGTCCGAAATGTCGAAAGAGTCGCACTGACAAGAACGGCACTCTTCTAATTCAATGCTAGGGACAAAAAAGAAGAATCGAATGGTTACTGGGAAAAAAAGCGAACAGATCACCAAATTCCTAACATCTTTATTTCGATATATATTAATTATATTGCATGTTAGTGGGTACATGGGTTGTCTACCCCACAGAGATTGGCAGACTTTTCACACAAATCTTGGTAACGAAAATTTTACTGTAAAATACCACTGCATGTCCACACTGTGAGTGAACCGCTCAGTACAAATGTGTTCTCTTTCGCAGCGCAAATGGGAACATTGGAATTCTGCCACTGAAAAGTACCGTCCTTAAGTCGCCTAAAATCGCCTAAAGTTGCCTTAAGTCGCCCAAAGTTACGGCGACTTAAGGTTCCAGAGCAGGCCTTCGCTAATCCCTCTCCTTGGCGTTTATCGTTGAACCAAACCTTGGCTGCTCTAATGTCAACTTCAACGTGGTTTAGTTAAAATTCTTCAAGCACTTGGATTCTTTAAAACTAAAACTTTAAATGAAATATCAGAAATGAAGAATAGAGTGTACTCGATGGAGAGCACGGCTCGCATGGTATGTTGTTTGCATAAGTCTGAGTCTGGAGTTTCTGTGCATTAAATTACCCATCGGTTAGATGGAAGAGACAGACGAGAAAGTTGCCATTGAGGTAAAACCTCTTGAATTCACAGTAAAAGATTTCCATCAAATGACTTTTCTTCTCTTCTTCTTAGACGCCTGTTACAATTATAACACCGTTTTGTTGCCTTATAGTTCGACTTTGATAATAATGTCGTCAAAAGCCTTGCAGTATTCAATTGTAGAACTTAGACGAACAACCTAAGAAAGTCACAGGTTATAACAAAGATACGCCATTTTTGCTCAACGAAACGTATTTTTTAAAACTCTTGGTACAAGGGGGCGGGAAATTCGTACTAGTTGAGCTGGATAATAGAAAATGATCAACTAATGAGTAATCAATAGACCACAACGTTTTTGTCTTACGCGTGAAAGTAGATCCCGATTTCTTCATAAGGTTCAGGAACTTCAATCCTCCAACATTTTGTTCTTTGTTTATTCCATAATTTCCAGACCTTGGATACACGACTTCACCACTCGTTTGGCCTGTTATGTTTGTCATACCATTTGGGCAATAACCTGTAAAGAAACCGAAATAAGTAAACAAAATGTGGACTCAAAGACATTTAAAATGTCGATCTGTTTCTTTTACGTTTTATTTATCCCACAGCTCAGTCATACTTAGTCAGAGGGACGATTTCAATAACATTTCATTTAGCGTTAGAACTCTCGGTTTAACTCATATGCCACTATAGAAAGTATCCTCCATCCCTGGGGTGATCGTACGTGTTTTTAGGATGTGCAAAATATCCTACAGTAGGAATTAAGATTTAAATGAAACAGGACAGAACAGACACTTTTATTTATTTCAGTCAGGGTGATCCCTTCAGGATTTTTAAACAACACACTGTTATCAACTTGACTACTAAAGTATAATTACATGACAATGAAGGGTAAAAATCTAAAAAGTTACGAAGTTGAAAGCTACTGATCGGTACTTTTCCGCAGGTGTTTATTATGCTGTAATTTGAGCTGGTGGAAAAAATTCTTAAGTGTGACCATCAGACAAAAGGAAGCCATTGAGTGAGTGCAACCTCGTTTCCAGGCCTTTTTTTCTCAAATTTATAAAAAAATGGAGAAGCCATGGGAACGACGTTGGAGTAAGTGTTGTCCTCTGGTGTTGTGTAATTGCTAGTACAAGTTTATTCTACACTGATTTTCCACGGTCTGTGAATGAAATATTACATGTAATAGTGTGACCGCGGTAATGTTTACAAACGTTGTACAAGGTGAATCTTACTTGTGAGTCTCACTTACTCTATGCTGTACATATGTGAAGTCCTAAAGCGTGACCAAATAGAAACGGGAACGTTTAAGGCATTCGGAGTGTAATTTGCTCACCAAATGTATTTGGTGCTGCCAGTGGTCGCAATCAGGAAACTTCAAAGCGCTGGGAGAACGAGGAATGTGTCGAAATGCTTGATAAGATGCTGTTGTAATAATGAAAACTTACTTGAGTCGCAATTTCCTGTTCTGAGGAAAAACGTCAAAACTGCAACATTATAAAGGAAGTGAGATTAACCAGAAGGATAAATAAATCCTTACTGATGGAAGATAGTTAGAGTAGTTAAAAGACATAATTGCGTGTGCTAATTAAGTTAGTTCCATATATACCAAACAAAAAAGCACACCGGGCAAAAATACTCATCAATGAAGATTGTGACGATAAGCCTTACTGGTGCGTCCACTTTGACGATGGATTTTTCCTACTCGAGGGCACAATGGGGAAATGAAGGCTTTTGTACGGAATCTTCCGGCGACTTGGGCATCAGCGATGGGGGAGCAGCTCGTTGCTTGCGGAATAAGGCTGATCGCTAATTTCTGAGGTATGTGGGATCCAGCTTACTGGAGTTCAACAAAAGAGTAAGGAATCGGCCAGGAGTGGAGCCAACATAAGTTTATTCCGTCCAAAGATTTCTTTAAAAAGTAAGGGCAATGTATTGTTGCACGCTTGATGTGACCAACTTACAAGTACAAGTAACATGCTTAAATGTGTACAATGTTTCTTTGTTTAACAGATATCTTTTTGTCTTTAAGTCTAGCATGGCGTCGAGCATGTACTTCAAACAAAAGATCTACTCAAATATTTAAGGTCCACATAGCAGCTCACACTGCCCTTCCCCCCCCCACCCCGCCACAACTTCAGGTTAACCAACGTTATAAAACTGGGTAACGAGCAGCGTGACTAGGTAGTGGGTGATTACAGTTAATTATAGCATGATATTTAAATCGTTTCTCTTTTCTTCAAAGAAAACATAAAAAAGTGTTACTTTAACTCGCTGTCGAAAAATATTGCAGACATAATTTTGGCAAAGATCAAAGGAAAGTTAACAATTTTAATTCAGAAAATAAAATATAAGCTGCAGTTGACCCTTTTATTTTCTTACTTCTACCGGTATTCTCCAATGAGTTTTCAGGGCTCATGGACTGCCAACTTTCGATACGATTTTGTGACCTTCCGCAAGATTTGCGTGACACGTAACTCGCGTTACTTTGTTTAAATTTCTTGGCTTTCAGTCCACCACCCACGTTCTTCGTATTATCTGTTTGTTAAAACAGGGGTCTTTCATCAAAAGTACGTTTCCTGTATCGAAAAATTTTCATTCAAAATCGGTTAAAACTAGCACTTATAAACACGATTGAAATAGTTTTATTACCGTATTTATTTCTCCTGTAAATTGAAGTTCCGCTCAATATAGCCGAGAACTTAAGGGATAGAAAATCGTCACATAAATGTCTTCTTGCTATGTAGCCAAGTCGGCTACAATAGTTTTTGTCTTTTTGCTCCTTATCTCAACCACACTTCGAACGAGGCGACCAAAGGGTGCCTACTTGTTTACGTTTCTAAGTTGTCAAATCTATTTTTAGAAACAAGCTCGCTTGTTTGTTTTGGGTATCAGCTTATAGCCGAACATATGAGGGATATCAAAATTCGTTTGCTTTGCTTTCGAACAGTACAAAAATGTTCAAATTCAGCTCGCTATTTCAAAACATTCTAGCTTCCCAGTCTCAACATTTGTCTCGTATTCGAATTCACTCAGACAAGCTGGTTGAAAATCAAAATTTTCTCTTACAGAAACCAATACTTCGGCTTGGAAATTAAAAAGGAAAACGGAAACAAGCTTCATGTGCATGGGAATTTGCGAAGTAAGTCGAGTTGCGTTAATTGCAGTCCTGGGTCCGTCTTGTGTATAATTTCTGATGTACTTGTTCGGGAAATTTGAATCACAAAACCAGCGCATTGGAAGCAAAATTAAATATTTCCTGTTTGCTCGTGATCAAATGCAAACACTTCAAAGCCCGGGGGGAAGCTAGCTCTTCCACGTTTACACCGTAGGGGTATGTGCCGCTGTCTATGGCACAGGGTAGGGTTTTCAGTCCTGGTGGCACACCCCCACCCAAAAACTTAGTATCTGCCCCCGGGAATTCACAGAGGTGGACATTGGCCACCAGCCAACAGCGACTAGCGACTATTTTTTAGGCTCTAGTATTAGCCTATGACGTCATTGAACGACGGCATCAGCTAAGACTTCAAGCCTACTTCGAAACTGATGCTGAAGTCGCCATCATTTAATCTTAGATCCTACAGATATAGATCCTTTTCAGTTTGCGCGCCTAAGCTTTGGAATTCGCTGCCTTTTTATATAAAATCTAGCCCCTCAGTAGACGTTTTTAAGAAGATCGAGGCTTACGACGTTTCTTTTCAAGAAAGCTTTTTATTGAACATTTATTTTTGTGACTGTGGACTTGTATTTTTTATTTTAATTTATTTTAATTTAATTTAATTAATTAATTCATTAGTTAATTTGTTTATTATCTATTTTTTTAAGATTTGATCATATGTAAAGCGGTTTTGGATGTCTTCAGAAAAGGTGCTATTTAAATTGTTTAAGTTATTATTATTATTATTATTATTATTATTATCATTATTATTATTGTTGTTATTATTTATTAAGCGGGAAAGCAAAGCGAAAGGCTTTCTTAAACAAACTAGCAACAAAAGAAACGCTGACTGTGTTTGGTTTCTCAAAGAAACTAAGCCCAAGAAATACTGAATCTATTGGATGAATAAGAGGACTAAACTATCTAAATATTCTTTTCATAAGCTATTAAAATGTACGCGTGCATGCGTGTAAAAGGTTACAGTGCAGACTTCTGTTGATACGTATGGATTTTTGATACATTTTTTGTAATTGAAAAGAACCATGGGTAAACCTCTCCTCACGTCCTCGTCGAGTAAAATAGGTCGGAAGCTTCGGAAAGGTTTGTTTATTTTTCTGGTAAATAAATACAAACGAAAACCCGACAGACAATAGGCAGAAAGAAGTTCTACGGCTAATATCACAAAATGTGCTGAAATAACGAATGAATTAATGCGGCTAAATACGGTCCATCGTCAAGCCTTAATTAATAAGCGCTGAGACGCCTAAAACACTAATAAAAAGCAATAAACAAACCTAATCTACTCTTTTCTCCTGAGAATGTTGAGTATAAGTTTGCAACTGAATATGCACGATATTGTTGTACACAATTTACGGGCACCTTAAATAAACGGTTCGCACTCGGACTTTGGGTAAGCGTACATTTTTGTGGCTTTTAATATGTTCTGGTAATATTAAACATACAAAATGCTTTGATTGCTGTTTAAAAAAGTCGGAAAATACAGGTTTTTGCAGTTCATGAAGGCCAAAACATTACGACAAGTTACGAGCGTGACGGGCCGTGTTGGTTCATGGTTGATACGTGGTCGCGCTCAATCAAACGGAATAATGTGAAATCTCCACAACTCGAGCCCTTGCATCTCGAAGTTCTAGATAAATCAAATCAAAACCATTTGATCTTACTTTTACCTTCATTTACACTTCCGATAACTCGATATCTCTAAAGGTTTTACACGTGTTTTGACCCCGGGGGGGGGGAGGGGGGTTTACTCCCTTATATAAGCTAGACAGGTATATGCAACGCCAAAGGGTATGGTCTTCGAGCCGTTTTAGTCTGAAATAGGGTGTAGTTTTGGAACATTTTGGTCTGGAATAGGGTAAGGTTTCTGCGATTTTGTCTGGAATTTGGTTTGGTTTTCAGAAGAAGCTACTTCTTTTCTTGTTATAATCTTCTCTTGAGAAGTGTGTTTTGAGTAACATCGGAAATTTATAGCCCTTCGCAAACGTCTACGTAAACTGAAGCAGTTCCCGGGCAGGTCTGAAATAGGGTGTTGAATTTTGGGTCAGGTCCTGAAATAGGGTAGGGAAAATCACATATTTTGGTTTGAAATAGGGTAAGCGTTTTAAAAAGTGCGCCGCATACCCCCACCCAAATTTTTGGGCAGTACCCCACGGGGGTTTTACCTAACGGTGCGAGTTATCAGAATTATACTGTAGTACATACAAAAAGCTTCTAAGGCCAATCTTGACAAGTCACGTTTTTTCTTGCGTGACTCACGGTTCGTCGTTAGAGCACGCTTTTCCAGAAAACGTGATTGCTTGTGCATTAAGTCATGGAGCAAAGTGTCGTGATGACATAGGGTGTCTGAGCCGCTCTACGAACGCTCATCCAATAAACTGCAATATTTTTAATTCACTGTTTATGATATTCCAGTGTTTGAAGTATGGGTTAGACAATGAACGCGAGTGTTCTATCGGATACAGCTATTTCAATTAACGTTTTCAGATGAGAGCGTAAGCCTACGCGACAAGGCCGCAGGGTAATATGAGATTTTTATGCCTAAGTTCACCAAAATTAGCAGCACCTTGCTTGCCGTACAATAGCAAGTATATGGAAGAGTTTTTAAAGCATAAAAATTAAACAGAAAACCTGAAAGAATTATTTTCAGATATAGTTTTCGCTTAAAACGTAATTTTTAATCGCACTCATCTTTTTGTTTACTGGGTTAAAACGGGATGCAAATTTAAAATATGTGGGTACACGTGCAGGAGACGTGCATGGTCAGTGTAAATTGAAGTAGGAAAAATAGCATCATGAAAAATATGGAACATGAATTTTTGCACTTCATGACAAGAACTAACAACTGAAAATGGAAAGCCAAATCAGGATTGCTGCTGACAATAATCGGATGGTGCCTATTTATTACTTGTACGAAGAAATTCAAAGTTCCCGACTAACTTCTGACAACCGTTAAACTAGTCTGATTTGCACTACCCACACTACCCTTCGGTCTTGTCGTGTAAGCCTGAGTTGATCTGACAACCTTAATTGAAATAGCTGTATATGTCCCGAGCAAATATAGAATGGCATGAGGCCGCAGGCCGATTGGCATTCTATCTTGCGAGGGACGCTATATCCCATAGGACACGAGCGTTCATTGTCTAACCGTCTTAGAACATGGTCACACTCACGAAGAATTTCGTTTTTGCGTGCAGTTTGTATTTTGCATTTTAATTTTTTAGTTCACACCTTGAAATCACTTTGCTATTTTGTTTACGATATTTTCGCTGTTGTATACGTACCTTTGAGTGGCAATGTTTTTGAGTGTTTCACCGCGCGGTTTATCGCAGTTGGTGCGTAAACGGCCAATACACGGAAATCGAGTAACTGGAGGTAGTGAAAGCTGAGTAGTATAAGAAATCAAATGTCGGTATTCGACCGCCGGCCTCTGCGCACAAATATATGCAAATATGCTAATCTCATCTCGCTGTTCTCTTCTCACTGGACAATTCGCACAATGGCGTGGACATGGCAAAAGCTACTGTGTTGGGGTGCGATGTTTTATGTTTGAAGCGTGGCAATTTCTTCTTGCTCACCGTGCACGCCTCCCCGACACAGCAGATTTTGTCTTGTACGAATTATTTAGCATATTTGCATATATTTGTGCGCAGAGGTCGGCGGTTGAATACCGACATTTGATTTCTTATACAAGAAGCTCAAAATATTGCCGTTTATGGTGACAAAATGTTGGGAAAGATGGAACTTTTCCGGCGTATAGTTGTTTTTCGACTATGGATTCATTCAGGTTTGAGGAAATTGTGAGTGGAAACGGCGCATTTCAAGAAATATAGCTCATTTAGTGAAAAGAGATATGCTTTTGTGCGGGTGAAATGGCAGATCAGTGTGCAACCTTTGCATAATATTAATATTGTAATACTAATTGGGAGCAAAAATTAGAAAGATGCTTATTCTCGCTCGGAGAGCGAATTTTTGCCCTAGATAGCAAGTACGTAAGATATAAACAAAGAAACACTGTTTATTTCATAAAATTTTATTAATTTTCAGTCATAACTCAAGCTTTGGCTACCTGTGAGCGCACCAATTCAAAATGTTGCACGAGTGCACGCTTCATCACGTGCTGGGTTTTGTCCGCAATTGAAAATATTGCTGAAGGGAAGTCGTAAAGTACGTGCAGTTTGAAATCAGTTTTCAAACTGTTTCGACGTTCCTTGATTCTGCTATAAGTAGTAATAGCTTAAAATTACGCTAAAAATCACTCTAGTTGACGTGGGTATTTACTTTCCCAAATACGATCGAATAGCGAAAATTCAGCAGTAGGATTAAAGAAATTTTCCCAAACTCGTTATTATCGAGTGTGGAAAAGAACTTTTTCCTTAAAATTATTTTGTTCTAGAAAAAAATTGAAGAAAGGTCGCGCGGAAAGACAAAGATGTTTCAGTAAGCAAGTATGGCGGCGAATCTGAGCAGCAAAAAGCAAACGGATTTACAATTTGTTACAGTCCCGTTACGCTTCGTATTTAAAAACAAAATTGAAACATGTTACGATCGAAATTTGCAAAAATTTATTACAAAGTATTCCCGGTTTCCGTGCAGTATCAATCAGGATCCAATTTGTGTGCTGACTTGCCCGTTTGTGAAACTTTTGCGGTGACTCTTCCACTTACAAGACCGGACCTTTGATGTTGGCTCTGTTTGTTGTTTTTCCAGTATTCACCAAGAGCACCAATTCAAAATGTTGCACGAGTGCACGCTTCTCCAAGTTCTGGGTTTTCACATATGTCCGCTATTGAAAAAATTGCCGAAAGGGAAGTCGAATGGAAAGTACGTGTAGTTTGAAATCGCAGTTTTCAAACTGGGTCGACGTTCCTCGATTCTGCTGCTATCAGTAGTAATAATTTATAATTACGTTGAAAATCACTCTAGTTGATGTGGTATTATATTTCCTTAAGAAGATCAAATAGTGAAAATTTCTTTGTAGGATTGATAGAATATTCTCGAACTCATTATTATCAAGTGTGGAAAAGAACTTTTTCTCAGTTTAAAATCATTTTGTCCTAGAAAAAAAGGAAGATCGTGCGGAAAGAGAAGGCTGTTTCAGTTAGCAAGTATGGTGGCGAAATAAAAGCAAAAAGCAAATGGATGTACAATTTGTACGCTTCGTATTTAAAAACAAAACTGAAACATTTTACAGATCGAAATTTGGAAACATTAATTACAAAGTATTGCCAGTTTCCGTGTAGTATCACCAATTCTGGGAACCGTCTAACGTTTTGTGCTGACTTGCCCGTTACATTGGGTTTACGAGACACGCATTTTCTCGACATTACTCACCCCAAACAGCAGTTGTAATAGAAATAACTTGGTGACGTAAAGTCAAAGCCATTCTGTTGCAAAGGGAATCGTCTCTTATAGGTCACAGTACGGAACTATAGCCACCGACGGACAAAACTTTATATTAACGATCAGCACGATTTATGACCGAATAACTATCAATCTTTCAAGTGACGGTGACTTTATGATGCGCGCATGAAGTATTTTTTGGGTGGTTATTTCGTTACTACCAATCAGATTTGAGTTCTGGTCGACAACACACTGAGATTGACGAGTTTTGAAGAGTTGTTTCAGCGCTTTTTGGACACAATCAAAACAAAATTTTTTCCGCATGGCATTAATAAAATGTGAAGTATTTTAAATTCGAAAACTTCTGGGGGTCTTCTCAACAATTTTCGGAAGGTTTTCCATTATTGACCATGACCTAACTTCTCCTCACAATATTACTACTTGATCAAACATACAGGTCACGAGAATGAGGGAAATGATCACCAAAGATAAAATGACTTGATTTTTACACAGCTTCTCCTAAATTTCACCACCACAAGTATATTGAGGTTGGTATTCTAGTTATTGCAGTTCAATCGTGTACTATTTAAAAGTAATATTCGATTCGGTTCTATTGTATTCCATTCCATGCCATTCCGTTCTATTCCATCTATTTCAGAATACGATCAATCGAACGCACCTAGGAAAGTCTGAATGGGCGTATGGCTAGGACGGTTGGAGGTGGAAACAACAGCTTTTTAGCAGAATATTTGGGCTCAATCGGGCTCAATCACAGCCACAAGCTATTGAGATAGCGGTTGTCAAAGGTTAGAAAACTGAATGAAATACAATATGCCTTTTTGGTTCAATGATTTATTAGGTAACGAACTGTTCAACTCAAAATCTAATACTTTGAATGAGTAATTTTAATACAATAACATCGATATAGTACGGTTAACTCCGTCGGATTGGGGTTGGGGGGTACTCCCTTATATGGCCTATACGGAGACGTGCCGCTGGACAGGGTATGGTTTTTGGCCTCTCTGTCCTAATCAGAGTATGTAATTTTATGTGAATCTGTCCTTAGTAGTGTCTGAACTGGTCCTAAACAGAGTATGGTTGCACAATTGGCGTCGTCAAATTAAATGTGGCTAACATAGTATTTCGCAATCCTAAATCGGAGACGTTTGCTGGTCTTTTAAACACCTTAAGGCTGTGTGCAACGAGAGTGTGTATTTTGTCATTTGTCCTAAACAGGGTATTAAAGTCAAGGGTGTTTTCCAAAACAGGGTGGGTATTTTAGGGCTTTTTCGTCCTAAACAGGCCGGGTTCAGACCCTCAGCGGCATGCCTACACCCAAACATGGGTCAAGTGCCCCCCCCCCCCCCCCCGTGTTAACTCCTCTCTTTTTGATGGTTTGTCAGTGACCATGTAAACCGGGATTCACTGTAACTGCGTCTCAGTATCGTACTAATTTATCCTTGGGTGGGAACGGATCTTAGTTGTTGCTAATAACAACTAGAAAGCAATGATAATGCAAAAACTGGAAACTCTTTCTTGCCTATATCATAACAACGCTCTAAACGTTGCTATGTAATTTAAGTTAATATGATGTTCACACATGTGCAAATTAGTGACAGGGATGCACGATTACTGGACATATTGAAAAGGCCCCCTTAAGGGCAGCTGAATCTCGTTTAGCCGAGTCGGCTTAGCTTAAACTTTGTTGCCCCTATGAGACATCAAAACAAGACTCAATATTTAACATGTTTAGAATCTTGATTGGCAATAAAGGCGATTATATGTAATACTTTAGTTTTCGGTGCAAGTTTCTTAAGCGACCTACTCTACTGGCAGTGTTCGCCAAGAGATCGGAACTTCGCCTGCCAAATTTGTGTGTTAAATACCACTAAATCCAACTAAACTGGATGGAAAAATTCTGAAGAGTAAAACAGGACAAACAGTCTGGGGATAAAGTGCGTTATGAAACACTGCAAAAAGACTGAGTCGCTTTTCTGAATTGCCAAAGGCGTGCCTTTTTATTTTCCCTTGCCCTAATGTTTTTGTTACCAGATTGCGCAGGTTTCTATCCCTGATCGTGGACCAAACTATTAAACGCAAAAATACGGAGAGTACTGCAGTCTATCTAAGCAGTTACAAGGATGGAAGTGAATTGCAGTACATCAAATTTATATTCGTGACAGGCGGTACTGGAGTAAAAACTTGTACATTCTGAAGGAACGCTTATTTTTGTCTCTTTTGGCGGTTGTTTTGTGTCTTGATTAAGCTTATTTTTCTCAACCATACTGGTATAAATCTATGCTCTCTGTACCCTCAATTTATCGCGATACGACTATAACTGTGGTCATTTTAATTTCAAACTGAGCCTGTAAAGGAGCACACCTTTCACTTTTATGTGGGAGAACCCCCCGGAACTGAACACTCGTGATGCAGGGTCTACCCTGAATGGGGCGCTAAATTACTTCTTTTTCAAGTTTGTCTTTTCCCAGCCGATCTATCACATTTAGCGAAGATCTTGTAATGTCACCGGATAATATCCAACTTATTAGTTATTGTACAGACTGAGCGCGTGAAACGATATTGTACAGCTGGTTATTGTACAGTACCGTGCTCGCGCTCATCCTGTTACACTTGAAGTTTTTTTTCAAGTTACTGAAAAAGGTTGAATAATAAAGTTGGATAATAAATCTCTTCTTATTAGATGTTTCGGTGTGCGTGAGTATCTCCGTATATTTTTACTCGTTGTTTGTATTTTGACTCGCCCTGCGGGCTTATCAAAATACAGCACAAATCGTAAAAATATACGGCAATACTTAACGCCGACACATCTAATAAGATATATTTATTTAAACTTCCTCGACTATCCGTAAACACATTCAGCCTAACTTTTAAATTTCAGTTCATTTATAACATCCTAATTTATCATGCCAGTACATTAAGCCAAACGCTTACGATCTCGACCGACAACTGTTCAACTAATTTCCCGGCCGTTAATAAAACCTCTCACTTTTTATCAGCTTACAGTTGCATCTTTGTAATCTCGCAGCTGTCAGCTCTTATTAGACCCCACTCAGACCCCTTGATGGCTTAGAACACGCTTTCCTTGGTAAACATGAGCAGTGCTGAGATGAACAGGAGCGTCATCGGGTTGCTGGTGGACAAGCGCCCTTGGCCTAAGAAAAACAAAAAAGACAATAGTATAAAAAAAGAAGTCAGTGATTAATGGCACAGGGATCAGAGGGATGGGATCTGTGAAATGACGAAAATTAGGATCGCAATCTGCAAGTTGCGAATGGCTCAGTACTCGGGCTGTGTAATGTTTATGGGAACGTTAACTAAGATGAAACGATGCTAAGCGTAATAATCTAAGATCAATCTGCTCAAACCGTACCAACTAGTATTACAAAGGAACAATACCACAGGCTAAGGATTTTTAAAAATCTGAAGCAAAACATGGACGGAATTCATAGGCGGAAAAGATTCATGGATGATTATCAAAAATGACCAAGATTCGTACGAATTGCATTGAGCTGCACAACTAGTGGTAAAAAGTCACAAAAGAAACCGGACTATGAGACCTAAAACTGGTAAACGCAGCTTGATAACAGAATTATGGAAAAACGCAAAACAGATGTTAGAAGCACCTTATTCGGTGTTTTGGTTGTTAATATGCGCGGATATTGTACGATTTGCGTAGTATTTTTCCGAGCCCCACAAGGGCGAGATAAAATGAGAGCCGTCCCAGGCCCCGGTGAGTGAGTAAAATGTGGGAGCGTATTATCGACCAAAATACCGAATAAGAGGTTTGTTATTCCACTGTATTTTGTTTTTGCTTCGTCCTCCTTCAGCAAAAAGCTGGTCTAACCTGGATTGTACTGTGTAATACGTTGGCATATTTTGCGCGTTCTCTTGCCCTTAAATGGTAAAATGACACAACAGTGGAATAACAATGGACAAGATTAAACGGTTTGCGTGAGATACCCAAATTGTATATGCACAAATTGGAAATCTAGGAAGCTAAGGAAAAGAAAGGGTGGCGAAAACTGTCAAGATTAAATGGTTTGTATTAAGAGGTAACAAAGTGCATACAAAGAAAAAGATATATAATCAACTAATGGCTTAACTAACTATTGGGTAACGACATTGATGTCTATTATGTATGTACCTCCAGTCGGAGTAACAGAGGCCTTGAATCCTTTGTAGGTGGTGTTTACAATGTCGCTTTTGAAGTGCACCCAAACCATATTTCCAGAGCTCTGTATCGGCCTCGGCTTGGTGCTGCCGCACCTGGGTTTCTCCAGGATTTCTCCATATTCTACCTCTATTCCTGTACGATTTGGATCGCGAAAGTAGGCTTCCCGGATCTCCAAGTAGTCGTTTTCACAGTGCTCACTTTGTTCCAGCTCAAAGGTGTCGAAGGTGATTTGGATCTGGTGTCCTTCAAGAACAATTAAATACCACTGACATTCGAATCCTTCAGGATAGTTTCTGATGCCAACTTTTGGGGTGCCAAACTCAATTTTTTCGTCTTCAGATGCATTTAGGTAGCTTTTTTGATTCCCAGCTATAATGCGAAAGAAGTCAAGGAAATCTCTTGTATTAATCTTTCCCGGAGGGGGGGGGGGCACTCCCTTACCCTTGCGAAATAACTCTGAGAATTCCTAGGAATTCCTAAGAATATCCTAAGAATTCCTAGGAAAAAATTCTTAGGAATTCCTGAGAATTCCTAGGAATTCCTAAGAATCTGAGGTGTGAATTTTCACGGTAAATTTGGACTTGGAATTCCTAAGAATTCTTAGGAATTCCAAGTTTCTATGGTGCTGTCTTGAAATTCCTAGGAATTCCTAGGAATTCCAACTAAAAGAAAATCAAAGATAGAATTCCCAGTTACTTTCAGAAATTCCTAGGAATTCCACGGAATGTTAAAGAATAACTGGGAATTTTTGGGAATATGTGGGAAAAAATAGGAATATGGTCAGGAATTTGTGGGAATAAATGGGAATTTCTTAAATAAGTGGGGGAAACATTAGAAACTTGACCCAAAATGGTAACAAAAAAACAGCTGTTGGACACGATACAATATCCCTCAATTTAAAGGTCAGTTGCTGATATTTAAAGTAGACAAATCGAGGGTCTGGTTTTTTAACCAGGCTTGGACCGGGGCAAAACCCTAGTTTTCCTGGGCTCTTGGTACAAGGGCACATTCAGTTTACCCCAGAATGTCTGTTTTCAACATATCTTCAACAGGAGTTAAATGATAAAATTAGTTCAATATCATTTTGTACCTTACATTTTTGTTTATGAGGCAAAATTGGAAATACAATTCAACAATCATCAAGTACCGCCTTCACTGATTTTACATATAGGTCTTATCTGTTTTGGCTGCCTTTAGTTCACTTGCTGTTAGCTGTCTTCTGAGTTCGGTTCTCTGATGGCCTTATACATGTGGTCCTAGGGAAAAAAAATCGAAATTTTATATAAATTCTAGACCTGTCATACACTCAACATTATTAATATAGGTTGCAGCGTTAATTTTCAATAAAATATAAGGTACATAGTGTACATGTATGTACATGTACAGGATGTGGTTCAAATTTTTCTTTGGTTTAAAAATTTTCAAACCAGTATCATTTTTATTTCCCTCTGTCTCAGATTTATTACCAAAATCTAAGGCAAAGGAAAATAAAAATTAATCTGGTTTGAAAAGTTTCAAACTAAACAAAAATTTGAACCACAACTTACATTTACAATTACAGTTCAAGTCGTAAACAAAATAAAGTAAACAGTCAAGTAGTGTGTTCCAAAGATGTGGAGGCCTGAGTGGCACAATAAGAATGATATCTGAAGCTAAGCTCTCACTTGAGTGACATTCACATTGCTTTAGCATTACAGTGATAGACCATTTCAAATCCTTAAAACCACTAACCAGAGAAGAATTTTCTGATGCACCATAAAAGAACACTGTAGTTAGTGAATACATGGTGATGGCTTTCACATGTTCATGTACAATGTATGGGGTTCTCAAAATTCTCAAACTAATAATTATGTTCTAATTGAATGAGTGGGAAGGTAAGACAAGAAAATGTTTGGCTTAAGGCTTAATGTTTGGCGTATCGACCAAATGCAGGAGGTCTTTGTGCCATGCCTGAGAGCCAAATACATGGTATTTTACCATCCGCCTGGACCTATGAGTGTAGATGTAGGTGTTGAAATGGAATGAGACCCCCAGAAAAGCTGAATCTGAGGTGTTCCCATTTACCAATCAGGAGCTCTAACCCCTTTTATTGTACAGAATGAAGCTTACACGAGTCTAGAAGGAGCTATATTGTAGGTCATTGCTTATAAGGTCACCATACAGCCAGGATGCCCTCAACACTGCCCTTTCTAGCAAAATGCAGGACATGATGTAGTATGAACCTAGTAAGATTAGCTACCTCACTACCAGTTTCCTTGCAGCTTAATTTATTTAGTAAAATGTATCATGTAGTTCAGCTGGAGTGCAGAAGGCCAGGGGTTTGATTTAAGTCAAGGGATTATTTACAGGGTTAAAACTTGGCAGTCTCACGGTCGCCCGTGGCGATTAAAAAGTGTCCAGGGCCACTAAAAGTTGAGGTTTGATCGCCCGAAGGGCGAGTACGATTTGAGAAGTATGAAAAGAGTAGCAATAACAATTTCTTTCCTTTCTTTCCTCGACTCTAAGTTCATCAATTGTAGTAAAAGTTTAGTTCTAAAGCGCAAAATTCAAAGTCGTTCGTGATCGAGTTTTTAGACCGCTCTGATATGTAGACGCCATTTTGAATTTACTGACACGAGAATCCACACATACCCAGAGTTCAATGCGGTACTGAGTACTGAGTACTGCCCGAGTCGCGTAGCGACGAGGGCAATTTGTGAAAACTTTGAAAATACAAGTGGAAATTTATCCTTAATTCTACGAGGGCCCAATGCGATTACTTGTTTATAACACAGAGGGCCAAATTTCTGAAAACTTTTCATTGCACATCGAAACACAATCCGCCGCCGGCACTCAGAATAAACAATTCTCCACACAAGCAGTTTATTAAACTGCTACTCAGCGTCCAGAAAAAAAAAAACGGTCTTTTATGCATATGTTCATCTTTTGAGATAATTACAATACTAGTTCATTGACAAACTCACACTCAAAACTCAAACTAAGTAAGCCTAAATTTATTTAAGCTTACCTGAGCTGCAAAGCAACCTAGCTCTCGCTCGCTGAATTAACCAAGGTTTTTGGTAGTTTTAGAACAAATAACCATTTGCTGTTTCCCGTAAAACATTCAGGTTCACCTTCTGGAATTTCTCTTCGAACTATCACCCGATTTCCATACCATTTTTGCCAACCAACTCGGTTAAATTTAAACTCTGAAACTATATTCTTGTGTTGAACAACTCAAAATCCAATTCAAAATCTGCTTTTCGTTTCAAGACGCTTACAAAATGCAAATGGCGCGCTCTCGCGCTTAGCCAATCAAATGCGAGTATTTTTGGCGCTTGGCCAATCAGGAATTAGTAATTTTGCCCTCGTCCGAAAGAAAATTAAGAAAAAATGCCCCCTGTCTCAACCAATTAGCAATCAGTAATTTTGCCCTCTATGTTATAAAAGCAGTTATCACCAAGGAGTTATTGCCTTGATATGACATGAATCCATGGAAAAGTTCAACAACTCCAAACTCTGTGTACGTAATTCTGTCATAATCCCTGAAGAACAGCCTGCGACCCAAAGCCTAATTACATGTTACACGTACTACCGGTATGTTTAAAGAAAACAGATCTAAGCAATACAAATTGAAGTGTTACAATGAGGATTCTAATGTATATGTTTGAGTAACTTACCTGATCAAGTGTGATGCATTTCTTTGCCATGTACAATGTGCATCAACAAACTGTTTTGCTGTAGAACTGGGAGTACATACAATGTGTACATATGTAGACCCTGAAGAAAAATATTCTGATTAATAAAACTTTGGCTCATAAACAATAAATTTATTTACCATGCACTAATATTAAGCTAAGGTGAACATAAACCATATTCTAATTCTATCTACACCACAGTACATGTAGTACAGTACTTTGCAGATCCTAGGAGATTGTTGAAGGAGCAATGTAGATGTACATGTATGTGCATGCAGAGGTTCAGTTTTAACTGAAATTTAAGTTCTTACTAGTATGTAACTAACAGTGTCAGCCATCTAGCCCAGTTGATTGTGTTACAGACTTTTCAATAATTTTGCAATGAAAACAAGAATTAAGGTCATTCCCCCGAAATAAAATTTAACATATGATTTTTGTCAAACTTTCACAAGTTGTTATCTATTGTGCAATGTTTTGAAATATAAAATAAAAAGAATAGGTCCCCTTGTCCGTTCACGAGATATCATCGTCTCAAGTTACCCCATAATTCCATGCAATTTCGCCTGACAAACACATGTGTATTTGATCAGTTTATGCTACTTTCCATAGGAACAGGAAGCACATATTAATTAAAGCAAATCTTGAAACAATCTACTACAGCTGTAGATGTGAAATACTGATAACAAGGAGCAATTTACTAGATGTTTTATGGCAGATACTCAAAGCATCAGACGAAATTGACTTCAAACCTTCCTCACGTGCGTGTTCTCGAGGTCGTGATTTCATCTCCATGAGTAATGTGTTTCTAGCAATAACCTTTTTTTTGAACATGTGTTTTTTTTTTCTAACTCTTTGAACAAAAAGAGGATGAACGGTAGGTCAAAAATAAGTGGAAAAAAAGATAGGTCACCATGCTTGCTTAAGAGTAAATGACCTTTCTTTTCCCTGGTGAGCTTAGCCTCATAGGAAATCCATTACTCACTAGACATGCGCACGCTTTGAGCGCGCGCTAATGACGCCACAAATCGTGTGCATTAAGGATGCGCAATGCAATACAGGGCAATGACCTTAAAAAAATTAGGGTGATACAAAAGATGTTCAGTAAGTTTAATTAGTATTTGGTTCATGCCAGTCGTGCAAAGAACTTACTAGAATCTAGCCTGCGAGCAGGCTCACTTAGTGTGCTATTCGTGCAAGTATCTTGGCGGCGGAAGTCGGCAAGCAAAGCGGGCCGGCGAGAATGGTGCGAGGAAAAGTGAGCCTGCAGAAAAGCCACTGAATTTTGAATTCTCCGCATTCGTCCATGAACGCAACATTCTGATTGGTTTGAAATGACACATGATAACAGACTTTATTATTGTGACAAATAACAAGCAAAGTGGTGTTACTGGTTGTCACCTTTCTCGGTTTCTTAGACTGCGAGCAGTCTCTTTCTTCTTCTAATTTTAGCGAGAAGGAAAATAGGACAACTGTTCACAGTCTGTCAGTTTTTCAATCGATTCAATTTCTTAACATGACTCAGCTGGTTGCGTCTGGTTAGCGATTGCAGTTTTGTGTAATTTTTTGGAATATCAGCCACACTGGTTTTAGTGCATGGTGGTTTTCAAGCCTATCTTCTTGGGATCTCTGTAATGACAGGAAATGTAACATCTTTTTTTGATCATGCAATGGGCATTATCTTGCAGTCATTATTACACTGAGTTCGGCTATTTGTCATTGTGGGAAGATGGTATCGCTTGTTCCTGGTTACAGATGTTTGCAATGCATAATGTAAGGGTGATTAGTCTTCTGAGGTAGCAGCTCGATACTCTTTGTTATTGCAAGTTTCATATCCCTGGAGTTTGATATTTTTAACTTCTACAGTGAAAACTGATTTCAAATAGAACACATTTTTAAAATGTACACTTTCAAAAAAGTCCTTTGTCCCATTTTATATGGTGCAGGACTTCGTCGCTCCACCGCTTCGCAGTCTAAAAAGCTTGCACCACTCACTTTACGGCTTTTGTGCTCTGAAACTCGTGAGGTCGACTTGTGGCAAGTCTAATTTAAATGCAGCAAAAATTGTCAACTGTGTTTATAATTGTCTTTTACACTATTCTGGCACACTCATGAAGAACTCGATCTTCTCGAGTGTGAAAATCTGCTGTGGTGTTTGTTTAAATTTTGCTTCGCTTGCTGATTGGTTAGATAATTGATACCTTGACAGTTAAGACTTGTCACTTCACAGGGGCGGAATTCAAAATTCAACGGCTTTCGTGCAGGC
The DNA here is from genome assembly GCA_964017195.1 of Siderastrea radians. Taxonomy (NCBI): domain Eukaryota; kingdom Metazoa; phylum Cnidaria; class Anthozoa; order Scleractinia; family Rhizangiidae; genus Siderastrea; species Siderastrea radians. The sequence continues at coordinate 6,358,833 of OZ024894.1, read as the reverse complement.
TCACTTTTCCTCGCCCCATTCTTCTCACTGGCTCGCTTTGCTCACCGACTTCCGCCGCCAAGATACTCGTGCGAATGGCACACTAAGTGTGCCTGCTCGCAGGCTAACTAGAGTCAGTTCAACACACTTTACACAGGGCACGAAATTGCGCCTAATACAGTTGCCAATGTGCCTAAACTTTCTGCATTGTCAACCAAATCCTGAAAATTAGTTGCCAAATTGGTAACAAGAATTCTTCATCACACCCTACCCAAAGACCATGTGAATTTTTCAGTTATAAAATGGGGTTGGAAGGCCTGCACGACTCCTACTTCACATCCTTGTACACTGCACTTTATATACATTTTTTGTGTATCTCAGTCTTTCGACCAATGCTGCTTCTTGCATTTTTGTAGTGGGTTTAGTTTGGAGGATTTTCAAATGGTGACTGAATTGAGCATTACAACTTAAAATAATGTCGCATTTCCAAGACTTTGATCTTGAGGTCACATCAATCTTTCTCAGATCACTATATGATGAAGTTCAGTTAAATATGACCTCGGATTGTCTGTTAAGCGAAATATAAGGTACGTTGAATTTACCTCATTTAAGAACTCGATAGGTTTTTCAGCCTCTCATATTTGAATTTGTCACAGACAATTATTAAAGAATCTAAATTACTATAATCTGCAACATGATGAGTTTCTTTCCTGATGTTTGTAATCCCCTGTCCGGCTTAAGATTGTGTTTAATTCTGTCGCAGGGTGTTGTATTTCGCATCACGGAGTGTGATCCAAAGACCCCTTTCATCAAGAATTGAAGTTTTAACATTTTTAAAGCTATGCAACGTGTAATAGATGGCTGAACTCTGCTTCAATCAAACATGTGTCTTTAACCCTCTAGACAATGTGAGTTTCACGTCTTGGGGTTTTATATGCTCAGTACATGTATCAAGGCACACACTGGCCATTCACAAATGCTTGGAACAAACCCATGAATCTGGAAACCACTTTAAAATTGTTGATTGCAATGAAAATCTTCCATATGCAAACCCCTTAAAAAGGAAACTTTTAGAAATGCACAAAATTCCACCTTAAGCCACTGGAGCATTGTCAAATGCAAATGGGAAAGACCTGAAGTTGCTATTATTCTAGGTCTCATTCTAATTTTATGAAATCATGTTGTTACATATCAGTATCTTTGATTTAAAAAATCAATAACATATTTAAATCACACAAAACGTTTAAGAACTCACTCCATCTAAATTGGCAAATGTATGTTCATTTCAAGTTCAATCGCCTTTGACTGGTCATTGAAGAACAATTTACAGATGTAGGCTTTTAATGCATTCAATTTAATGTGCTCACATATCTGAGAGAAACTGAATTGTTGCTTAGCATGTAGGCAACATGAAATTACTTTCAACTAAACTTATTATGAAAAGCGTTAGTCACTCTACTAACACATGGTTTTGAATTCGTTATTACTTTTAACCAGTGAGAATTAACACTGTCCACCCTGGGGGCAATTTTACTGAACAACGGCCCTTTTGATATCTGTTCCTTGAAGAATTGCACGCTTTACACACTGTATTAAGGCTTGTTACACTCATTTGGCAGAATGTCGCAAAGAAGGGAACTAATTTGTTTAAGCCCTCGATAGAAAATAAAATGTAAGTTACTCACCTTGAAATCGGTTAGTCTGTTTACAACCATCTTGAATCGAACAATTATCCACCATCTTTACTATCAACTTCCACTGAAGCAATTTGGGTTGAGCCTCACTTATCGTAAGCGAAAGTAGTCCAAAAGAATAGTGTAATAAACCATTTTCGCCTATGATAAACTTGCAACTCTTGGCACATGCATCAACGTCATTTGAAAATGGCCGCCTCACCGGTTAGACAGCGATGCGACCGGGCCGCTTTCAAGAGGTCATGTGACTTACAACCGCACGCTTGAAAATTGCAGGCGCGCGTAACCAGTGACCAGTGATTCTTTCCTGGAGTGTTCGGATTGTTTGTATTTGGTGGCTATCGCTGTGTCGTTTACGTACGCCAGAAAGGAAAACATGGATAGTTTTTTATTCCAGTGGTTGAAGAGTTGTAGTATTCGATGCAGAGCTACCTTCTCTTACATAAAGGTACAGTATTAATCTTTAATTTCTTGAACAGATTCTAAACTATGTCTTATGCAGTTGGACGCCATTGGGCCATTCCATTTAATGTATGCACCCCCACTAAAAACCACTAAAAAGGGAGATGTTTTTGAGAGATCAAAGGAACGGACATAGCTACTCCTTCATAAATGACTTTTGAAACCCCCTCCCTTCCCTTTAGGATTTCCCTGTACCTCAATGGGAGTGGGGGGGGGGGGGGGGAGTTGCAGACATTACATGGAATGGCCCATTTTGTGTCGACAGAAAAGCTGAGTATGGCGCCCACACATAAACATCCTGTGAAAAAAAGGGAGCTTCATTTGAAACATATTCAAATTTTAATAATGAGTTAGACTTTTAGAGGAATATAGAATATAATTCGGAGATATCGACTTTTCTTGCCATTGAATAGGTTGAATAAAAGAATTGTTTGTATGCTCGAGTTTATACAGCTTTATATCATCAAGGAGCACTCTCGTTCTGCAACCAGCTCAGAAACGATCTTTACAACAGCTCGCTTTGTATACAGTGCAGCAGTACAAACATTAATATTAATCAAACTGTTACTCTGTCAAAAGATTGGGTACAGCTGACCCTGTGGTCGACAAGCAAAAAATTAAGAATATCTGACCCCATTTGCATGTCATTGAATAAGAATGGTCTCTGTTGTTCATATTCAAAACATTGATGTGCACAATTGTAAATAAGTGGCTGGGGGTTCTTAAATCCCTTCCTCGACATTACCTACATACTGTTGTATTCATTTTCTTTACTAACATGAAATCCACAAGAAAGTGAAGTCATTAGAGTGAAATAATCACAAGTCCTGTCGTCAATTACGTGATATGCTCTTAAAAGTTGTTGTTGTGTAATTGTCTCCTAATAATAATATGTACTTATTGACTGAGTGGGAGGGCTGGATGGGAAAGTATTTGGCTCTAGCGCATGGAATACGGGCAGAGTAGTTCCATGCGCCATGACCGAGAGCCAAATATTTTGCTGTCCGGCCTGACCTAACTTACAGCATAGTCAAGAAGTATTTTATCATACCACCATTTTAAGGCTGAATTTGATTGGAAAGTTACGGAAAGGTCTTGATAAATACTAAATGAATGAAGACTGCTTGCACACTGTAGTAATCAGGTGACAATGTGTGCGGAGCTGGACAGCTCTTCTGGACCAGCTCGCACCAACCCACATGTATCTGCCCCTACACACATCATCTCCTGAGTATGTTTTCAATAAAATTGCATGAGTGCGGTCGTACGGTGGTATGATAATAGTATTTACATGTATTTGAAGGCATCATTTCATGACTTCTCGTTTACTTTTATTTTATTCTTTATTTTCAGAGGTAAATTTCAACTGGCAAAGGAAGAGCACATTGTGGAAAAAAGTGTTCTTTCTCATAGGGAATTTTGCAAATCCATGCCTAGTACACTGCCTAACTTCAATGGAGCGTGGTTGAAGCTGTGTCATGAACAATATTTTTTTTAAGATACTTTATAGTTACTTGTGTCATGGACAATTTTTAAGGGTATACTTTTTTTGTAAACAGAAAATAGTAGCATAATAAGATGCTTTTGCTGCTTTGGTACATGTATGTATTCATCCTTTATTCAGTTGGTGTCCTCAATTCAACAAGCGAACTAACACATAATTTACACAAGGAATTTATTTATTTATTAATTTTTGAGTCATGTATGTACCTTTCAATTTTGTTTGCCTGACCTGTCCTCAAAGGTTCAGGAATACCTCAATGTTTAGAAAACAAGTTATGACTTGTTTGACTGTGTGATACATTAAATGTCTTTTTTCATAACTTCCTGGAAGTTCCAAAGACATTTTACTGAAATATCCTCAACTTGAAGTCTGTCAAGTATTTAAGTAAGGGACTTAAAGTTGCTATTCCAAGTAAATTGCCAATATTTCTCATATATAATTTAGTCATTCCTATTTATTCTCATAAATTCCCAACCATTTTTATTAGCCCAAGCCATTTAATTTAGCCATTCCCATATATTCTCAGACATTCCCAAGCCCTTTCATTATCAGTTTTGGTATTATTGGGAATTCCTAGGAATTTCTAATAATTCCAAGTACAGTTTTAACACATTGCCATATATTCCCAGAAATTCCAAGCTTTTATGTTTTTCCTAATTTGCATGTCTTGGAATCGTTTGGAATTCCTAGGAATTCTTAAGAATTCCTAGGAATTCCATCTTTTCTGGGAATTCTGTTCGCAAGGGTATTTGGCCTAAACAAGTATGTGCCGCTCAACAGGGTATGGTTATCAGGGTCTTGCGTCTGAAACAGGGTGTACAATTCCACTATTTAGCGTGTCATTCTGGACCGAAAGCCTTGATCAAGGTGTGAACGTTCGCGGTGCGCGGTCTGCATGTATAGTACCAACAATTTTTGTATAAATCTGCACTGTTCTATGAGGTCATTTATATATATATATAAAAAGATACTCTCTGAAACAATTTCTTCCTGGTCACGAAAAAAGGTCTTTTGCCTTAAACAGGGTAGCAAAATGAACGGATTTTGTCTTAAACAGGGTCAGGGTTTGAAGGCCTCAGTGGCACACCCCCACCCAAACTTCCCTTGGGTGCCCCCGCCATCACCACCGTGGCGGTGGTGGTGGTGGAGAAGGCAAAATACAACTGTGGAGGAGGTGGGAAATTTGTGGAGGAGGAGGAGGAGGCAAAACAAAATTGTGGAGGAGGAGGAGGAGGAGGAGAAGGAGGAGGGAAAATAAAATTGTGGAGGAGGAGGAGGAGGAGGAGGAGGAGGAAAATAAAATTGTGGAGGAGGAGGAGGAGGAGGCAAAACAAAATTGTGGAGGAGGAGGAGGGGGAGAAGGAGGAGGGAAAATAAAATTGTGGAGGAGGAGGAGGAGGAGGAAAATAAAATTGTGGAGGAGGAGGAGGAGGAGGAGAAGGAGGAGGGAAAATAAAATTTTGGAGGAGGAAATACAGGCCGTGATGAGAAAACTAGGATACTGTTGACTCAAAGGAATTAATAAGATAGGAAAAATGTTTGTCTGTTGAAATAAAATTTTCACTTAAAATCTCTGTGTGGTTGCTTTTTGGCGCTATCGTTAAAATGCACAATTTATTGATCAGTGAACCGAAAATAGTTTTCTGTTGTTAAAGAACAATGCTTGTCTGCAGTAACAATGAAAGCGGCAAGAAATGGAAGCTTGCACAAGAACGTCACGGTTCAGTGATTTCCAATCGCGAATGAAATGCGAGTTGGGGCTTGCTAGTAAATAAAGCTTTTATAGGCTTCAGAACAATAAAAATATAACATGACATCATCGATCCAAAAATAACAAAAAACCAGTCAAGCTGGTTATACCAATCAAGATCGCTGAGAAATGCAGGCACAAATACACGAGTGTGTATGGAATGATAGGACAGTCAATATCTAAGTCAAGTTAAGTATCTTCAGGACTGTGTTTTAGATAGCCCCAATGAAACTCTTCGCAATGCTATCGTTTTACTAGAATAAATAGTGATAAATATATTTAGGAATTTTTCGTGATTGGTTCAGGAAGTTTCTTGTACTAAATGGTTCCAGCCCAGAAGTCTCAGTTGTCTGTCACCGTGAATTTTGAACAAACCACTGAACAAAGACAAACGACACCGTCTCGAAGTAGTGCCATTTTAACAATAACGTTATTGAGAGCCAGTTACAACCTTTTCACACTGATCAAAGCTAGAAATGATTGGCATGGGTCTCTTCTGAATGCGTTAGCTACAGCGCGGACTACTACTACTACTACTTCTCCTCCTACTACTACTACTATTTAAGACTCACCTTAATAACTTTACCGACTATGAACGAACCCATGCCAACAGCAAGTGCGCGATGCAAAAGGACTTACCAACGACAACGATAGAACAGACAAACATCAGACTGGAGTAACTTACAGTCTGACAACAAGAGAGGATGAAGGGAAAGAGCAAATCCCCCATACATGGGCCTCTTCCGATGAAAATTATTTGAAAACTATCTTTGGTTCTGTGTCTGATTGCGTGGTTATTTTAAGGACGACACCTCATTGGACAGCTAGGGTGACGTCATGTAATTTTAGATTGTTGACATGGGAACAACAGATAAAAATAACCTTCGCAGCCTGTGTGCGAACTAATAATAAATTTCTAATAATTATCATCGGGCACTGGGATTCACAGATCTCCTACTTCATTGTCTCTTGTTGACAATCAATAGGCCGAAGTTTCCCTGTGATTGGTTCAATGCGCTATTTGCGATATTTATGACTGATGTATTACCCAGTCAGTGATTTTAATGATTGGTTCGTTGACCATTCAGACCATTTGTGTTTGTCGTATTGACGAGGTTTTCACTGATCTATTGTGCGTTATTTATTGAGCTTGTTTTCATCACTTATATGTGTCGGATTTTATGATGAAAGACAGGTTAAAGCTTTTGTAATGAACAGTGTCATCAGAACGGAAACGTAGGTAAATGTCCCTCCGATTGAGGCTAAAAGTAGACCTTTTGCCTTGCACCTGAAGGGCATATTCTGCAGCCATGAGGCTGAATCTGCCACATAAACCTCCAACATAACTGCCGTACGTGAATGAGATTCGGAGATAGTCCGACTGACAACTGCGGGACTCTTCTATTTCAAGGCTAAGGACAAGAAAGGAGAACCAGAAGGTTAAAGGAAAAACGCCCCAGATCTCCAGATCCCTAAAACTTTATTTCACTATTAATTGGGCCTTAGTAGTTACATGCGTCGTCTATTAGTGTAAACTTGCAAATTAGTAATAGTAATTGGTCTGTGGAGTACAATTCAGGGAGTAATCGGGCGAGTAATTTCAAATCGGCCAAGCGCGTAGCGCGATATCAGACCGATTTCAAATTACAAGCACGATTACCCCTAGATTGTAAGACACGAAGTTCAATTACTCATTAATCGCATCAATAAGAAAACTCGAGTTTAAAAAGTCTATGTGAACTCTTTTGTACTCAATACGTCTGGGATATTTTCTATCAGTTTTGAAAGTGGGAGGTAAACGAAAAAAAATCTATTTAACGGTGTACCTCACTGACTCGCATGCAACATAGGTGTTCAATTACAGCTATTTTGTAATTGGATAGCCGTAATTGGGCACCCACGTGACTGCGCACCAATTGCGAAGAAATTGGTGCGCGAAAGGCCAATCACAATCGAGAACTTTGTTATGGATACGAAGTGATAATCTGATAGCACAAATACAGAAAGAATTCTGCTACTGAAAAACATGACACTTTTACAAGGAAAATTTGTGAAACGAAGACTTTACTACGAAACGCTGCTGACCACGCTGTAAATAGACCGCTGTACAGGTAGTGAGAACCTTGTTTCTCGCTTCCAGGTCCTTTTAGTTCCTCCCCTGGTTCCTGGTGAATTTCGTCACAATTAAAACGGAATTTCTAAAACAATTTAACTCTTCCGATCAAATATCTAAACAAAACGATGCGTTGCATGCCTTGGATCAAATTGCAAAATATAACGTGGACAATGTGTAATGTAAATTTAATAAAAATCCTATGAAATCTTGAAGTACCGCAAACTCTATTCTGGTGATAAATCCACGCCGTTCTAGGCCCATGAGTTTGTTAACAAAACATTCCGGTTATACCTCATCCTATATAGATTTAAGCATACCACATCCCCTGAAAGGCCTTTTAAATAACCGCCCACAGTACCGGTATTTTGCGCGTGCCAACCAAAAATCCTTACAAAGTTTTATAAGCCCGGGCTTATAACCTCAATTATATGGCATGGCAAAAATAAATATATAAATAACTAAATAAATATTTTTCAATCTTACGCATGGCGATAGATCCCAATGCCCCGATAAGGTTTAGGAAATTCAATCCTCCAACATTTTGTCTTGTTCACACCATAATTTCCGGAGCTTGGATACAGAAAAAAGAAAAAAGGCCAGAAGAAATACTTGCTAACGTTTAAATTGCGGAAAAACTCAGTAAAAACATAGTCGAGTAAGGGAACTCAGCTGAAAGGCTTGCGTGAGCTAACTTAAGTGAGAAGTGAAGAGCAGTGATTGTTTACGTAGTGAGGGGTGTATTAAAAACTTACTTGAGTCACAAGTTCCTTTTCCGAGAAGGAACGTCAAACCTGCGATAACATAAAAACAGCAAATCAGTGAATTCGGTTTAACTTGTAGAATGAATGAATCTATAAATCAAACAAAGTTAGCGTATATAAGTTCACCGTACAGAAGTTATTATCAACATTGGGCCTAGGCTAATTCCTATACACAAGTACATGACATGTTACGCACAGTGCCAATAAACGCCTATATTATAGATTCGTGGTTTGCGTAATTTCAGCTCAATCAGTATTTTAAGAAAAAAAAGAAAACCAAGAAGTTTCGAGTTTTCGTAACTAGCTACCGCCAGACATACTATAGCTGCATCAATTTAATTCTGCCAAATGGTTTCAAATTAATGGCCAATCTTCTGTAAAGAACTCTCCTTTACGAAAACGTTCTCACGCCGAGCCCGTTCGATTGGCAGAATTAAAATCCGCCTATGGTAGTTAGACTAAGAACATGCACAGCGAAAAGCCTACTCCGAAAGGCATTATCTGATACAGAGCAGGCTTAATAATACCTTGCAGAGGCTTTTCCGAAGGTAGAGGCCAATTTGATAGGAAACATACAAGGATGCAGGAAGGACAGCATTAATTATTTTCCGCTAATTTGGTTTATGTGAAAGAAAACAAATTTTTTCCTTTTTTCCATAGAAACTCGTGGAAATGGGGAGGGAGTGAATATGAAGCTTATTTTTTAAAGATATTTTTCAACAGTTTTAAGTCAAGTGATCTCAACTCGCCTCGAATTTAAGACTAGGCTTTTTCGATTTCTAGTCAAATGTGATTCAAAATTACAAGATTACGATTGTCTTCAGCGGAACAATGAAGGAGAAATTTGACTGCAAATTCACTAACCACGGGTATGTTTTTTTCCCAAAGAAATAGCGAACAACCATTTCAATATTACACGACGTGGTTGGAGTGGTCTTTATCACGCAATGCGATAAATTTTTACAAATCTTCGAAAATGAGCTACTTTCTTCTTAATTCAGCTTATCTTTTATTTACAGAATCAGGCACACCCCTATACTCCAGTGGATATCAAGCTAGTTGTGTTGAAAAAGTGATGAACACAGATCATTGAGTTGATAACTCAATCATTCCAGCTGCCTTTCCTGTCTCCTAGCAGCGGTTGCCTAGGCAAGATATAAGTCAAGAATTTATAAACTTCAGTTTCATCGCATAAGGTATGTTGTTGGTAACAGTCTCAAGTACCGTTAAGGCTTACCAGTACAGAGGAGAAACCATTTTGGAAGGAAATGGCGTTGATTGAGGGCATTCTGGTTGCGACTGTACATATTCTTGGTGAGTTTCGACTGAACATGTGATTATCAATTAGTTACCTTCGGCTATCTTAAATACGTATAGTTAGAGCAACATGGCTTTTCATTTTTCACGCGAAATCCAAGTCGAACTTCAAATGAACAAACAAACACAAACAGAGTTAGATCTCTTTGATTACTTCTTGATTGTTTTGTTGTTGTTGCTGCGGTTTTTTTTCTTCAATTTTTTTCTCTGATGGGAAAAATATAAGTTTGACCAATGTATCGCTCCTTGCTGTCTGAAAATTTAGTGAACTTACATTTGGATTTTGTGAAAAACCTACTCTGTATAATGCCTTTTGGCTTTTGGCTGTATATGTTCTTAGTCTAACTGTACAGTAAGTGGAAATCATAAATTGTGCCAATCGATCGGGCGCGAGAAAGAGAGTTCCTTACAACATATATCGTTCGCTTTTGGCCATCAATTTGAGACCACTAGGATGAAACAAAACGATTTAGCTAGGGAGTTCCTAAGGTTTTGTGGCAACTGAGTTGTTGCCAAATCAATTGCTAATAAAAAATAATTTTAAAGATATATCACAATCGCACTTATAGCTATACAGGAGTTGAAACGAACAAGTTTTTAATCCGTTAGCACAATGAGACATCGTGTACTTGTTTGATCGAACTGAAGACAAAATTTGAACTGGAACTGGTACTCTTTATGCAGCTGAGGGACAAGATTATTGAGTGACGAACATTCAGAAAATTGACGAACTGTTTTTTTTAAAACGAAAAGCGCAAAACATGCACTTTAGCTCCCAGTTCGGAGGACGAGGATAGAATGCTAAAAACAACTGGAAAAGCGTTTCAACTCATTTCCATAACATCTAATATTTGTACAGTTTGAAACATTTGGCGCTGTTGGAATTCAGAGCTATATCGTGTGCAGGTAAAATGTTAACAAATTATTAAATAAAGTATTTTGCTGCCAAACCGATGTCAATTAATATGTAGAGCCGCAACAAAAACTGTTGCCCTTTTTGGTTTATCTTTAATTTTAAGCTTGTTTACATTGCTTGATTTTGAGTTGAATCACCATAAATGTGTGACACGCGTTATCAAATACTTCTCGTCCATTTTACTGTTTTCTAGCTAATGTCGTGTCTTGATATTACAGTGACAAAAGCCTTTCGTAAAAAACCTACCGTTTGTGAAGTTTTAGTGAGCGTGACTTTGAAAGGAATACTAAAACACAACGCTAAATTCTTGACTTACTTTTCCAACGCAGTTTTTTGTTCGTCCTAAGAAATCAAGCACTCTGGAACAATTTCGATTTGTACCTCAGTGACGGGTGTTGTAATCTCTCCTAAGTTAAACTTAACTGCAAAGCGATTTTTTCCGCTCATTTTCTTGTCGTGTTTTCCTCAATAAAAATTCAGCTCATTTTTTTAAAGACGTGAATGTGCTTACGTTGTGCTTACGCAATGAACGACTTTTCGCGGTTGGGGAGATTGGTCATGTGCAGGTTTACGTGACTGTCACTCACTCACTATGTGTAAACGTTATGTTCATTTCGAAATGGCTGCCGCGTGCTTCTGCGTGAATTTTCAAGACGTTAATATCCCGTTTGCGGAAAGAAGTGTCGCCTTTTTAGAATTATAAGTCAAAAGAAGAAGCCCTAAGAAACACTTGACAGCTTAGACGGCAGCAGCTGTGTAATATATATTACTATGATGCATGAAAACAGAGAAAATAACAGCAAGGAAGAGAGCTAGGCGTGATACTTGTTTGGTATATATACGTACCAACTGGTGTTATTCCAGAATACTAGGAACACCGACAACCGCATTCATAAATATCTGCATAAATTGGAACTTAGCTAATGTTAGAATGCCAAGTGTGTATTAAACTTTAGGGGCACCCACTGCCAGTGAGAAAATTTTAGCAAAATACTTGAAACGTCATTTTCTGCTTTCTTAGATTGTTTCAGAGCTTTTTAAAGGTGTTAATATTTGTGTAACTGTAATACACTGTTGATCTGTTCAACGTTTTCATCTGAAAGGAAACTTAAGGTCGCAGAAAATTTTAGGAAACGGAATCCTATAGTGTGTCCCCAATTGTGCTAGATCAATTTGACACATGAATAAAGTTATTATTATTATTATTATTATTATTATTATTATTATTATTATCCACGAAATTTCCAACCTGCTAATGGCTGTCCGGAAATGCTAACTGACCTTATTTTGCACTCTAAACGACGTAATGCTATTTGTCCCTCTGAAAACAATAGTAATTAAAAAAAAAAACAGTCTTCTTGTTACGAAAATCTGAATTGATGTTTCGCTAAAGCAATCACTAGTTTTCACTGCCATTAAATCCGAATATCTCAGGCGATTAAGGCCTGCCGAACAGATATTCCTCGAAACTAACCGTTGGGTGCCCCTGAAACTTCGTTTGTCAGTAGAACACATCAGATATTGCAGTTTAAATGTGTGTTTAAAAGTTTTATTTGCAGATAATTTTGTTCTTTTAGTTTCTACTCTTTCCTGGAATACAACCATTTGAATTCACTTTAAGTTAAAGAGGGAAGTCTCAATGGGCGTATAGCTTGGACTGTTGGCGGTACAAACAATAAGATTTTGGTGGTACCTGTTGTTGACTGTTGACTCACTATATGCCTACAGAATATTTGGTCGTAATCGGAGCCACAACCTATTGAAATGCTGTTGTAAAAGGTTAAAACACTCCCTAACAAATATCTCTAAGTTTTCAATGATTCATTACGTACTATACGTAACAAACCAATGCTACTGAAATTGTATGAGAAATTCTAAAACATTTAAGTCGATTACAGCCAACTCCCGCTTTGCGAACCGTCAGCGCCATTTAACGAGGACCCCGTTATTACGGAGCCGGAGAAGCAGTGAAGATGAATTACTGAAGAGTAAATCCTGCTGTTAAGGACACTAAATCTTGGTCCGGTTGGTGTTCGTTACAACAAGTGTTGACTGCATCTCTACAACAAAGAAATTTATTGACACAAAATTTTGTACCTTCTCAAATAATGAAAGTCAGAAATTGACAACTAGGTTTTCAGTGCTAAAACACTGGGAAATTTAATTTTAATTTTGCCTGAAGGCGTAACACTTCACCCCTCTCTATATATTTATAATAGTTACAAATACAGTGAGACCGCTCCTTTCGATCACTTTGATATAATGGACATGCAAATGCTACGCTGATACTCAGTCGGTGCGAGATCGCTCGCTTTTTTCGTCCTCCTGGGAAGAAGTAAGCGTCCTTAAACCGTCTGGAAATCAGGCTATGCAGTTGTTTACGAACTGAAAAAAACCTCGTACAATCAGGCAGTTTTTCGTCATTTTGAAAACACCATAAACATAACCACTCCCTCAACGCAAACAAATTGTTCATGGCTTGTCGGTGACCGTGTAAACCGGGATTCACTGTAATTGCAATTATTAGTCGTACTAATTTTTCCTCTGTTGTTGGTCGCTAATTAGACAAGCATGCAATAGTGATGTATAAAAAATGGAATCTAAAGTTGCCAATATCATAATAGCGTTCTAAGAAGTTGCTGTGTAATTTCTTAAGTTAATATGCTCATCACACGAGTGCAAATTAAAGAACAATTCGCTTAAATCCAGGGCGGGACCCCTTCATATAGGTGAAGGAGGTGCTCGATTATTGGACGATTGAAAGATCCCCCTATGAAAGGGCAGCTGAATCTCGTTTAGCCGAGTGGGCTTAGCGCAAACTTTAATCCCCTTGAGAGACATCAAAACAAGACTCATTATCAGACATATTTAGAATTTTGATTGGCAATGAAGACGATTATACGCAATTATATATTTTTTTTCGGCGCAAGCTTTTAAAGGGACTCATGGTGTTTCGCCAAAATAAAGAAATTCCGGTCACTTACTTGTTTCACTTACTTGTTTCAATGTGAAATTAAATTGGCTAGAAAGATTCTAAAGAGGTACGTAGACAAGGAAACTGAGTATTTTAGGAATAAAGCGTAGTATTCTGACATAGACTTCAAGGCCGTCGCCTTTTCTCTTAAAATCCGAATTGTGGAACTGGCGTTTCCTTATTTACTCTTGCTCTAGACTTTATGTTGTTGGAACGCGAAGATTCCTCTTTCCCTTGTCATAGACCAATTAATAATCGTAACTACGGATGATTTGAATTTGTGACGGGAGGTCCATAAATAATAATTATGATATTACTACTCTGAAGGAAAGCTGATTTTTTAGGCGTTATTTTGTCTCTTAAGTTCATATTTCTTTGCTTTCTTCCACCGTACTGGTAAAATTTCTGCTACAATTATAATCACATGTTAGATTCTCAGCTATAACGAGCACACCTTTCACCTAAATGTGGGAGCACCCCCCGGAACTGAACACACGTCATGCAGGGTCTGAATGGGGCGTTAATTACTTCTTTTTCAAGTTTGTCTTTTTCCAGCCGTTCCAAAACATTCAGCAAAAATTCCATGATGTCAGCTGACAATAATTAAACTTACGTGACTATCGTATGGTAAACACAATCATTTAGCCAAACTCTTAAAATTTCAGTTGATATTTTTGCAGCCGATTTCTTATCCTGTCAGTACATTTAGCCAAACACCTACGGTCTCAGCAGCTAGGCGCTATTCAACTAATTTCCCGGTTGTTGTTTAAAACTCTCAGATTTTAAAAGCTGACAGCTACAATATTCTCGCTCGTCTCGCAGCTTTCAGTTCTTATTAGAACCCCACTCAGACCCCTTGATAGGCTTAGAACACGCTTTCCTTTGTGAACATGATCACAGCTGAGATGAAGAGAAGCGTCAACGGGTTGCTGATGGACAAACGACCTTGGCCTAAGAAATATAAAGATTAGAAAAAATTAGAAATCAGGGGTTAATGAATCAGATGATCACAGGGATAGGATTTGTGAGGCCACGAGGCATAAAATCTAGATCAGCAGTACCCCATGGCTCAGTTACCAGGCAGTGTAATGTTCCTGAGAACATGGATCAAACTTTACCGAGATGCTAAGACCAGGGCTTATAATTTTAACCCTCGGAAGTACAAGCAAACTCATACCCCAACCTTTGTACAAGGAAGGGGGGGTGGGAACCGACAACGGGGGGGGGCTGGTGGACCCCCTTGGGTTTTTGTTGTGTTACAATATTTCCAAAAGATTTCGCCTTAATTTGGTAGATATCCTGTGATGTGCTCTACTAGATGAGGTACATACTATGAGTTGTCACGAGCGCTGATGCATGGGTCCTTGACGTCATCCAAAACTAGAAATTATCAAGAAAACGGCGGATATTGATTTTTTTTGACAGTTTGATAAACGAACTATGTGAAAAAATATTAGGGAGCCAAAAAAGAGCGCGGACAGTCACTCAAAACTGGACACGATTGCACGGCTTGCGATGAACAAATTGTATGAAAGTTAAAAAGGAAGACTAGGGAACTTGACAAGAAATGGCACAGATGGCCAAAATTGTACAAGATTTAACGGTCTGGATATCAAAATGCAACAAAACGCATAAAAAGAAAAATCAAGTTAACGAGCTATTAGGGCTTAACTAATAACTATAACTAATAACTAATAACTAATAACTATACGGTAACAGCAGTGATGCCTGTAGTATACTGATACCTGCAGTAAAGGAGGCCTTGAATCCCTTGTAGGTGGTGGTTGCATTGTTGTCGCTTACAAACTGAACCCAAACCATGTTTCCAGAGCTCTGTATTGTGCTTGGCTTGGTGCTGCCGCATATGGGCTTAGAAAGGATTGCTCCAAAGTCCCCCCGGATTTCTGAAGGAAAGTTTGGATTCTCAAAGTAGGCTTCTCGGACCTCCAAGTAGTCGTTTTTACAATTCTCACTTTGTTCCAGCTCGAAGGTGTCAAAGGTGATTTGGATCTGGCGTCCTTCAGGAACAATTAAATACCACTGCCATTCGAAGCTTTCAGGATAGTTTTCTGAGCCAACCTTTGGGGTGCCAAACTCGATTGTCTCATCTTCAGATGCATTCAGGTAGCTCTGACCCCCCTCTACAATGTGAAAGAAGTTAAATCTTTCATTTATCTCTGGAGTATACAGTAACTAATAACAATAACCACTGATAATCGAGTGACTACTGGGAGCCTGAACTAGATTCCGGTATTCGTAATGTTTCTTTCAAGTTTGGCTATCAATCATACTTGCAAATTTTCTTTGAAAATGACGACTATATTTTGTATAGGAACTTTCACATAATGATGGTAATGAAAGCAAAGATTTTTTCTTCTGACTGGTTCATGATGTTACTTGTGGTAAATGCTTTGAGCCCTGAAGACTCGTACTTCCGTTAAGTATGACTGTCTGTTAAAATAATTCAACAACCTGAGAGGACTGCTCACGCTTCATAAACGACTCAGGTAAAAAGACAAAAATTAAAACGAATATACAAAAACACCACCTAGTATCGATTTGCCATAACTATATGACGGTATAAATATTCCTTCTTTTCATGTTGTCGAAACGTCAGTCAAGTTCACCAACCACAGTCCTATTCAAAGCTGCCCTAACTTTACGATTACACAATACGTAGACTGTGTTATTTGTCCTCTTTCTGTTTAGTTTACATTATTTGTGGTTGTCCCATTGAGTTGTTTGATAATCGCTGAGTGTTGATATTGGAAAGATCTTTAAAGATATTTGGAAATATTTATGGCGATCCTCCCTTATAACCCTCAAAGATCTTCAAGGATCTTGTATAATCTTGCAAAGATCCCTAAGGCTCCTGCAACGATCCGTCAGGATCCTGTTTCGATCCTTACAGTTCCTGTAACAATCTTTCAGGATCCTACTAGATGCTTGTGGTACCTACAAAGATCCTCAAGGTCCTAATAATCATAATAATAATAATAATGACGACGACGACGACGACGACGACGACGACGACGACGACGACGAGGATGATGATGATGATGATGATGATGATGATGAAATTACACGATCCTACGGGATCCCAGAAAATCTTGTGGGGGGGGGGGGTCCTTATGGGAATTCTACGAGGGTCGGTCGGCGAGCACGTATTGTATGTACTGTATCTAGGCGCATTATTGGCATGTTGGTTATTACTATCACTTTATATCAAATTAACGCATATGGATTAGTATATGTAATGGCCTGAGGCCGAGTCAGAATTAAGGATAAATTTTCACGCGTGTTTTCAAAGTTTTCACAAAATTGCTCGAGTCGCGTAGTGACGAGGGCAATTTGTGAAAACTTTGAAAATACAAGTGAAAATTTATCCTTAATTCTACGAGGGCTCAATGCGGTTACTTGTTTATAAGATAGAGGGCAAAAGTTTCTGAAAACTTTTTTATTGCACGTCGAAACACAATCCGCCGCCGGCACTCAGAATAAACAATTCTCCACACAAGTAGTTTATTAAACTGCTACTCAGCGTCCAGAAAAAAAAAACTGTCTTTTATGCATATGTTCATCTTTTGAGATAATTACAATTCTAGTTCATTGACAAACTCACACTCAAAACTCAAACTAAGTAAATCTAAAGTATTTAAGCTTACCTAAGTTGCGAAGCGACCTCTCGCTCGCTGAAATAACCAAGGTTTTTGGTAGTTTTAGAACAAATAACCATTTGCTGTTTCCCGTAAAACGTTCAGGTTCACCTTCTGGAATTTCTCTTCGAACTATCACCCGATTTCCATACCATTTTTGCCAACCAACTCGGTTAAATTTAAACTCTGAAACTATATTCTTGTGTTGAACAACTCAGAATCCAATTCAAAATCTGCTTTTCGTTTCAAGACGCTTACAAAATGCAAATGGCGCGTTCTCGCGCTTAGCCAATCAAATGCGAGTATTTTTGGCGCTTGCCCAATCAGGAGTTTTGCCCACGTTGGAAAGATAATTAAGAAAAAATGCCCGCTGTCTCAACCAATCAGCAATCAGTAATTTTGCCCTCTATGTTATAAATTGTTTATCAAATTCTCATCTTCGGTGATCGCATTGAGGAATATTTTTGAAAAAAAAACGCTTGCTTCGTTGTTAATACTTTTAAAAGCAGCGGCACTTGATTGTGTTCTTTGTGGTTGTTGTTGTGATTTGCTTATTGGGTGACCGTATTTTCTCGATTAAACGCCGAGCCTCGAGTAAACGCCGGGTTCAAATAAACGCCGGGTCTACGAGGTCTTGTTTTCAATAAACGCCGCCGGCGTTTAGTCGGGAAAATACGGCATCTGTGTTTGGTTTGATTAGCATGGTTTTGTGTGATATTTGTGCTTGTTGTGATTTGTTCAACGTTTCGATTGTGTCTGATTCTTTCAATTTTGTTAGTTTTGTTTGTTATAATTGACTCATTGTGTTTTTTGTATTTTTTGTGATTGGTTAATTTTGTTATTAGTGTTTCATGAGTTAAATGTGTTGTGTGTAGTTGTAGCGATAGACCTAAATTTAAAATTGAACTATGTTCTTTGTTGGCTGTGGCCATTAGCTTACGCACACGTCACTTACCTCTGTCGGACTCGACGATGAATGTGAAGTTGAATCCTCTGTAATGAACAGAGTCGTCAGTAACCAAACGTATGTAGATATTTCTTCCGTTTGGGTCATTCTCGGGGTCTTGGCCTCGCGCCTGGAGCACATATTTTTGATAATTGGGGGTCTTTCTGCCACAGTCGCCTCCAATTCCCAAAGAGGGGTAGGAGGAAGTGATACGGAGACGATCGCATTCACAATTGAGGCATTCTTCCAATTCCTGGCTGGGGGAAAATAAGAACGGAAACTTCATCAGTACTATCTGGGTGGTGTATGCGTTGCATATTAGTTTTAATGTGATCTTTATGACGATGCAGATAATATCGGTATCGCCACGTAAGGGCGGTTTCAGGAATGTTTTGATTGGTTAGGAGGTGTGCAATCGACAACTTGATATATATATATATCTATATACATATATATATATATATATATATATATATATATATACTTCAAAATAAATAAAAAGATAGGTCACCCTTAACAAGTTTGAAACAATGGATAAGTTTTTCTTGTAACTTTGATCGACTCGACTACGCTGTTTTCTCTTTTTCTCTCTTACCCTCCCCCTCACCCGCCAGTGCCGGTCATGCCGTCACCTTCATTTGCACAAAGAGGGACAAAGAATGATGTCACTAGAAAGACCTGAAAGATGAACACGACCTAAAGATTAAAAATCTGAGCAAACGATTTTCAAGTCCCGATGAAATGTCAAAGAAAGCCAGTCACTTTGATTTGTCTAATTTTTATATATAGGACAGTAATGGAAAGTTGCAAGACTCCACTATGATACCCTCTACATTTTAAATTGTACCGTATTTAACTTTTGCAGCCAATTTCACGTGCAATTTTAACATGTAAAAAACTTATGCTAAATTTTACATTCCCGCCTTAGAATGATGGAGTCATTGAAACGATAACCGTTGTACCCGACACGAAACGTTGGACAGACAACCCAAACTGAACGGCTGCATTAATATAACGAGACTTTATTCAAGTTGACAGGAAAAAAAAAGCGTTTTATGTAACGCCGAGAGTTTCCGGTTCTTGTTATTCAATTTGAAAAGCAGCGTGTGCGGATTTTTGGTGTGCCCCTAATTAAATCGCAAACAATATAAAAATTTGTGCTGCAAATTTACTAGTTTAAATAGTAAGGATCATCTTAAGTTATGACATTGAAAGAATTTGTTAATCTTACTAGTGAGTATAAAACCCGATGCCTTCATAAGGTTCAGGAACTTCAATTCTCCAACATTTTGTCTCGTTTATGCCATAGTTTCCGGAGCTGGGATACACGAGTTCACCACTCGTTTGGCCTGTTATGTTCGTCATACCATTTGGGCAAGCTGTAGAGAAACCAAAATCATTATATATGCGTATTTTGTTCGTCAGGTACCTGTCGTCTTTCGCCATTTATTCTAGTACATTAGTTTACTGTAATTCTTTTGCAATTTTCGGTTAGACTGCGAGCAGTCTCTCTTTTGCTCTAAAATCCGTGCTGGACGAACGGCAAAGTCACGAGGGCGATATAAAACCGCGAGTAGCGTGGGCGGGAGAGTGCACGCTACTCGCGGCTCGCGGCTCGAATATCGCACTCGCTTTCTCGCCGCGCCTCCGGCAGGGATTTTAGAGCAAAAGAGAGACTGCTCGCAGTCTAATTTTCGGTCTGTGCCTATACCTTTACCTCTAAAAGTTACTGAAACCCTTTGGGCATGCACTGTAGGCATGTACTTATGTGACGTAAACTCAAAGTATGTTTATTTAAACTGAATTACGGGGACCAGTCAAATGTATAAGCAGCTAAGTACCCTAATTTGCAATTCGTGTTAATCTTTTCAATTTGACCCATTCGTACCTTCTTTTGCATTGGCTGGGTTATTTAAACCTTTCTTCAATGTTCTAAGGGTTATTTTTATGTTTCGCTCAATTTGGTGGCCAGTTCCTTTTGTGACACAGCTCCTTTATTGGTTCTTCTAGGAAGAGACAATCGTCTCCATTCATTCTGGTGGGTTCTAGCATGAATGATTGAAAGTTATGACCACTTCCCTTCAAGTGCAATTTGTTCCAAGTGGACTTCCAGACATTGATGATTTACATGTATCAGATGTGTTGCAGTCTCATCTTTGTTTCGTTTAAAGGTTTAAAATGAGTAAATACATTTAGGGTCCTCTAGCTTCACATTTATTACTGATTGCGTTTAACCCAATTCAAAACCTTTTCTGATGAAACACGTCTCGTCTTCGTTATCAATCTAAGGAGCTACCTCGAACGATTTTCTCGTCCAAGACCGCTAGAGCGTTAGCAAAATTTGTAAAATGTTGTAGATCACTTGAAGTTTATGCTCAAGAAATTTCAAGAAAATTGTCTGGTTCATTTCTCTGAAACATTGAAAAGCGAGAATTTTGCCACTTGATCCGGCTTGGAGCTCATGATGGGGTTTATAAAACTTGAGTAGCGAATCCTTTTATTAGTTCGTGAATACATGTATGTTGCAATTGAAAACACTTTGCCCAGAATTTTACAAAAAGTTTGTGTGATGTTGTCAGAAAGCACCGCTGGCGTAGAAACTTTTAGGATGCATTTGACGTTCAAATTTTTCTGGGAAATCTGTTTCACCGATTTGTCTAACATTTTAGGCAGTTTACGGTTGGCTATATGTAAGCTGGCTAGAAATTGTACAAAAATCCCAACTCACAATTTTGTGTAACGACCAACTTTGTTGAAACAGTGCGTTGTAGTTACTTAGATAAATATTGTGCCCGTTTCACTCATCGTCTGTTAATTAAATCAGTTACCTTTGTCATATTTCTAGATGAATAGTGCAAATAACTCTTTTTGGTCGACCTAAATTTCACAAAGTTATAGGAATTTATGAAACTTCACTGAGGGCGGTTTTAATCTGATTTCGATTAAGTCACCTTAACAAATACAAAACGGGCAAAAGGAGAGGTAGAAAAAGTCGGGGAAGAATATCTTGCTCGCACTTAATATGTACAAAGTCCGAGTGAACTACGTATACCAAAGTCGGTAAAGCGCCCATAAAGAACGACGTGAGCGGCAGTACATTGATAGGAGTGAGTCGAGCAGGGAGGCTAATCACACGAGCGATCGAATGAGCAAAACAAGCCACTTGAGCGAGCGAACCAGTTGAGGGACGCACCCGGACGCTTGACTTAGTAGCAGCCATTCGACTAGTCTAGCAGCATGCGCAGTTAGGAAACCTTAAAAGCTTTCCGAGAACGAGATCTATGTGAAGTGCTTGATCTAGATGATATTGTAGTATTGACAACTTACTTGAGTCACAAGTTCCTTTTCTGAGGAAAAACGTCAAAACTACAACAACATAAAACAGCAAATCAGTGAAGTCAGATTAGCCAGTAGGATAAACGACACCACAAATCAAATCACGTTAGCGTATAGATAAGCTCACAGTGCAAAAGTCATATCCACAAGCACATGACTTAATCGCAGTTCCAATAAACACCCATATTCTAAATTCATGGTTTGCGTGATTTCACCTCAAACAGTGTTTTAAGAAAAAGAAAGAACAAGAAGTTTTGATTTTTCGTCAAAAATTAATTTGTATTAGCATTTGTTTTGGCAACAACTCGGTTGCCACCGAACGTTAGGAACGCACTAGCTACAACAATTCGTTTCAGCCTAATGGTTTCAAATAAATAGGCAAAAGCGAGCGATGTCTGTTGGAAGAAATACTCTTTTATGAAATTGTTCGATTGGAAATCTATTCCCACCTACTGTCGGATAGTCTAGAAATATCCACGGGGAAAAGAATGTATACAGAGTAGTTTTTTTTTCATGAAAATTCAACTGATGTAAGTTCACTAAAGTTTTAGACAGCAACCAGCGATTCATTGGTAAAATATTTTTTTTCCCACCAAAACGAGAGAAATTTGGAGAAACGGGAGAAATAATCAATGATTAAAAGATCGAGCAGTATGTTTGTTTTTGTTTGTTCAGTTTGTTTGATTCTAGACTTGGGTCTCGTGTGGAAAACGAAAACCTTTGATGCATTAACTACACTTCATTCATAAGGAGGTTTTCACTGAAGGAAACAGTCATTGATAATCGTATATTTACAAAACTCACCAAGAATGTACACAGTCGCGAACAAAATACGCTCAATCAGCGCCATTTTCTTTGCAAAATGGTTATCCTCCGTACTGTTGATACTTAACGGTACCCCAGCCTGCCGCCAACAATACACCTTAAGCGGTGAAACTGAACTTTATAAATTGTTGACTTGTGTTTTACGTAGGGCAACCGTTGCTAGGTTACAGAAAAGGCAGCTGGAAAGATTGAGTTATCAACTGTGTGATTGTGTTCATCAATGTGTCAATACAACTTGATTTCCAGTACAGAAAAGGGGTGTGCCTGACTCTGTAACTGAAAGAAACAAGCTGAATAAGGAAAAAATTACCCCTTTTCGAAGATTTATCAAAATTTACCACCTTGCGTGACAAACATCACGCTAACCACCAGGCAAATTGTTGTTCGTTGTTTCTATGGAAAAAGAAAAAAACATATCCGCGGGTGGTGAATTTGCAATCATATCTCTTTTTGTTTTTTCTACTGATCAAAACGTGTGTGTTTTGAATTATTTATTTAGAACGAATATTCTTGTCTTTGAGATACGAGCTGGACAATTTGCGATCACTTGACTTAAAACTGTTGAAAAACAACTTTTAAAATTATACTTCAGTTTCATTCCCTCCCCATTTACACGTGTTTATTAGGTTTTTATCGTTGGGTCTGATTAGCTTACATTCTGAATATATTAACCATCTTGAAACAATAGGATTGCGCGATTCTTACACAATTCAGTTAAGAAGGCATGGATTAAGGCGACGTTCAGAATAAAAGGATATTCACCAAGTAAGCATACATGTGTTCTGATTATCATGTGAAATGGCAAAGCGATAAATTCCAAAAAAAAATATGTTTAAAAAAGTGAAGTATTTGTGGAACTGAATTTATCCAATTGTCTGTCGGCTTTGTATTTCACCACAAGGCAATGCAAATAAACGCTCTTAATTATTAAAATGCTAAACGTGCCCGTTGAATGAAGTTCGTTTAGCCGTAAAGTTGCCGCCCAATTTTAATCCAAAGTATGTTTAACTTTTTTAGACAAAAATCATTCCGCTTTCTGAAAAGGCCAAACTCACGGAACGGTTTTATGCAAGTATCAGCCTGCTTGAAAATTAAACCAACGTTTAAACTTTTTTATCGGTAATTTTTCTAACATCACCCAGATCAAAATGAAACAATTGTCCAGACATTTCTGCAATGACTTGAACATTAAATTAGTTTTCTCCTCGTATAAAATTAAGATTTTTTCAGTTTTAAGGATCCTGTTCCTGCCGCCAATAGCGATTGAACAGAACTTCCTTGGTGACTTTGTGCAGACTGGTGCACATGCCCAATTCACATGTTCTCGACCTTTTACCCGGTGCCCATAACCCTTGCCCAAATTTCCGCACGGAGACTTATGCAAGAAGTCATATTCAGACTGGTGTGCCAACAGGCATCGTGCCAGAGCACTGGGTTAGACACAAGGTGACAGGGGTGAAAATGCATGATGGTTAACCCAAAACCGTTTCACTGTTGCATGAAATCAGAATTACAGAATTAAATCAGAAGCACGGCTGACTTTGCACGTACATAGGGCACCTGATAACCACAGAGTCACCTTTCACATCAGAAAACAGGAAGATTACAGATATCAAATCTCCCTGCCGTTTAGGGCATCTTTCTTTTCATGCTGGTCATGAGATTTGTGTCAACCCTGCAGGGTTGTATCAACACCCTAATCAATAACGAAATGTCACCTGCCGCTGGAAACTAAGTTAAATAGGAACGTCCTAATAGGAAGATTGTTTAATGGAGTGATAGCGATACAAAATTGCATTTTGGTGGTAACTGTTACAGTCATTCAAGCTTTGAAAGTTAAATCCATTCAGGCATAAGGAGTACGTAGTTTGACGGTGAACCCTTTACGACCCAATAGTGCCAAGGATCTAATTTCTCCTCACAATTTCACTACTTGACCAATCATACAGGTCATGAGAATTTAAAAAATAATCTCCAAAGTCAGTGTGTTAGTGTTTGTACAAATCATCCCAATAAGTGCCATAAAAAATGAGGGAACATACCCTGATGATGACATACTTGTCGAAAACGTTTGGTTCCTTTTAATTGTTTATACCCCCGTTTTTATCTTTTTTAGCCTTGTATATACGTCATTATACCTGTTTATATTGGAGCTTAAAATTTTGATCAATTTGACGCTTTAACCCCTGCCGAGTTGACGGTTGTCGGCTGTAACAAAGCATCTTCTCATCGACCGAGTTAAGATATAAGCTTTTTGACAGATAAACCCTTTTGAGACAATTCAAACAATTTATTGTCGCTTTCATATAATACTTGTCGCAAATTTGTTAAGAAATCAGTTAAACAACAGCTGGCTCTTTAAAAAAAAGCTATGAGGCGGTCGGTAAAGTTAATGCTGTGGCAGACATGCACAGCAGCTATAGCGGTAAGAATGGTCTTTTAAGACCTAAATCCGTATTTGGCCGGTAAACTTCATAAACGCTTGGAGGTTAAATATAAAAACCTTTGATTTTCCACGCTGTTTACCGTAGCTCTTTTTTATTAACTTTTTTGTGTTTCAAGACATTAAGGTTCTTCCATCCCCTGCCTCTTGATAGATTGGTTATTTCCTTATTTGGGTATTCAATGATAAAGATAAAAATAAAAGCGATTTCGTTTAGTTTGGGGGTAGGTGGGGTGGGGAGGGGGCGCAAAAACGGCCAAAATTACAACAAATGTATCCGAATTTTGCCGCCTTTGAACCTCTGTATCTCCCCTCGAAATTGACGGAGCTGTAACGACTGCAGTATACAAAATTCTAAAACTTCGTAGTTACAAACCCTTTTGATCACGGCAAAATATGCAAATTTTATCGAAATTGCAAGCCACGTGAGTAAACGTTTTGTGACAAATTACTAAAGTCATAACGTCTACAGAGTTCCAATTCTGGTAATTATTTAAGGGATGTACTGACAGAATATAGCCGATCGGAGCTACAGTCAGTTTTAAAGGTCGGCCAAAATGCAATGAATTTAAAATAACTTTAGCCGTGTTAGCCTCCAGGCAACTGAGATGGGCAAAAGATAGCGAGTCAAAAGATTTCAGGTTGTACTATATATATAGCTAGCAAAACATATGTGGTGACAGATTTTTGGCAAAACAAACTGTTTTTTTTCACGCCATATAATTAGAAACCGTGATTAAGTCTATTTATACTAGGCAAGTCCCGTCTTAGATAGCGCGCTCCACGGAGGTAAATAGTGTTTCAACTAGGAACGCTGAGAAATTATCTACGTATTGAAATAAAAAGCCTTTGAATAATTAACTAATAGTCGGGGAGCTGAGGCCGGAAAAAAGACGTTTCGTTCAACCCACACCACAGTAAAGGTTTCAAATCGAATTATGGTAGAACAGATCCTCCTGAATAATGCTAGGTAGTTCGTAGAGTTGAAATGTGGTATAACGTTAAAGTTAAGACCATGTTTTGTGAAGTAACCTACGATGAAGGCATGGAAACGAGGCTAACAAAGAAAACTGACTTGAACGGGATTATTTTCTTTTAAAAGGGGCTAAAAGCACAGATATAAGTCTCTTTTCATGCCAAGTTTTATTACAACCTTCGTTAAAATTACTAAACTTGAGTCACGTGGTATATCACGTGACCATCTATGTAAAATTGACAAATTATAGCTGAAACGTTGCAAAAAAGAATACAAGAACATCTTATGTTTAACTTTTTTTATTAAACCAAGACATTTTCTTCATATCTTCGTGTTTTTGGGAGCCCTCTTACAACCACAACACATTCCTACGGCTAGATTTCCATCAACATGAAAACGAGGCTACCCGAAGTATAAGCCAAATCTATATTTGTTACACGTTTAAATGTCAGAAAGAAAGCCAAAAATAAAGTAACCGAGCAATAAGCATTCTGAAGACTACTAACGAACGTTATCAGTATACAATGACCGAAAATTCCGATATTTTTCAAGGCCCTTAGTCTTTAGATCCATATCGAGGCTCTCAACATCCAACATGGCGGCCCCCATGGCTGCATCCCTGCTTAGTGTGGTTTTTTGTCAAGTGGAAAGCTTTTCCTGTTTCTTGCTTTCTTACGTTTTACAAATACGAATTTCTGGTAAATCTTTTACGTGAGGTTTTGTCGAATGGATTCCGAAATATTTTCCAAATTATATTTACTTGTTGCTTGACTACATAGTTAGGCTTTCTTTTGTTGTGTTAACATTTTCAACATGTAAATATTTCTTTTTGATTTTAATTCTAGTGCTTTAGCTGCAGCTTCAGTTGTACACTGCTTTCAACGAGTAGGCCTTTCCAGATTGTGCTCCCAAAAAGCTAACAAAGTGCTCCCAAAAATGCACAAAAGATGCTTAAAAAGTGCTCCAAATCCAAAATAGTGCTCAAAAGTTGCTCCAAAAATTAAAAAAGTGCTACCGAATATTTTTAATTATTTGAAAGAAAAGATGCTTTCCAATTTAGATTTGCAACTAAAAGGCAAGTTTCCATTGAATACAAGTCAATAATTGCACAAATAACGAATAATACTTTTATTAAATAAATGCGTTAGTCAGAGTAGTTTCCATAAACCTGTGAAACACACTTTAGCGTATAACAACTTACTATTATAAATGCTTTTGTTCTCTTTTGTGTTTTCTTACCTTCTACTCTGTACCTTCAACACTAATATTTCACGGGTTTATGGAAACCACTCTAAAACAATGTTCATTTATATAATACCATATCTGCTTTTCTGGCTAACATTACTAGAATTCATTCTAGAAAATGAGTAAAGCCTAAGACAGATTATATAAAGAATCAACTAATCCATCAATTAGCTAGTTAAATAGAATAAATCCATTTTGAAAACATAAAATAAAATAAATATTAATAAAAAATAAATATTGAATGTTTGTTTTTTATTTAATCAAAGCTAACAAAACTTGACAACAAAACTTAACTATATCAATCTCCACCTCAAACTTGATAACAGAACTCAACTATAACAATCTCCTAAAGAGAAAATGATTACAAAAGATGTAAAACAGGAAAACATGGTTTCCAATGTGCAAGCAATATAGTGCTGACAAAGTAGTAAAAATGTTAGTAGCTAATAAGAACTCATTTAGAGCTTTCTCTGGTTATTATTGTATCTGACCATCACAGATGCCTCTATGTAGTCCTCTAGCGCTGCCTCTTGTTGTGCTGACAGTGTAGCGAGAAGGCTAAAAACCCTTTCAGCACTTGCAGAGCTTGGCTGGACAAGTAACACCTTTCTGACCAATGCGGTCCAGTGTGGAAGAGTGTCCTGATGTGCTGCCCACCATGTAAGCTTCTCCTCTTCATTATTACAAACAAAGCCATCCGCAGCAGCAATATATAGTGGCAGCTCTGTTGCTAATGCAGCAACCATGGCATCATTTACGAATGGAAAGTTCTTCAACTCTTCCAGAGAACGAGCATCTGGTCTTAGCGCAGTAACTTGGACCGGACAACAGAAACGTGCTGCCTTAAAAGCAAGGACATTTGAGATGAACTGGATATTAAACTTCTCTTGAAAGAAGTTCAATCCAGGTCGAACACATGCCTTAGCCTCAGTGATCAAACGATTCTGCAGGGCAGCATTACCCCCAGCAATCTCTCTAGCAATGGCTTCAAGGCAGGGAAAGTGGCCTACCGCAACTGCATGCTGGATAGCTGATAATCGCTCAAAACATGTGAAAATCAGTGGCCCATCTCCTTCGAGGTAATAGGTGGCAGTTACAAAATGGACACCAGCATCCACTAGAACTGCAAGTTCTAACTTAAGTAGCTGTAATTCCTGTGGACTTTCGAAAATGTCCAGGAGATGCCGGCGAGTCTGCGGTGAGAGATTGTCGTTCTATTGTAAGAAGGGGGCCACATCGCCAAAGTAATCTGATACTTGCTTCAGCACTTCCCACTTGCTCCACCAGCGCGTGTTACTGTGGGAGGACATCGACTTCCCAGTTTTCTGTTTCCAGAGAAGTTTCGCATTGTAGCTGTGGGCAAATAAATTCACCCAGTGGTGGAAGAATACATCCAGAACCTTGAACACAAAGTTGGAACCCACATTATTGATAGTATGGGAGAAGCAAGTGATATCCATAATCGTTGGATAAAAGAATAACAGTTGCTTTATGGCATTGCCATTTACTGAGGCGCCATCTCTCATTGCAGCCAAAATCATATCTGGCTTGAAACTGTTATTAACAGCCATACATGTCATCAGTCTCTGGGCCAACTCGTTACCCTTGAGAGGCTTAGCAAGAACCTCTAGCCGTAAAAGGCGCTGGGTTGGTCTGAAATCTTGCTGAACATACCGAACCACAATAGCAAGGGCTTCCCTTAGTCGTGCTGTACCATCAAATATGATGGAGGCTTCTGTAACAACGTTGAGCTCGGCTTTCAACTTCTCTTTCTCCTTATCTAAGACAGCAGGTATAAGGTCATTCATGTGACTACTTGAAGTTAACCTTTGTCCATACTTTTCTAAGAGGGGGCGCAAAATGTCAACTTTCGAAATAGGTATTCCTGCCAAAAGGAGAGTTTCCACTACCTCAAAACGAAAGAGTCTCAGGTTGGCCGGCAATGTAGTACCACTTGCATTTTCTTGCTTGTCTTGTCTCTGCAAGCACTGGAAAATGGTCTGACTCTCTTTTCTGTCTGCAGTGATTCTTGCAATTCCAGCCAGATGCTTCTTCGACTTCATATGTCTGTCAACTGAGCTCTTCTTCAGGGCGAGTATCTCGTGACAAGCATTGCATTTCAACTGTCCTTTGACGAACTCTAAATGTTGACCAGGGTGGTCTCGAATCCTGTCCCAAACCGACGTTTTACTGTTGAGATTCTTGTGCTCACGACTCGCTTTATATTTCCCATCATTGACTATAATCTTTCGCTTTCGGGAAATGGACGCTTTTGCCGGTTCTGATAATGAAGCGCCTCTACTTATGGCAGTTTCTATGGGATTTTCTTCGATTTCTTCGCCACTCGACGAAGCGTCCGCCATTTTTATCTGGGCAGACAGATATTCCATATTAGGCGTTAGATTAGTTATTAACTAGTTCAACAGCCCACAGGCTACCCAATATTTGTAGTTACCGACGTACCACAGGAATTGATACCCAATCAAATGTCGAAATCACCAGTTTTAGCCTAGTTGAGATATTATTTGTAGTCAAGGGAACTTGAAATTGCTATATAAAACAAAAAATCCAGTAATTTGCTTCAAATAAGCTAGAAATTGGCTTGTTTACCAAAAAAGTTGTCAGAAGATGCTCTTTGGCCAAAAAAGTGCTCTCTGATCAAAATAGTGCTCCCAAAGCCAAATTGCGCTAAAAAAGTGCCGAGCACAATCTGGAAAGGCCTATCAACGAGTTCCGATTATTTAGATGCTTCTCGGCGCCTCATGGGCCATTAATAATTAAGTTAAATCGATCGGCTAATTTAAAGTATTACCCACTTTTAGTTTAAATGGCTAGCCACGATCACGAGGGAATACCAATTCTCCCACCAGAAAAGAAAAGAAGGCTGACATCATTTTCCAAATGTGTGATTTGTCAGGGCGATAAAAATGAAGTCTTGCGAAAAGGGAAAGAGTCTTCTGTTGAAACTTTTATCTCTGCCCTTTCCCTGCGTCATGATGAAGTTTACGAGCGGCTCTATTCGAAATTTCCGACCGAAAGGATCTTGAACTGTTTTGGCATTCTTCTTGCTACTCGTCCTATACAAGCCAGCAAAATATTAGATACGCTACAAGTTCTAACGTTTCCGCACCACGTCTAACAGAAGACAGTGGCAATACAGAGGATAGAAGGCTTTCTAGGTCAGCAATTGCCCCCACTGATTGGTCGTGTTGTCTTTTTTGCTGCAATAAAACGCACAAAAAAGTCAGGGAAATGCAGAGTGTTTGCACGTTAGGGGCTTGTCAAACAATAAAGGAAGCTGCCGAAAGTAAGTGCGATGAACGGATGCTTCACATACTTCGTGGTGTTAACAATTACCTTATTGCTGCGGAAGACAAATACCACAAGAGTTGCTTCGCTTCATATGTAAGCAAATCAAATCTCAAGCACCAGACCTTTCGAGAAAAAGATGGAGAGTCACTGTATCACGAAGCATTTCAAGGGTTAGCCGAGAGCATCAGCGATGGTATAGCCAGAGGCCGAGCGTATGACATGGTTTCTCTTCTGTCAATGTACAAGGGCTTGTTAGCAAATAAAGGAATCAATGCAAGCAACGACACTACACAGCATCTGAAAAAAAGATTGCAGCATCGTTTTACCACAAGTATCGTGTTTCATCAGCCATCTGACAAAAGCAAACCAGAGCTGGTCTATTCTAGTCAGATATCCGTGCAAGATGTTATTAACGCAGCTGTCACAAGACCGACCACACCAGAAGCAGCAGGTGCCATGGATAAAACACAGCAGATTTTCTACACCGCCAAAATCATCAAGAATGAGATAAAAGCGCGCAAAGGAATCTCCATACGGCCACTGAACATCAATGATATCAATCTCGAGTCTGCTAAGAGTATAGTACCACAAAGTTTGTACCTTTTTTTGCGCTGGATCATTGCCTGTGACAGTGATGTGTATGAAGAGCCTGATCCGTTCATTCCTTGCAGAAACATGGCAGACGAGAGACGCGTTTTAAGCATTGCCCAAGATTGTATTCATAGTGCATCAAATGCTCGAGTGAAAGTGCCCAAACATGTCAGCCTTGCAATGACTGTGCATCATTTAACGACCTCGAAACTTTTGATCACGTTGCTTAACCGAATGGGACATTGCTCGTCCTATGATGAAATTCAAAGTGTTGACACAAGCCTTGCAATGGAGGTAGTAGCCAAGAGTGAGGAATATGGAACTGTTATCCCCTCAAAAATATCACCCATGTCATTTACTCAACTTGCAGCTGATAACAATGATTTTAACGAGGAGACTTTAGATGGTAAAAACACGACTCACGCAACAACAATGGTCGTTTATCAGCGCAAGCCCTTCGGTCCAGAGCCCCCACCAAATGTGGCTGCTGACCATTCACAAAGAAGAAGATCCTATAAAGCACAAGGTCACGTTTATGAAATTCAAGAGTTCTCTGCACACGGGAGAAGGCCAGTGGTTACGTCGTTGGTTGGAGTTAATATCGATGAATGGTTCAAAGAAACAAGTGAAATATACACTTTGGCAAAGAACATGGACTTTGTTTGGAAACTTTTACGTGTCAATCAATCTGAAGTAAACCCGCATGCCCCTGATGACACTCACACTATCCCAGTCGTTCCAACAGTTCACTTGCAGGAATCGGGAAGAAAAAGGCGTGGGACGCACTCTCGCGTTCCCAGGTGCATCAAGGGAGCCTTTCCTTGTTAGGAGAACGGAGTGACCTAGACCAAGATGTCACAACAAGGTGCACTGCCTTAATCTGCAGTTTGTATCCATCGCCAAAGAAAACCCCGACATCAGTAGATGAGCTACGATACCTGATGTTCTGTCAGAGGAAACAGAAAAGCGAGCTTCTACCAGCAACCTCCGACAGCCGGACTCTTCATTTGAAAAGAGCAAATTATCAAGCTTTTGTTTGGAGAAATTCACTTGTCGCTATGCAAGAGTTGCCTTCTCCAGAGAACCACGGATGGGCATTAGAAGACGAGGCCTTAAAACCCGTTTTGATGAATAAAGATCCATCACCAAGAAGCATTCTGGAGTTGACCACATGCAACTGCAAGAAGTCTGAATGTAGGAGCCGTTGTCCTTGTAACATGAATGGGTTGTCTTGCACAGAGGCCTGTTTCTGTATGGCAGACGATGAGTTTTGCAGAAATCCCCACGGAGTAATACCAATGTCCAGAGAATCAAGTGACTCAGAGGACTCAGATTCAGAATGAAATGTAAACGTGTTCTCACTATAGTGTCAATTATCAATTTCAAGTCAATTTTGATTCGAAAAATCTCAATATTCAGATATAATGTGTTCAACCATTTTAACTGATAACGTTCGTTAGTAGTCTGTTATTGCTCAGTTACTTTATATTTGGCTTTCTTTCTGACATTTAAACGTGTAACAAATATAGATTTGGCTTATACTTCGGGTAGCCTCGTTTTCATGTTGATGGAAATCTAGCCGTAGGAATGTGTTGTGGTTGTAAGAGGGCTCCCAAAAACACGAAGATATGAAGAAAATGTCTTGTTTTAATAAAAAAGCTAAACATAAGATGTTCTTGTATTCTTTTTTGCAACGTTTCAGCTATAATTTGTCAATTTTACATAGATGTTCACGTGATATACCACGTGACTCAAGTTTAGTAATTTTAACGAAGGTTGTAATAAAACTTGGCATGAAAAGAGACTTATATCTGTGCTTTTAGCCCCTTTTAAAAGAAAATAATCCCGTTCAAGTCAGTTTTCTTTGTTAGCCTCGTTTCCATGCCTTCATCGTAGGTTACTTCACAAAACATGGTCTTAACTTTAACGTTATACCACATTTCAACTCTACGAACTACCTAGCATTATTCAGGAGGATCTGTTCTACCATAATTCGATTTGAAACCTTTACTGTGGTGTGGGTTGAACGAAACGTTTTTTTTTTTTTTTTTTTTGCAAATTTTTATTTCTTGCCATTACAGCAAAACAATGCAACAATACAATACAATTACAACAATACAAGTTAAACATTACTTACAGTCCGGCCTCAGTTCCCCGACTATAATTACCACAGAACGCACGCATGCGTATTCAATGATGAGGTTTATTTCTCATATCATTTTTTTCACCAGTTTGATTTTCTAGAACCTCGGTTATTTAAAATGAAAGCAACGCCTAATTCTGAAAAGGCTAAATACGGTTAGGTAAACGAATGACTGTCTAGATAATCCTCAAAATTTAAATGTGGTTGAAACTGAGAATATATCTGACTAAGCCTCTACAAGTTAAAGGCCGTAATACCTGCGCGCTTATTAATCCCTTATCGCTTTTACCATCACAGACTAAAAAAAGCATGTAATGTTCCTAGAAGAGGGTGTCCTTTGATGTATTCATGAGCAGATCTGAGATGGACAGAAGAATCAACGCACTGTTGATGGACAATCCACCCTAGCCGAACTGAGTGCACCTGCAATCACAACACTGTCCAACTGTTTGATTGTTTGGTTGACCAACTAAGGGTGCGTTTCTTTGGGAAAATCCGAAAACGGATTTGTGATCCCAGATCATATGGATTCTTCGACACCAAAGAAACGCAAAATCCGAAAAAGGATTATTTTGTCATGACAAGACAGGCTGGAGGCACGCAATATATATGTCAGAACGATATTTCTCTCATACTGCCCAAGAATTCGACTAGAATGGAATACAAATAATTTATAAACAAGGACAGTATCTGCAGTAGTTCAAGTGAACTCGCTATTTGCGTTCACAGTTAGAAAAATCTGGTCCCTGAATTACAGAAATGGTACACAAATGAAGTTATCCTGACGTGTCAATGCTTCTGTCTGTACTTGTGGAGAAAACTTTTCAAATATACGGAACGGAATAAACACCTGAATTTTCTTTTTCACGATCGAATGTTTTGTCACACAAGATCGAGAGAAAATATGGCGAGACCAGTAAATTTGCATGGAAGACCGCTTGACAGATGTACTATTTTCGGATCCGTCCCCCAAAGAAACGCACGGATCATGAATCCTAAAAATCCGGATTTAGATTTGATCTGATGTATCCACTCGGAGTGTGGATTCTTCAGATCACTAATCCGTGATTAATCCATTTTCGGATTTAGGTAAAGAAACGCAAAATCCGTTTTTGGATGCAAGAATCCGGATTTGGATTTTCCCAAAGAAACGCACCCTAAGAAACATAAAACAGCCAGTTATTTTAATAACTGGCTGTTTTATGTAATTTGTAATTTACTGGGTCCTATTGAAGTATATTTCTGAACTTTTGAGCTTTCGAGATCCCAAACGTTTTCTTAGATCTCAATGTTTAACAACTGCTTGATGTTAGTACCAGTCGTCAACGTTAAATCATATGGAGATAGATCTTTTCAGTTGCCGGACCAAAGCTCTCTGAATGAACTTCCCTGCTCCATAAGGAATATGTCTTCTACAGACATTTTCAAGACTGAAACATTTGCAAATTCATCTCTTAAAATTGGCGTACTAGTAGTTTGTTTTATTTTATTCAGTGCATTTGTTTTTTGTAGCCTGTTTTACATTTTAATTCATACTTAGATTTTTGATGGTCATGGCAAGTGGAATGGGTCGCGGGCTCGTGCGCCGTACGTCCTCGCATTTCATGACATTCTTACATGATGCAATTTTCGCCCAGCGATTCTCGCCCAGCTTCTTGCCAATGCCGTAAGAGGAATCGAGTACAATGCAAGTCTTTCACGTGGCAAACTTGACGTTACATATGTAGCTTCGCGTTTATAGCTAAAGAAACTCGACTGCTGGTCCTGAATGCCTATTAAGTGGAATATGAATGTCTTAGAGAGGAGAAATTTGGATTGCTTTGGCCCGATGATTGCTGAGTTTCTCGGAATTTTTCCATCATTTCACAGAATATTGCGGTATGGTACATTCGCTTTTATTTATAAGGATCCCGCTATCTCAACTCGCTTATTTCCAATATTCCCCGTTATCTCGAACAAAGACAAATTTGTCTAGGCTTTGGTCATAAATATAATAAATTTCCAGTTATTTACTTTTACGACGATAACCCACTTCGGTTATCTCAAATTCCTGGCAACGCTTTGAAGGATACCAGTGTGTTTTGTTTTCACGCAGCAAACTGTAGCGAGCAGGCGAAGGAGAAAAACAGCTTTTAAAAGCATGTAATGAAGTAAAAGAAAAAACAAGCTACCAACGCGAATCGTCAAGATGTCAACTCATTGAATAACAAAAGAATACAAGACAGCACATATTTGTTATATGCCTCGTTCTTTAAACTCTGAATTAATAGAATTAATCCAGTCATTGTTTACAATACCCTAGGCAAAACCAGACCAAATTCTATACAAGTAACGAATCGATGAAAAAGCACATCCTCATTTATGAATCTATTTAAGTAGGCCTTAAATATTCTTTAAACCTAATTCTGATTTCTGAATTGTTTGCTTGAATTTCAATTATTTGGCTTCACTTAAGACTTATGTGTGAATTAATTTTGTTTATCACTAAGCCTTTTCATATTGGTTTCCAGAAGGCGACTGCAATTTGCCATTTTTTTTCCATCTCAGTACCTACATGTATGAAATAAAAGCACTGCATTGTGGAAAGTGCTTTTTACTATTTTTGTCACTCATTGGAATGTTCATGTTTTAGAAAGTTCAAATACAATGTAATTACTGTGACGAATGCTCGTCGTGACTTTGACTATTCGTGGAATGTCTCACCTATGCTCGAATAATTATGGCCGTGTAATATAAAGGTTGATTAACTATTTGATTAAAAGAGTTGTTTGCTTGCTGTTTGACTTAACGTGAGTTGTCCGTTTGCTGTACCGTTCGTTTCATGGTGTCAGGAGTCCGAACTACGTAAACTTTCTTTGCTGAAATGCCGGGAGACGAAGGAGCTGAGCAGTCTGCGAATATTTCGAGCGCGAGAAGTGGAACCTTGTTTGCTTTGCCACCGCCAGCACCGCTTGATATTCATGATTCAAACGCGGCTGAAAAGTGGAAGGAATTTGAGCAAGCATGGAGAAATTATTCGATTGCCATGAAATTGCATCAGGAACCCGAGACCGTACAAATTGCGACGTTGTTGACGGTGATCGGAGCCGAAGCTAGGAAAGTTTTCTCGACGTTTACGTTTGGCGGTGATAACCGTGACAGAATACAGCCGGTGTTAGAGAGTTTTGCTGCTTATTGCCAGCCCTTGAAGAATGTTCCTTTTGAAAGATACAAGTTTTACTCTAGAATGCAAGATGCGGGAGAATCGTATGACCATTATCGGACAGCCCTACGACAATTAGCCGATCGATGCGAATTTGAAACCATTACGGCAGACCAAATTCTACGGGACAAGCTTGTTTTCGGAATTCAGGATTCGAAGGTACGAGAGAGATTGCTTCGCGAAAAGAATTTGTCACTGCAGAAAACTGATGAAATTTGTCGGGCACATGAGACAATGATTCAACAGATGAAAGTTGTTGGAGGTGCCGGCATTGGGGATACAGATCCGAGCGATGTAAATGCCTTTTCTAAAAAGCCTAAACGAGAGAAAAAGGCGCGGCGTGGTCGATTCCCTAGAGGCGCTGACTCCCGAGTGAAAACGTGTGATTTTTGCGGGCGTATGCATGATGTGTCTAAGCGTGAAAACTGTCCTGCATTTGGAAAAAGGTGTAATAAGTGTAACAAGCAAAACCATTTCGCGAACGTGTGTTTTGGATCAGCACCTAAACCGTCGCAGCGTGGCAGTCGTGTCCATTATTTGGAGGATGAATTTTCAGACGAAGTGTTTGGCGTACAGGAGATTTCAGCGGTGACTCTAGATGATTCGCAGCTTGTAACGTTAAAATTGGAGTCCGGAAATTATCTTCGCTTTCAGCCGGACACTGGAGCGCAATGTAACGTTGTCCCTTTGCATTTGTATAAGAAAGCGACAAATGACTTTGATTTGCTTAACGTGGCCCCTGTAAGCACAGCAATTATTTCGTATGGTGGGACATCGATTCCTATCCTTGGTAGAGTTCGTTTGAGAGTTTGGCGTGGAGATTTCAGATGTCTTCTTGACTGCAATCTGGTGGACAGCAAGAGAGTCAGGCCTATACTTGGCAGGAAAGCTTGTCTTGGAATGAAAATCGTCAAGTACTTGGACAATGATCAGTTGAATCATCCCCAGACCTCTGATGGTTATGTGTATGCGCATGATGCACCAAACGTGCCTGTTTTGTCCGCTGCCGAGCCTGTTTTGTCCGCTGACCAGTTGGTCAAGAAATTCCCTCGTGTTTTCGGTGACGGAGTTGGTAAACTTTCTGGAGAATATCATATGGAGCTGGATGAAACAGTGAAGCCAGTTCAGCACCCTCCTCGCCGAGTACCGGTTGCCATCCGTGAACGTCTACAAGAGGCTTTAGAAGATTTGGAGAGCCGAGAAATTGTAGCTCGTGTGACAACGCCCACACCTTGGATTAGTTCAATGGTTGTTGTGCCAAAGCCAAATGGTACCTTACGCATTTGTTTGGACCCTAAGGATCTCAATCGAGCTCTGCAACGAGAGAATTATCCTTTGCCTACAATTGAAGAGGTTGCTTCTAGGCTCCATGGTGCCAAAGTGTTTACTGTACTCGATGTCGCCTGTGGGTTCTGGCACGTTGTTCTTGACGAGCAGTCATCGTTCCTAACTATTTTTAACACGCCGTTTGGTCGTTATCGGTGGAAAAGGATGCCCTTTGGAATTAAGTCTGCGCCTGAAATTTTTCAACGCAAGATGCACGAATTGATTGAGGGACTGACTGGAGTTGAAGTCATAGCAGATGATTTTGTTGTTGTTGGTTATGGTGATTCATTGCAAGCAGCCTCAAAGGATCACGACAAGAGTCTTTCAGCGTTCCTTCAGAGATGTGAGGAGTGTGGAGTTCGTTTAAACGCCGACAAGTTGCAGCTCAGGATGAGAGAAGTTCCGTTTATCGGTCATGTGGCAACCAGTGAAGGTCTTCGAGCAGATCCAGCGAAAGTTCGAGCCATACGTGAAATGCCCCGGCCGGAGAATGTTGCAGCTGTGCAGCGTATCTTAGGAATGGTTCAGTACCTCAGCAAATTTCTGCCCCGATTATCAGATATCACCAAGCCTCTCAGAGACCTCACCCGCCAAGACGTGGAGTGGCACTGGGACGAGCCCCAAGAGAGAGCATTTGAGCAACTCAAAGAAGCTGTGTCCGTGTCACCTATACTCCGTTATTACAACCTGCGAGAGAAGGTTACGATCCAATGTGATGCGTCCCAACACGGTCTTGGTGCTGTGTTACTTCAAGGTGGGCAGCCTGTGGCGTATGCTTCACGAGCCTTGACCCCTACGGAAGAAAACTATGCACAGATTGAGAAGGAACTTTTGGCGATAGTCTTTGCGTGTGAGAAATTTGATGCTTACATTTATGGTCGTGATTCTGTTAGAGTACAAACAGACCACAAGCCCCTTGAGTCCATTTTCCGGAAAGAACTGTGTGTTGCACCAAAGCGTCTTCAGAGAATGCTTTTGAGGTTGCAGAAGTATGATTTGGATGTTACTTACCTAAAAGGAGAGTTGATGTTGATTGCTGATACGTTGAGCCGAGCTCATTTGCCTGAAGTTAATGCCTCCGTTTCTGTCCGAGAGTTGGAAGAAGTTGACCATAGAGTTAACTTGCCTTTGAGTGACGCCCGTTGGCAACAGGTTACCCATGCTTCTGCTAACGATCCAGTTTTGAAACAGCTTCGTGATGTCATTCAAGATGGCTGGCCTGAAAGAAAGTCAGATGTTTCTGAGTGTTTGCGACCCTACTTTGACTTGCGTGACGAGTTAGTGGTACAAGATGTACTGGTTTTCAAAGGTGCTCGTTTGGTTGTTCCCACTTGTATGCGCAAGGAACTGATGTCTGTTGCACATTCTACACACATAGGAATAGAAGGATGTTTGAGAAGAGTTCGTGAGTGCCTGTTCTGGCCAAGAATTGCATCAGATGTCAAAGATTTTGTCTCCAAGTGTGACGTGTGTCTGGCCTATCGCACGTCTCAGACTAAGGAACCACTCCTTCAACATGAAGTAATTTCGCGACCCTGGGCTAAGTTAGCTGCTGATTTGTGTGATTTCAATGGACGCACCCTTCTAGTTGTGTCCGATTATTTCAGCGGTTTCATCGAGGTTTCCCGTTTGCGAGCTCTCACAACACAAGCCGTGGTTCGCGAGTTGAAGACCATTTTTGCACGTTTTGGGGTTCCAGAGACTCTAGTTACTGACAATGGTTCGCAGTTTGCGTCTAGAGAGTTCAAAGCATTCGCAGAGAGCTGGTCTTTCAATCATATCACCACCTCGCCAAGATATCCTCAATCGAATGGGAAGGCGGAGAATGCTGTGAAGACTGTGAAACGTCTTTTTGAGAAATGCAAAGAATCGGGTGTCTCCGAATTTCAAGCCTTGTTGGATTGGCGTAACACCCCAACAGAGGGAATGGCTACTAGCCCTGCGCAACGGTTGATGGGTCGTCGCTGTCGTACGTTGTTGCCCATGTCCGAGTCTCTTCTCAGGCCCAGTTATCCACTGCGTGATGATGTACGTGCTATGTCTGACAGGAAACGTCGTCAGAAGCATTACTACGATCGACACGCAAAGCCACTTCCTAATGTTAGTCCTGGTGAAATAGTGCGAATGAGACTTCCTGGGCAAAAAGTCTGGACACCAGCTACCTGTCTGGATTCGGCGGGTCCTCGTAGTTTCCTTGTCAAGTCTGGAAGTACAGTTTATCGGAGAAATCGGCGTGACATTATTAAGACTGGCGAGACCCCTGTTTCGAGCCAGACCGTCGTTCCAAAGGAAACGCCGCTGCCCAATAGTTCTGGAACAGTGTCGCCTGGACACACTACAGTGCACGTTCCATCGACTTTGTCCTCTCCTGTGCCGTCTGCTGAGCCGCCATCCTTCCAGCCCGATGTGCCGCCAACTGACCTTCGAAGATCACAGAGAGAAAGAAGACCCCCGGCGAGATTTCGCGATTATGTGTTGACGTGACTAAATCCCCAGCCAGATTTTGCGATTGCGTGTTGACGTTTATTTTTTGCGAGACTGTTATTTTGTTTTTTCTTTTCATAAGAGGGAAGGTGTGACGAATGCTCGTCGTGACTTTGACTATTCGTGGAATGTCTCACCTATGCTCGAATAATTATGGCCGTGTAATATAAAGGTTGATTAACTATTTGATTAAAAGAGTTGTTTGCTTGCTGTTTGACTTAACGTGAGTTGTCCGTTTGCTGTACCGTTCGTTTCAATTACTGCACGCATTTTTTGCTTTTCTCAAAAATCACCGTATTCCCAAGGGGGGGGGGGAGGTCAAATATATAAGCAAAGGAATTTTTTTTATGCAATTGACATTTTACTGATGTGTTTTTTCTTTCTTGGCAATCTGGCTTGTTTAACTGACAATTGTCTGCTGGGATTAGTTAGAACATGTTTGATTAATTGCGATTGGCTCTTTATGGGGTTAAGCAAAGGAGAATGGAGATGATTAAACACCTAGTAATTAATTCCGCTTTAGCCGTTTAAACGCATCTTGACACAAAAAGAAATCATTATAAAGTCAAACTGGACCGAAATTTTCCTTCCTGAGACCTTAAAAGGAGTAATAAAGCCAAAAGTACGAAGATATCCGAAGGTTTCACGAAATCGTTTCTGATTTATGACCGCGCGCTTAAATGGAAGGAATGGAAACGACCGCTGATTCTGTGACGTCACTGTTGATGAGCAAAGAAAGCTCAAGATCCAAAGGCGAGTATTGAAGAGTATTGTTGGAATTTTTTGGAAAATTCTCTGTTTTCACCTGTTTTCTTTGCGTTGAAAATGGCCGAGGAGCTCAAACCTGTGGCATTTAACGTAGAGCCATACCAGTTTGAGCTAATTGCCACAGAATCGGACTGCAAAATCTCAGATGATATTCGACCGACAGCAATGGCTTCGAAAGTAAACGACGGAATTGGTTAAGTTTAATGGTGAGCGTTTAAGCTTATTTATTCATTACACTGTAAAAGTTCGCCGTATAATCGTTAATAAATGCGTTACCACTTTATTTGAGGCCCTTTTGTTGTTCTTTGTAGCCCTTTTGTACACTTATCATGATCAATGTTTGCTGTTATGCCTTACTGACGAGACTGACTAGAGTAAAGCAAAGCTTCTTATACATGTATCCATTATGGTTTCTGTGTGAGTACAGTTTTCATCCTCGCGGCAACACCGCAGGAAATCCAGCTCAAATTTTGAACATAGCCGAAAACGGTTACAGTTCTTGTTGAATGTATTTGAATCTTGTTGAACGTATCTGTCTACATCGCAAAGTGTTACTAGTGACTGTGTTTGTTTGTTGTTTTGCATGTATACAATCTTAGGCTCAAAATTTAGGTGCATTTAAATTTTGGCAACTGTGTACTAACGCCAGCTGGGCGAGAAAGTGTTTTGCTGTCGTGCAAATCCCAAATCCTGTGCTAAGATACCACCTGCCATGTCCTAGAGACAGATGAAGAGAATTGTTTTAAATCCAGCTATCATTGAGACAGGTTATAATCAGTATTTTGAAAATGAAGGCCGG
The DNA here is from genome assembly GCA_964017195.1 of Siderastrea radians. Taxonomy (NCBI): domain Eukaryota; kingdom Metazoa; phylum Cnidaria; class Anthozoa; order Scleractinia; family Rhizangiidae; genus Siderastrea; species Siderastrea radians. The sequence goes on along the minus strand of OZ024894.1, from coordinate 6,317,308 downwards.
AGTACCTACATATTAACGTTATTTTTCTTTGGGCTCTTTTTTTTTGGGGGGGGGGGTGGGGGGTGGGGGGCAGAGAAAAAACTCCATGTATAGATTGGTGCAACCCAAATGAGTATGGTTTTAAAGCCTTTTTGGTCTGAAAATGGTTGTTGACTTAAAAGTCAGGTCTGAAAATGGTAATTGATTCGGGGTGACAGTTATGTTTTGTCAGTTCTTAAAATGGGTGAAAAAATTACACATCTGGTTCTCAAGATGGGTAAGGAAAATTACATGTTTGGTCTGACAGTGGGCAACTCCACTGAGAGCTGCTTTGTGGTTGAATTTTGTTTGGGAAAAGAGAAAGAAAAACCTCTGGGAGCAGGGGAGGAACCAGGGGACAAGTGGGTAGGGAAAATTACGTATTTTGGTCCAAAAATGAATCACCTATAAATTGTGTTCATGAGAAAAGATCCTTCATTAATACATGATGAGATGTTGCAATGCTTATTACATGAATGAACATGATTACATAAACAGTATACCTTGTTAAGTTATTAGCAACCTTGTGCACTTTATGACTCCCCTTTGATGTATATGGTTTAACAAGTATTCAGGGCTTACAATCAGTTGTACTACCAGTACAACATATAAGTAATATAATTGTTAGTTGAAAGCAAAAATAAACTCTCAAATTTTAGCTTAAACAAATCAAATGTGATTTCATTATTTCTAAGGCTGTGAAATCGAGTTAATGTTGTTTTTCTACTGTTGTTACTGGTTAGCTAACCTGTTTATTTATTTAATATAGATTTATTTTTGTAGTTGACATATTTATTTAATCCCTTTACTGATTTACTCATCTGTGTATCTTTCGTATGAGTCTGTTGTTTCCTCTTTCGTTCTCAGAACATGTATACAGTAATGTTGCTTATAGGCAATACACTTACTGGATACGTATGAAGGTGGGACGACAAATCCCAATAGCCATTCCATCTTGTCTGGTTTTAAAAATTAGAGAGAGCTTCCCAAGTAAAAGTGGAAACTGAAAGGGCTTTGAATATGTTCATTAACAGCTTGGCGGTCTTGCTAGATAATATTAACATCATATTTGGTTGACAGTTGTACTACTCTTTGAAATGTTTCTAAACTTTGTATTTTCTTCAATTACTACAGAGTGGTACTTAACCTAGGAGGTGAGAGGGGAGGGGCTCCCACAGTGTAGTTAAGGGGGTCACCGTGATTACAATTCACGCTTTGGTACCACTTAGGGTGTTTGAATTAAAAATGACCATTGTCAGCGTGTTTTGATACTTTCTAGGGTGATACACCTGTCATAAACTTGATAGGGGCATGTTGGTCTTGATATGATGTCATTTCTGCCTCCCCTAAAAATCATGAACATGGAACAGCCTGGAACACCTGCTTCCCAGGGGGGTACTCTGGATTTCAAGTGACGGGGATGATCAAATGGGGGCAAAAATCAAAACCCAAAAAAATCCCTAGGGCCTCCAAGAAACCCAAAAAACCCCTAGACCAAAAATTAACCCCCCCAAATCCCATGCCGAATTTTCGAGCCTCAAAAATTTCCAGAAAGGATTAACCCACAAGTCACAAGTGAAAGATATCAAGAATTCACTACAACAAAAGGGAATTCCAGTGAGGATAAAGCCGGGTGATAAACACGATGGATGAGAAATCAGTTGAATGAATTGAAGCCTTGTGAAATACACCTGGGACACTTTGCGAACTATTGTATAGCAGGTTTTATGAAACAGATGCAATGTAATGTGACACCATCGTTAAATATAATTAAAACAACTGCAAAACAAGTTTGGTTGTCAGTACTTAATATTCGCAGAACTACGCGGCCAGGATACACAGCCACTACCACAATTTTTCAGATGGTTTTGAATACCCAAAAAATCTCTACTTAAATCAAGCCACCCAAAAAAATACTTGCCAAATTTTCCTACCCAAAAACATCCCGGAATGGAAAATTTCAACCCCCCCCCCCCCAAAAAAAAATCCTTCGATTATCCCCGTCGCTTGAAATCTGGAGTACCCCCCCCCCCCCCTGGGACCTGCTTGCCAGTGAAAAGCCACAACACTTAGAAACTAGGCCAGTTTATTAAATCTTGGTTTATGTTGTTGGTTGTCTTGAGTGTTGGCTTGTGAGAGGCTTAAGAAGGGCCTGCAGCCGCTGTATGAAAGCGATGAAACTGAAATATTTTAGTGTGTGAAAAATCTTACATTTAGAGCTCGAAATTTACGTTTGTTTATAATTATTGAAGCCTAATTTATGCGCCAAAAACCGGAGGTTATTGTTAATGCTTAGTAACTGCTATGACTTATAATTCTCAAATAAACTAACTGAAAGAGCTAACAACCATCAGAAGATACAAGCTAGTCATAGTTATATTGAACAAAATGCAAAATTCTTACCTCTAAATTTCTACGTTGTGCAAATGCTGAACACGCAATTGGAATTCCCGTGTGAAGTTGCTCCGTTCTTGGGCGGACTTACCGCTCAAAACAACTTCCACAAGCTCGGAAAACCGGCAAAAACACAGCAAACACATAACAGGTAAGGTTCTTCAAACTTTATTTGGATTTTTAGGTATTTTCCATGGAAAACCGCCGATTATTTTCGATCGAATCGCTTTGGTTACCTGTGGTGTAAACTGGTCTGCACAGACACGTGAATCAGTGTTTTGTGGGTTGAAACGATCCTCCTTTCATTCTTTGAGCTATTCTTCAGGCAGTTCTGGATCTTCTGGAAACTTAAAATTACTTACTTTACTCTCATAGCAGCACAAAACACCATGATTTTCCGCTCAAGTCCTCGCACTTTGAACCCCCGCAATTTTCCAGCTCGCCAACAGTGACGTCACTAGTGTTATTTCCGACAATTTACCGACAACTTTCCCGACCACTCTACGATTATGAAGGCCAAAAAGTAGCACTTTTCACGTGCCATTATCTCTGCGATCCTAAGTCCAATTGACTTGAAACTTCAGAATATGTTTATTTGATACCAGATCAACACATAACAAGTAAATTGGATTGAAAGAAAAAATGTCGAAATTTTGGTTTATTTGACCTTTAAATGATCTCCTGCCATTTTGTTGCTTATTCGATCGATTGATATTCAAGTGCTTTGCCTTGCCTGTATAATAGCAATGAACCGTGCAAAAGGTGGAAGGCATAACCACTTTTTAGACAAATGGTCAAAAGAGTTTGGATAGCTGCAAACGAGGGTACAGCTGATGATTTGTTAATTGCTTGTAAGCATTCCACAAAAGTTTGAAAGAAGAACATGTTCACGAGTGGATGCAAACATTTCCAACAATAGGCGCTTGTACGTCTCGTGAATCAGGTGGATCACAAAAGTATAGCAAAGTATTGCTTTGGCAAAAACATTTCAAAGCTGGAAGTGACAATGCTAGCAAAGTGAATGATGACTCTCTTAATTATTGACATTGAGAATAAGTACTATTCGATCTGTTCACCCCTTCTTTCTGTTCATTAATGTCACATTGGTCAAAAATTGTGTTGTGAATGCTTTAATAATGTATGTTACATACAATATTAATTATTTGATGTTATCAAAAGAAAAAAGCAACAATTAATTTACCTGTTGCTTGTTCTCATGAATTTTGCACTCCAATAACTAAAAATTTACTACAATCGACGAACTTAGAGTTGAGGAAGGGAAAGAAAAGAAAGTTGCTCCAATGAAAGTATATTTTATTTTTATTGTAACTACAGAGCAACTTTTATTTGCAGTCAGGCATTTAATTCGCGACTTTTAGTGGGCCTGGTCAGTTTTAAATCGCCACTGGTGACTGCCAATTTTCAGCCCTGAATCACTTTTCACTGATCCTTTTTTCTGCTCTTAAGGCATGTATGACAGCAGTGTTCAGTGATGCAGCATTTTCTTACAGTGAAGGTACGTGGAAGATATCGGTTGTATAATTAGCCCAGCTTACGTATCTAACTGTTCAGTAAATTAAACTGGATTGAATGCAGTGATTGGTTTACTTTAATTTGGGTTCGGTAATTGAACACAATAATTATTAACCAAAAATATGCCTACAGCGGTTTGATTCCATTCATTTTCTGTACCCAGTCAAACATAATTAAGCACAATTAAACAGTTTTAAAATCATTCAAATATATATATTTAGCAAAGCCTAAAAGCGAAGCTCCAATTCGGTTTATTTGGCAATCCTTTTATTCAAAAAGGAAAATAAAAATTGAACCAACAATAAAATTTAACCACAACATTTACATGAGTGTTCCATCAGGACTTCCATTTGGGTGGGCAGTGAGAGCCTTCACATCTGGACTTAAGGGGGGAGACTCTTAATCACCATATTGTTGCTATGGGAAGTTCCTCAGAACCATCATATCTTAGTAAACGCTATTACTTCCACAGATAAGCTGCTTGGCCACAATTGTTTTGTGGGAAAGGTTTTCAAGATTTTCAAGTCACAACCATATTCAGCATGTCACTTGACCTGAACAGAAAAAATGCTAAAACTCAAACAGCATACAGTTTTCGCTATTGTAAACATTGCAAACATTTAAATATTATCATGATGAAAAATTTGAAGCAACAGTTTCTAGAAATTCGCTTTATTATATTATTGATATAAAAGTTATGATTTCACGAGCACGTATCTGTATACATTTTTGTGCTGTAGTTCTTCTATTCTTTGTAAAAATAGTAATTGCGTGCTTCGAATTATAAAGGGTGGGGCGATTTGCAAAAAAATCGGAACTTTACTAGTTTCTTTTTAATGTGCGGTTGGGGACTGGTACAAGCTATGCAAGTGCAATGTCAAGTTGTGAAATTCAGATGTTCTTCCTCATTATTTTACCAATATAGCGGCACCAAATGCTGCAAAACAGCGTATGACAAAATGCCATCCACAAAAATCCCTTAGCAACAATGCAAGACCAGGCTATATGTTTATTAACTTAATGCAGAATGAATCAAACAGTTATACCCTGTTTACGTGATACCAGTGTGAACTCACCCAGGTATGCCTCGCACTGTTACGAGATTTTGTGCTGTAATCATGTAACAAATACAGAGAAGCAAGAGGGAACTGGGATGAACTCGTATCAGAACTAAAAACCATACTATGTACTGGTGTCATGTAAACACCCCCTCAGACCAAAGTTGAGCAGCTCTCAAGAATGTTTAACAACATCCATAGATACCCAGGGGCAGTAAAACCCTGATTTCATTAAAGTAGTGTACTGAACTCAGACTGGTACAATTTTGTTTACATGACACCGGTCTGAATTACGAACGTCAGACTGGCATAAGTAGTTACATGAGAACAACCATGTCTAAAAATACAGTTTACCTTTTATCCACCAGCTTGAAATGCTTCAATGCCACTTATTTAAATGTGCATGCTCAAAACAAATATCTTTTAAAAACTGGGGTAGTTTTCCAAGTGAGCGTGTGTGCTCAGTGCATGACGTGGCATGACATTGCCATGTATATTGCGTGCGCAGTATGGATGCGCAGAAAAAATAACGCAATTGTCCTTAGAACCCCCCTAAAACCATGGGCTTACTTTTGGCAATTGAGATAATTAAAATCTACTTTGTTTTCCATACAGGTTTTATTCCATCAACCTGATGTCAGAAAAATATGGCAGTTTATTGTAAGGCTTTGGTTAATAAATTTGTTCTCTTAGCTACATGTATGCTCCCAGGGAGACATTATCAATTGAAATAAAAAAAAATTGAAGAGCAGTTTTGAAATAAGGTTTAATATTTTTTTCTTTTTTCTGCGAAATATTTTGATGTTGGTGATTTGATTGACTGTCTCCGCATACACTTTATGTTCCCTCAGTAACACATTCATACACCAGTAACATTTATTTGGGAGTAACTTTCCCCCACCCCCGCCCACACACACACAGAACTTACTTCCCAGGAATGGTGATTCAGACTTATTTGATTGAATTCACTTGACAGGGAAAACTATTTCAAATGATTGATTCACCACAGTCTGATCCCCTCTTGTCAGTTCATTATCTGATAGGTTTCAGACTTTTCTGAAATGATTTATGAAGACGCTTTTCTTTTTGTTTTTCTTTGCTACCAGATTATGACAATCAGTAACATTGCTCATTGGTGACATTAGATGCAGTGTAAAGGCTAATGATCAAACCAAACAGGGGTAGTAACAGAGTGAGTCATAATCTGTGCACCAAATAAAGTCGCACAGTGATTACTGGAAGATTTGTTATTCGCATTGGCAACACTGTTAGTCACAGATTGATTTTAATTGATTGATTTTTAATTGACTGATTGACCGTTTTATCAACTAAGTGGTTGAGTGGTTGATTGACGACTGATGGGTACTTAAAGAGATTGATTTTAATATGATAATCCCTGGGCATCAATAAAAGTAAACAAGGTACATAATTATTCCACTATAGCAACAGTTTACCATATAAGGAGAAAACACATACATGAGAGTATGAGAGTGTATTGCACTATAGTGTCCCAGTTTCAAATCACTCATTGAATAAATCATTTAAAATGATAGACAAATATTGTAGTGGAATAATAAATATCATTGAGGGGTTTTACAGATAATACTCGAGGACATTTTACTCATTGCTCGCATTTTTTCCTCGCACCATACTACAAACCTAAGGTAGATGTATTCTTCATTTAGTACCTTGTCTATACGAGTTCTTTTCTCTCGGAACTCTGCAAAATGTAAATAAATTAAACCGTAGACTTATGGCAGAGAAAAGACCGAGGCAAGGTGAACAAAAATAATTATGGCGCCCAATATATATTTATGTTTACAACCTAAAACTGGGGCTTATTTAGAATTTTGTAAAACAGATTCATATCTGCCATCCGTTCCCACTTAATGGGAATTGTCCCGATTTTTGAGTTTCAAAACGTAAAAAAAAAAAAATCGAGATATTCCGATTTTCAAGAGAAAAAAAAGATAATTTGCTGGGTTGTTAAAGATTGGTCTTGAGTCTTCTACATCCTATTGTTTTGTGCATAGTTACTCGAGGGACTGGTTATGAAACTTTGCAAGTTTCAAAGGCAATTTATGTCGAAAGTACTACGACAGTGCACAATCTTTTGTTTTGCGTTCGCCCACTATGGCTGAATAACCTAACAGTGACATTCTTATTGGTTAGTTGCTCATGCAAAATTCAAAATCTATTGTTGTTTGTGCACCGTCAAGGCTAAAAACGGTAACAAAAACATAAAACAAAGGACTTAGCTGAGCTTCATAACCAGATTCTTTTATTAACTGTGTTTTGTGTAATACACGTGGTGCTTAAACAACACCTGAGAATTCTAATGCTAAAACAGTACAGTACAGGCATTATTTGTAAAAACTAATGCAAAAACCCTGGAGCATACTGGACCCTGCTCAGAGTTAGGGGGCAGGACACTACCCCAGGACTGGGGTGAGCGTGGCGGGGGGGGGGGAGTGGTCCCTATTTCTGATTTTATAAGGTTGGTAGGTATACAGGTTCGAATTTGATGAGAGGTGTATTTACTAATAATTAACTAAAATATAATATTGCCGTCAGCTACCACTTGAAATGATAATAGTAATAATAATAATAATAATAATAATAATTATAATAATAATAATAATAATAATAAGTAATAAATAAATAAAAATTAGAGTTCCGCTTTTAGGCTTGGCTAAATCTATGTATTTTTTTAGCATTGTGAAGCGCTAATTGAACTGACTGGATTTAGCGCTATACAAGTATCATGATTCTTCTTCTCCTTCTTCTTGTTCTTCCGTACATTGACATACGACCAATTTGCCTGCATAGATAAGTTTAAGTCAAACGGGACAGGTGTTAATTTTGGTTAAACTTACCGAAACATTTGCGAGACGACAATGAGCGGTAAAAACAGGAACAAATTGTGCAACATGAGGAAAAGCAAGCGACAGTGTTGTAGGAGTGACAAACCAAGGGGCATCAGCTGAATGATATTAATAATTTATCCACATGCAGCAATGATTTAGGTCAGTGTTCATCAAAGCTTCCCTTTTTTCTTCGAGATGCTGTCGTGTATTGTCGTTGCCTGACAAGCGAATAAGGCTCTTTGCTTGTGCGCGAACCTCCCTAATTTTCAAGCTAATTCCCTAGTTTGCAGTTTGCCAGTTTGTCTGTTTCGCCCTACCAGCTCGAGAGAAATCACGGGCTGTTTTCACTTTTGCAGTTTCGGTCATATGGGATACGTTTTTCGTCTGTGCTATTTGCATCAGCTTACTGCATTCATGTGCATTCCTCGAGGCGGACGGAGACTTCGCGTGCGGACCACTCAATATGGACTTCTAGTTAGAATATACTTTTTATATACTCACTCGGTTCCACAATATCAAATTCTCGCTAGCTTAAATGATTCGTGCTAATACTGTCGGACGCATTGACTCGAAAAGCATAACGCTTGCACCCTGAGAACCACAAAGTTTATACTGCTCGAGACCACTGATCTGCGAAATCATTCGATAATCCAGAAAAGTTTTGAAGACCAGAGCTCACACTTTTTTCCATTCTCATATCAATTCCAAACTGGCGGAATGATGTTGCTAAGTTCACAGATTGAAAACGTTGAATGAAATCGATTGTAACAGAGTAATATTTACGCTAGTCCGCTATACACTCAGTCCCATGTTCCAAGTTTGTATTCCATAATCCGAAGTCCGTTGTCCGCAGTCCAGAAATGCGATTTTTACTGGCCTGTTTATATTTTGCAACACAAGTCGTGAAACATTGAACTCATCGGTTGTTCTCCAGAAATATAGCGACTGGATCTCGGTACCTTCGTTATAAATCTCTACTGTGTCGTCTTCGTATCTTGTGATGAACAAAAAGACTGTACGTTGCACATTTTATGGGTGATTTCTCAGGTCAAGGAGCGTAAGGATAGATGTTGATATAGCAACATGAGAAAGAACAGGCCATTGTATGTAGAAATGTAATCTGATTTCCCTTCATTTGGGTAGAATTGTTGATAAATTAAGCGACCATAATAAGACAAGTCTTCCGACTGGAATGGGAGTCTATGTCACGCAAGACACCATTGGCGAAAATGGCTTACTAGACTTCGACACAATTTCTCAGAATCGCATTCTGTCGCAAGTTTTATTGCATAATTCTAGGAAACAGTGCTTAGTCTATGCCTAGAACGGGTTTTTATGTCTGGCCTAAGTGCCTCAATCGAGAATTTTGGCATGTTTCAAAATCGGCCCATGTAAGGTAATCCAAGAGAGCCTTGGATTCTGGATTCCACAGTGTGGATTCCGGATTCCATGTCCGTGGATTCCGGATTCCACGGTCCAACTGTGGCTGGATACCAGATTCTGGTTTCCAACGTTTCCTTTGTATTTTGTTTTCCAAACGAAATGACTTTAATAACAGGTTTGTTAGTAAAAGGTAAAAATGAAAGATAACGTTTCTTTTTTATCAGAAAAGTAGCTCGGTTTCTATGAAATATTATAATTATAATCCATACAGCATCAAGAGTGATAACATACACTTCTTTGCCTTACCTGTGAAGACTGTGAATACGAGTGTTCTCTGAAGTCCATTAATTCCACATCTTTCAACAAATACTGACGAGGTAGGCTTACTCTTATTCTAATAGCGTTAACAATAATACAATAGCTGCAAATTGCTAACATCAGTGCTTTTAAGGTTCAAACAATTGTTAAATTGCCGCACGGAAATGTAAAAATTCAGTTACAATTTCACAATAAATAGCGGGAAAATAGTATATTTACCTCTTACTAAATTAATCACAGGTCCGTAATATTTCGAAATACTTAAAACAAGAACAGGAACACTGATTCTCTTGTCATGATACAGTAATAAGCCTGACGAAATAAAATATCGCTGTCTTTAAATCGCTGGTTCTTGTTGCCAAGGGATTATTTCTAACTGCAAATTCTACCAATTTGGGGATTAATGTTTAAATGGAAGTCAATGCGCCAACGATCTTACCGAATCTTGAACTGTTAAATTACACCATATCGAAAGTAACCTGTTCCAGGCGTTCAGATAGTGCGAAGTAGCTCGAAGAGTAAAACCGAAAAAATATAGGGAGGCTAGAGAAGGGTAGGGGGCTGGTTTTCGTGCTGTTCCCGTTCCCCTATACATTAATGTCACTTCTGCTTTTCCCACCACTTGAACGCCTGGAACAAACTATACTAATAACTTTGCAACATTTGTAACATTTGTATATTTTAAAAACTCGTTCATTGCAGTTACTTACTGGCGCACTTAAGTAACAGATACCGTATTCCAACGAGAAAAGTTGAGTGACCAGGAAGCGTTTATCTTAGAACGTACCGTGTCGTTCTTCGTCCTGATAAACATACCCCCGGCAGTCTTTCTGGGAGTGATTCTTCGCCTTCGTCCTCTTGAGTTGGTCCTGCAATACCATTTGCATTCTCATTCTCGATATCATCGTCCCCATAGTCCCCATTTGCAATCCTACAGAGCCTGTTATCCTCCTCAGATGATAAGTGATGCTGTATGGTTCTTCACAAGAAAAGTCGAGAACTCGGGTTAAAATATGCTTGGGGAAGTTCCCATTACAGACATCACCATACTTGTATTTAAGTTGATTATTCGTCTGATTTAGCCACTTTAGAGACACTTTCTGCCGTACGAAATTTCCATCATTCACTTCAATTTAAATATCTTCGAAAATAACAGCTAGACAGAAAGATGAGCTCCCTCTCCTGCGGTCGTGCATTACGGCCACTATGTCATGTTTCTTGTAAATGGTTTGAAATCGTACAGCGGTACCTCGCTATGCCACATCAGCATGCACAACAAGGCAGGCTGTTGTTACGTCTTCTTTTTCCTCCGACGAGGCTGTGATGGTAGTGGGACACATACTTAGGGCATAAGGGAGGGTACCAGTTAGCTCTTTCGTTTTTGAGCGGACATTTTCCTGTCTTACGCCTCTTCCATACTATCCAGCAAACTCTCGCACTACAGCTTCTCGTCTTGTATTTTCGTCTCCGGAACCTGTTCCTTCGATCATTACTGGCTGCTTCTTTGGTCACGTCTTGATGTTTGGGGGCTTGCCTTTGATTATCTTTTCCGGATAAAACGAATTGGGCCAAGTGAAATATGAGAAATCCGCCTTATAGATGCGCATCATATCGTCTTCAACGCAGCGTGCTCTTCTGCAGTAAGCGTAGCTGGCCACTGTAGGCATGTCGTGGTCTGCTCGCATTCCCTTAAAAAAGCATTTCACGCCTAAAGTTGTCATGCTTTCGAAACAAATCCTATCGAGAAGGTGGCTATTTATCTCCGTTAGCGCGTGGTAAGGCCGGTCAGCGATTCTAACACTATGAGGAAGGACTGTCGGGTACATCGAGGTATTGTCATGTCGGGGCCATTGCATGAATTCCGCTTGCCCGTTCTTCCAGAGCTTCCTGTTCGCGATTAGAGAGAAATGCAACCAATTCTTCGACGTGCTTCACACGATCTTCAAATGTACGGGGTAGGTCTTCTTCGTTGGCTTTCTTGTCGAGTCGGAACAAGTTTGCATATTGGGCCATCCTAATTTGCAGGGGGATAAGTCCCTTTGCTGACGTCAATATTTTTACTGCCTTGTTACCAATATCGCATACGAAAACAGTGTTTCGGTATACGCACAAAGCAGACGGCATATTCCAGCGACTTTTGACACCATCACGATGACCTGCAGTTTCTCCACTCACTTATGTTTGGCTTTCGGCACCCTTAAACATCCCTTCCTCTTTCATACTGAACAGTGCGTGTTCTTTGCTGGAGGACAAAATCATAGTTCCATCATCTGTTACTGCAATACCCACGAGTCCTGGAATATTCGAAATTGTTCTTAGTTTCAATCGTCCTCTCAGTTGACAAAGATGAATAGATGAACCACTTCCGTCTCCAACTAACAGGTATTGCTCGTCACGCGTTTAAAGGCCAATGAGGTTAATTCAAACCTGAGATTGATCAAACAAAATACTTCGAGATACAACGGCCAAGAATATGGATATTTTTATGCCATTATTATAATTCTTTGAATTAGTTACAAAAATCCTAAACTTGGTTTCAATTGTGCGAGGGCAGGGAAAGGCGCTGAAGGCGCGACGGGGTCCGTGTAAAGACTAGGCTGCGAGAGTCGCCTGTTGCGCCTTTGTTTCACTCACCGCAGGATCAGGATTGTCACGTCATTGCGTTGCACTATGGTTTAAAATCGATACCCGATATTGACCGATATCTCAGCATGACTCAGGGGTGCCCTGCGGGTGAAACACGCCTGGTATCGCTTATTGCGCCTCCTCGCAGCTCGAGTGTTTCACACAATAGTCGCTTTTCAGAAGAAAAGTGGTCCTGGAACAATCACAGCAGGCTGGATTCCTAACAAGCTGGATTCTGGCTTCCAGTGGTTCGATTCCGGATTCCATGCGCTGGATACCGGATTCCAAAGTCGTGGATTCCGGATTCCACAGGCTAAAATTTCCCGGATTCCGGATTCCGGATTCCGGATTACCTTTCATAGGGCGATTCAAAAGCACTATTTCATCCAGTTCGAGTGACTTATTAAATTAGTTCATTTATCATTTTCAGTTTCATACGATTTCGATCGGGAAAATGTCCAAATGACACAGGAGCGGTCAGTAAAAAGAAGTAATAAGCTATCAAATGGGGGTGAATTTGAAGGTTGTGATGGTGCGAAGTCTTTTTAAACGATAATTGAAAAAACCCCGTGCTACAGCGCCCAAAATAGCCAAATTTTAGTCACTAACGGTATACTGACAATCAAATCCTCAAAACGGGAGCAAAATAAACGTTTGGATCATTTCAATTGCATTTTAGTAGTAGGGATAGATAGTAGTATTTGTGGTAGAAATTTGAAGGAAATCTATTTTTGAGTCCGAGATCGAGTGGAACACTCTTAGGGAGACAGCCTCTTAATTATAGAGTTTAAGTGACTGCTCAAACGGGTTTTACAATGTTGGTCGTAACTAGAGCTGGTCGCAAGGAGGGCTTCGACTGTATTCTACTCTTGGGACGGTTTAGAGTTCCTAGGCGTATAGACTAAGCGATCACTGAATTAATAAGTGACCACCAATGATTGACAATCCATGACGATCATCAACAAATGCCTATCAGCTGCGCCATCACAGAAACTCATCAGATTTTAAGTATAAAAGTGGAAGACTTGCGTCATCTTACGTGTGATAATAGATCCCGATGCCTTCGTAAATAATTATCCAGCATTTTTTCTCGTTTACTCCATAATTGGTTGAAGATTCAGGATGTGCGATTTGGCCAGTCGCAGCATTGATATTTATAATACCATTGGGGCAATCTCTAAACTGAGAAGAAATTAATATCACCGACGACAATCGATCATTATCTTGGGAGATGTTGAAACAAAATGTTAAATTTGTTTAAAGAAAGGAATGTTATAGTGTTAAGTGCTTAAGCCTCTCCAACAAGCCCACACTTGCACTGGAAGCTTTTAATCGACATTATATGCATACAATTATTCAGTGAACCCCCTTTGAAAACGTAATCTAACAACAATAGTCAGTTACTGGCCTCGATAACAACAACTAACGAAAAAATTAAACTTGAAACGTCTTTGGAATAACACTGATAACGTGTAGTTACAAAGAGTCGCCAACACGTCGACAACACGTATGTTGTTGCTGTCGCGCATACCTGACATCGCGCCTGTTACGCAAGCTAAGTGGGGACTAGCTGGTTAATTATAACTAAAATTATTACGCGAATGGAAGTTCTAAAATGAAGCGTGTAGCCTTTTGTCCCAGGACGAAATACAGACGAAAACGGCATCGTAATGCAAGGCACTTTCCCACAATTTCTGGTAAAACCTCTGGAGCCCAGGCTCCACTCCAAAAAATTCGCCCCAATTTAGAAAAAGGCCACAATTGCCAGTTCTCTTGGAGGGGCATATTGCTATTTTGTCGCGCTTCCTCCATCTTGGAAAATTTTATGCCGGCATGTCATAACTTTCCTTATCTTCCCTGTCAAATTTGGAGGGGGTCAGTTGGAGGCAGGGGGGGGGGGGGTCGACAGTACCGTCAGTTGGGGGTCAGCTGACTCAAGGTCGTCATTTTGTCGAAACCCAAGTCAGGTCAGGGTGCTTAGTGCCTCGGTCTTCGTTTTCGACACTACAGATAAACCGTTAAGTTCAACGGTGATAGCACCTACCAGGTACAAAGATCGCAAAAATTCTGACCAATGAGGTTTAATATTATCATTTTAAAAAATTCTTGATAACACACACACACACACACACACATACACACACACACACACACACATACACACACACCTAAAAGTTCAACTTGTGCAAGTCCAAAATTTGGATTGAATCAAACTTTGCCCTGTGTAAAAATTATCACACAGGGCAAACTGTCAACAAATCAACTCAATTACGAAACGGCTTGCCTCACAACAAAACAACAAAACCACCTATCCCAACAGCACATCGCATTTAAAATCTTTGTAATCTAACGCCATTTCTCTTAAAGTTTGCAGCAACGTATTGAATATTACTGAGCGTGATCAGATGGAGTGATAAATAGCGTGCGTGGCAGACGCAGAAAGAGGAGGGAAAAGGGGAGAAATTATTCGCGAGCGCGGAGTGCAAGAGAAAGGGAATGTTTGATTTAGATCAAACACACTTACGGAAAACCATTTGAAGTATCTCAACAGTAAAACGTGTTCGTCCAACACTATGTTGGTGGAAATATTTGATCGTTTGGCCGGGGCTTAAAGGTTCTAACGAGAAATTAATACTTAGGGAGAGGGAGGCCCCGCGGGCTTACCGTCTTAGAGCGATTTACCCTTCGGAGGTCAATAGCGATTGATGAACGTTTAGTAGAAGAAATCCTAGAAAGGTCCTGGCTTTTCGCCTGTAAGTGACTGCTCATTTTTAATCGCCTGTGAGAGGGGGGGGGGGGGTCGGAGATTTAGGGAAATCATATAAGACCTGAGTGGGGGGGGGAATCAGCCATAATCTGCAGGCATTGAGGGGGGCCACACAAAATTTGTAGGATTTCAGATGGGGGCATTACTGTAAATGATATAGAAAAGCCAATTGAACGTATATTTAATACGTTTGGACAAAGACATGCTATTTTTATGCTTTGCCTACTCTTTTATTTCGCTATTGAGGCATGAACTAACAAGATCGGTGATCCCATACGAGATTGACACTTCCTCGTCAGGTTTATCATAATTATTGTCAGCTTATTTGAGGCTTTCTGGAGTTCTTCGTGGAGCGCCTGGACTCGTTCTTGAGCTTCCTGAAAATATTTCAGCTCATCGCTGGCGAGGGATTCCAGGGTATGGTCTTCTCGACTGTATAAAAGCCTTTTCGCTTGCTGTCGATGAACGATAACAAATCAGCTGCAGAATTACCGACAGAACAAAGCGACTGTGGACACAGACGAACTGTCTTATGATGAAGATGGAGTTGAATCGGAGGATGAAGAATCAGAAATAGAGAGGACGATAGCGACAATGATTTTGTGTTTGCGGATTTGAATGAACATAGTAGTCCTTGGAAAATCACGTTCAGATAAATATATATCTACAGTGGTTGTTCAAGCTACATGAGACCGTAAGTACCATGATATGAAAAGACACCCGCGCATTAACACTGGTTTTGGTATTGGCTGGGAGAAGTGGGGGGAGGGGGGCATCACCAATGAGGGGCGATCATTAAAATACTAAAATGCTTTATGGGGGGATCTCGTAAATGTTGCGGTGTCCTCTCCTAAATCCTCCCCCCCCCCCAGGCGATAAATAATGACCGCTCCCTAATTGCTTTTATCCGGCCCTGCACTAAATGTCAAGATGTACTTTAGAGTGCGCGTGCTTTGGCTATTTACCGAGAGCAGACATTGTAACGGTTCTATAACTGCTTTTAATGTGAGTCGGCGTGATTTTGTTTTTTAACGTCTTACGTTTTCCAGTGTATATGCTATAACGGTTCTAACCGCTCAGTCAGTTGCCCTGACGAAGTCCTTTGCAATTGATTAATAATATAAACTAACGAAATATCGGCACGTCTGATTTCTAGTTTTTTTTTTTTTTGACGTTACATTAATTTCTTTCTGAAGGAAGATTCCAGATTTCAGATCTGCAAATCTAAAAGTCTTAAACCTTAAACATTAAATACAGCCAACGCCCGCCTTGCGGACCGTCTTCTGGCGGGCAGAGGTGGACCGGTACCGTGAAGACGAATTCAGTAAAGTGTAACTCCCGCTGTTACGGACACAAAATCTAATGGTCGCGATGTGTCCGCTATAGCGAGAGTTGACTGTATCCGCATAATTATAAAAAAACTATGTGGACACAATTTTTTTTGACCTTCTCAAATAATGGTACTCAGTATTTGATAAGAAGGTTTTCGGCACTAAAACATGCATTCAAAACGCAAATAGATGACGTCATGTTTTACCTCTCCATATTCAGTACAATTACATTGGAACGGCACCTTTTGACCACTTTGTTATTCCAGACATGTAACTGCTAGTCTGATACTCAGTTGGTTCTAAGTCACCCGCTTCTTTTTACTCCCGAGAAGAAGTGAGCGACCCTGGAGCCCCCGTGAAATCAGGCTATGCAACTATCCTAAAAGAAGCTCGTACAATTAACTTCTTCGTCATTCTGAGAGTACCGTAAATTTAAGCACCACGTCTACACAAACAACTTTTTGATGGTACGTCGGTGACCGGGTAAATTGGAATTCACTGTAATGCTACTAAATTATCTTTGGGTAGGAACGTATCTTAGTTCTTTGCTAATTAAAACCAAGATGCATTAACGATGTAAAATGGAAACTATATTTGCTTACATCTTTATCGTGTTCTAGACAGGTTGCTGTGCACTTTCCTAAGTTGATATATATGCTGTTCACACTAATGCAATTACTGAAGACTTCATCTTAACCCAGGGCGGGACTCCCTCAAAAAAGTGAGGGGTATGCTCGAATTTTGGACATTTTGAAAGGAACCCCCTAAAGGGCGGCTAAAACTCGTGTCAGGCCAGTACGCTTGACGTTAACTTTAATGCCCCCAAGAGACATCAATTGACTCAGGACATTTTTAGAAGTTTGATTGGCAATGAAGTCGATTATACGCAATCCTTTTTTTTTCGGTTCAAGTTTTGAAAGGACTCACAGTGTCCCGCCAAAGTATCAACATTCCGCTCACTTAATTTCAATAATTCGACTATTATGAGAGAAAACGTGACTGTTTTACAGTCTATGTAATCCTGTACTTTATCCCCAAACTACTTTTCATGTCTCTCTTTAGAATCTTTCTATCCAGTTTAGTTACCGAAAGCGTGCATTTTTATTCACTCTCGTTCAGAACGTTTTGTTCCTCGAATGCGCGGGTTTCGTAGAAATGGAAGTGGATTACAGTTCATCAACTTATATTCGTGAAAGGCGGTCTGAGAAACAAATTGTGATATGCTATGAACGAACGTTGATTTTTTGCCGTTATCTACAATTCTACTGGTATGGTTCTCTGGTTTTTACACTCTAAATTTATCACGCTAGCTACAGTTTTGGTTCTCATTTCCAAAATGAACCTGCACACTCTAAAATTAATGTTCCCAAAACCGGCGATATTTTAAGCCCGTATCTTTACCAAACCTGTCACTTCTATGTGGTAGCCTCCGTCCGGATCTGAACCACGTGATTCAGGGTCTGAGTGGGGCCCTAAACTATCAGCCTATCTAACCCATTTAGGGAAAACTCGGTCATGTCAGCTGACAATAGCTACACTTACTCAACCCTTAGTAAACACATTCAGTCACACTTTTAAATCCCAGTTGATACAATTGCAAACCGATTTTTTGTCCTGTCGGCACATTCAGCCAAACGTTTAATTACGATCTCTACCGGGAGCTATTGAACTAGTTAACTCTCGTTTTTTATCAGCTTACAGTTACAACGTTCTTTGTAATCTCGCAGAATTCAGTTCTTGTTAGGGCCTACTCAGACCCCTTGAAAGGTTTAGAACACGCTTTCCTTTGTGAACATGAGGACAGCTGAGATGAAGAGAAGCGTCAACGGGTTGCTGATGGACAAACGACCTTGACCTGAGAAATGTAAAGATTAGAAAAAATTAGAAATCAGGGGTTAATGAATCAGATGATCACGGGGATAGGATTTGTGAGGTCACGAGGTATAAAATCTAGATCAGCAGTACCTCATGGCTCAGTTACCAGGCAGTGTAATGTTCCTGAGAACATGGATCAAACTTTACCGAGATGCTAAGACCAGGGCTTAGGCCCAGTTGGGTTTTTGTTGTGTTACAATATTTCGAAAAGATTTCGCCTTTGGTAGATGTGATGTGCTCTACAAGATGACGTACATATTATGAGTTGTGGCCCTGCTGCATGGGTCCTGTGACGCCATCCAAAACTAGAAATTAACAAAAAACGGCGGACATTGATTTTTGTCAAAATGCTAGACGTGTAGAACATGTCGTTAAAAAAACTTTCTGCTGCCTTGACTGTTTGATACAGGAACCATGTGAAAAAATATTAGGGAGCCAAAAAAGAGAACGGATAGTCACTCAAAACTGGACACGATTAGACGGCTTGCGATGAGCAAATTGTATGAAAGTCAAACAGGAAAACTAGAAAGCCTGCCAAGAAAGCGCACAGATGGCCAAAATTGTACAAGATTTAACGGTCTGGATATCAAAATACGACATAGCGCATAAAAAGACAAATAAGACAAATTAGGGCTGAACAAATTATACGGTAACAGCAGTGATGCCTGTAGTATACATACCCGCAGTAAAGGAGGCCTTGAATCCCTTGTAGGTGGTGGTTGCATTGTTGTCGCTTACAAACTGCACCCAAACCATGTTTCCAGAGCTCTGTATTGTGCTCGGCTTGGTGCTGCCGCATATGGGCTTAGAAAGGATTGCACCAAAGTCCCCCTGGATCTCTGAAGGAGCGTTAGGATCCCTAAAGTAGGCTTCTCGGATCTCCAAATAGTCGTTTTTGCAGTGTTCACTTTGTTCCAGATCAAAGGTGTCAAAGGTGATTTGGATCTGGCGTCCTTCAGGAACAATTAAATACCACTGCCAAGCGAAACTCGTAGGATAGTTTTTGATGCCAACCTTTGGGCTGCCAAACTCAATTGTTTCACCTTCAGATGCATTCAGGTAGCTCGCCTGGCCAGCTACAACAGTTAGCAGATTAAAAAATGTTCCATTAATAGATAGTATATTTAAACTTTTTTTTTTAGTTTTTCGTTAGTACTAGCTAATCGCTGAGTCTTGCCATAAATGCTTGTGTATGTGGAATGGAAAGACATTCAATGTCTGCTACAAGTTTGGCATGTTGAGAACTGTTTTTAAATTGCGATAGTGAATCAGTTTTAATTTTCGTTACCCATCACTGCCCCATCAAAATGCTTTACATCATTTGAAACAACATTTTGGGAAAAGATTTTGAAACAGTCCATGGAAGAAAAACTGTTTGGCATCATTTCTGGACCTTTAAAAAAATGCTTAACAAGGAAATCGATTACACTGAGATACTAAATCTATTAACACTAGTAATTTACATTCAACTCTCCTTCCGAACTTTATCGACAAAAGTCTACACAAATACAAAACAGAAGGCATCGGAAACTAAGAGATACAAAAGTGACGCCTTCAAAATATGTTACTAAGTTCTTTTCTGTGTCTTCTCTTGTGTAATCGAGCAACAGCTGTAAAAGACTCACTACATCATTTGTGTTTACTGTGATTTCCTATTGAGCTATTCGTAATTTTCGTGAGTGGTTTATGGTACATTTATATTTGCTGTAATAATCAACTTTTCCGGCATTCTAAACAGCTGGTGAAACATTGCTGTACTCTACTATTTGAGCGTGCTGCAGTCGTCACTTACATGTGTCGGACTTGACGATGAAGGACAGGTTGAAGCCTTTATAATGAACAGTGTCATCAGAAACGAAACGTATGTAAATGTTCCTTCCGTCTTCTTCCTGACTGGGTCTTTTGCCTCGCTGCCTCAAGAAATATTCCAAATAACCGGGGCTGTATCTGCCACATGTTCCACCCCCACCTAAACTGCCGTAGGAGGTAGTGAGTTCGAAATAATCGCACTGACATCCAAGGCACTCTTCTATATCAAAGCTAGGAACAAAAAAGGAGAAGCAAAAGGTAAGTGGGGAAAAAAGTGCCGGCCTAACTTCTTTATTCAAATATTATTGCGAGTTAGTGGTTACGTGGGCTTTCTATGAGTGATCCATGCGGCGGCAGATCAAGTCGGATACCGTCATTCGGTGCAAATAGGGACAAGTCCCCCCACCTTGGTTCCTGGAGACATTTCTGCAAATGCTTTTTTTCCATTGCAATTAAATCCGAATATTTAAGAGGATTCTTCCGAACAATTCAGTTTTAACAGCTGAAACGACCCGTTACATTGTCCTGATCAACATGCAAATACCGTAAAAAGCACCTAGGAATGCTGCCTTCAAATTATTTTACTCGATTTCAGGTTCAAAAAAGACATTTATGATCAGTAACAGTAATCATCTTCACCCCCCCTCCCCCCACGTCTGCTACATGACGTCTGGTACCTCTGTAGACAATCACCTGGCTAAGGAGAAAGTTCCGATTTCTGCGTTTTTACCGACGAAACATGAGCCACTTTTCATATAATCGTTTTTTAATCCTATGGTGTGTTATATTTGATTTGACAAAAACTTTTCTCGAATCGCAGAATTTCTTGAATTGAAGGAACTGTTAGTCAAGGTATCTCGTGCACTGTAATTATAGTGTTAACTATTAACTATTGTTTCGTGTGACCTGTAAAGATTCATTTCGGAGTCAGGGCTTGAAGCCCTTTAAAAAGATGGCAAAAATTTCCTTCAAAGCTCTTTCAGAAAAAAAGTTTTTTTTGTTTATGTGTGTAATACCACCTTAAATCGATTTTAATAGTGGTTAACAACCACAATATAGTTTTGTGCTTGCGACAACCATGAAACTGAAATCATTACGAAGTTGTATAAGCCAAGGTCTCGTAACCTGGGCTGGAATATACTAAACCAGTGGATAGCGTTTTTGGCGCACTCCCCATTTCTTGGAAAAAAAAACTGAACTATATTTGGTGATAGTTATCCACCACTATTCCCCTCCACTTCGGTGAATAATTGTTACTTGACTTAATTATACGTGACATTAAATAATTTGTTAATCTTGCTCTTGATAATATACCCTATGCATTCATGCCTTGAAGGACGGAAGGAAAGAACCCAATCAATTTTGTAAGGAGGATTTAGTTAAGAAAAGACAAAATTTTTAAGTGTGACATTAAAAAATGTTTTTCAATCTTACGCGTGATAATATACCCCAATTCCTTCATAAGGTTCAGGAATTTCAATCCTCCAACACTTTGTCTCGTTTATGCCATAATTTCCGGAGCTTGGATACACGAGTTCACCACTTGTTTGGCCTGTTATGTTTGTCATACCGTTTGGGCAAGCTGTTGAGGCACCAAAATAAGAATAAATGAAATTGGAACCTTAGAAGCAATTCGTAAACTCAACGAAGACATTGAAAATGGAC
This sequence comes from Siderastrea radians, assembly GCA_964017195.1. Taxonomy (NCBI): domain Eukaryota; kingdom Metazoa; phylum Cnidaria; class Anthozoa; order Scleractinia; family Rhizangiidae; genus Siderastrea; species Siderastrea radians. Next base: position 6,295,665 of record OZ024894.1, on the reverse strand, counting down.
TCAATGCTAATCAAAATGTCGATCTTTTTTTAAACTACGTACGTTTATATGTTTATCCCGTACCATCCTCATGCTTAGTTATCAAATAAACTACATCCTGTATTTGGCAAATCAAAAACATTTCAGCTAACATTTTAGGACACTCGTTTTACAAACAAGTTACGGTCAAGGCAGGGGTTGGAACAGAGATGAAAAGACGAGAAGAAATCTTGGCAACCATTAATTTGCGAAAACATAGTCGAGTAGCGGAACTCAGTTAAAAGCTTGCGTGAGCTAACTTAAGTGAAATTAAAAACCTTCTTTTAATGAGGGGTAAAACAGGACAAGATGGAAGACTCTGGTTTCCCTTTCGAAAGTGTGAAGAGTATTGAAAACTTACTTGAGTCACAAGATCCTTTTCCGAGGAAAAACATCAAAGCTGCAACAACATAAAAACAGCAAATCAGTGAAGTCAGATTCGCCAATAGAATAAACGAGTCCATGTTCGCGTAGGCAAACTCACTGTACAAAAGCCATTATTAACATTAGGCCCAATTACCATACACTAGCACATGACTTACGCTCAGTTCCAATAAACGCCCATATTCTAAATTCATGTTTTGCGTTATTTCTCTTCAGTCATTGTTTCAAGAAAAACGAAAATCAAGAAGTTTTGAGTTTTCGTTACAAATCAATTTTTATTGGCATTTGTTTTGGCAACCGTTTTGTTGCCACCAAACGTTAGGAACACACTGGCTGCACGAATTTGTTTCAGCCTATTGGTTTCAAATCAATGGCCAAAAGCGAGCGATGTCTGTTGCAAGAAATACTCTTTTATGAAATTGTTCGATTGGCAATCTATTCCTACCTACTGGTGGATAGACTAGAAATATCCACGGGGAAAAGAAAATATACAGAGTAATTTTTTTTCATGAAAATTCAACTGATGTAAGTTCAGTAAATGTTTAGACAGCAACCAGCGATTCATTGGTAAAATATATTTTTCCCACCAAAACGAAAGAAATTTGGAGAACGGAAAAATTATCAAAGATTAAAAGATCGAGCTGTATGTTTGTTTTTGTTTGTTCAGTTTGTTTGATTCTAGACTTGGGTCTCGTGTGGAAAACGAAATCCCTTGATGCATTAACTACACTTCATTCATATGGAGGTTTTCACTGAAGGAAACAGTCATTGAAAATTGTATATTTACAAAACTCACCAAGAATGTACACAGTCGCGAACAAAATACGCTCAATCAGCGCCATTTTCTTTGCAAAATGGTTATCCTCTGTACTGTTAAGACTTAACGGTACCCCAGCCTGCCGCCAACAATGCACCTTATGCGGTGAAACTGAACTTAATAATCGTTGACTTGTGTTTTACCTAGGGCAACCGTTGCTAGGTTACAGGAAAGGCAGCTGGAAAGATTGAGTTATCAACTGTATGATTGTGTTCATCAATGTGTCAATGTGCAATACAACTTGATTTCCAGTACAGAAAAGGGGTGTGCCTGATTCTGTAACTAAAAGAAACAAGCTGAATAAGGAAAAAATTACCCCTTTTCGAAGATTTACCAAGATTTACCACCTTGCGTTATGAAGATCACGCTAACCACAAGGCGAATTGTTGTTTGTTGTTTCTATGGAAAAAGAAAAAACATATCCGCGGGTGGCGAATTTGCAATCATATTTCTTTTTGTTTACTATGTTCTTATCGTTGGGTATGATTAGCTAACATTCTGAATATATTAACCATCTTGAAACAAGTGGATTGCGTGACTCTTACCCAATTCAGTTAAGAAGGCATGGATTAAGGTGACGTTCAGAATAAAAGGATATTCACCAAGTAAGCAAAAATGCGTTCTGATTATCATGTGAATTATGGCAAGGGGATAAATTCCCAAAAAATGTTAAAAAATTGAAGTATTTGTGGAAATGAATTTATACATTCAATTGTCCCTCGGCTTTGTATTTCACCACAAGGAAATGCAAATAAACGCTCTTAATCATTAAAATGCTAAACGTGCCCGTTGAATGAAGCTCATTTAGCCGTGAAGTTGCCGCCCAGTTCTATAATCAACGATCTGTCACCCGCCGTTAGTGACTAAGTTAAATAGAAACTTCTTAATGGGGATATTATTATTTGATGGTGTTAAAGCGGTACAAAAATTGTATTCTGGTGGTAGCTGTTACAGCTGATTCGGACTTATAATCAGGCAGTTAAACTCATTCAGGCGTTAACAGTACTGAGTCGTTTGACGGTTAACCCTTTTTAAGCCCCATTAGTGACAAGCATCTAATTTCTCCGTACAATATCACTGTTTAGCCAAACATACAGATCAGGAAAATTCAGAAATTGATCACCAAAGTCAAATTTTCTTGATGTTTCCTCAAATTCATCCAACCAGTACCATAAGAAATGTGTGCATCACTGTGTCAATAAAACTTGATATCCACTGCAGTACAAGGGTGTGCCTGATTTTGTAAATAGAAGAAATAGCTTGAATTAAGAAAAAAGTATCCCCTTTTCGAAGATTTGAAAAAATTAACCACCGTGCGTGATAAAGATCACGTTAACCACAAGGCAAGTTGTTTGTTGTTCGTTGTTTCTATGGAAAAAAGAAAAAACATTGCCGCAGGGATTAAAATTCCATTTTATTTTTTCTATTGATATGAATTGTAAACTTTTCTTTTTGAGTTATTTTTGTTACGAACGAAATTCCTTGCCTTTCAATTTGCAATCACTTTGCTTGAAACTGTTGAAAAATCACTGTTAAAATCGTTCTAATTCCCTCCACATTTCGGATCCACGTGTTCATTATGTCTTTAACACTGGGACTAATGAGCATGCTTTCCGAATATATTACCCATCTTGAAACAATAGGTTTGCGTAATTCTTGCACAACTCAGTTGAGAAGGAATGAGTTAAGGGAACTTTGAGAATAAAAGGATAATCACTGAAGTAAGCCGCATATTAGCGCATAAATGTGTTCTGATGACCATGAATATGAAAAAAAAAAAAGTAAATGAATTTATCCAATTGTGCAGCGGCTTTGTATTCCTCTACAACACAAAGCAAATAAACGCTCTTTCTTGTTTGAGTGCTAAATGTGTCCGGTGGATGAAGTTCACTAAGACATAAACCACACGTAACGATGCCGCCCAAGTTTAGTTAAAGATGCGTTTATTTTCGGCAAAAATAAATTTCGCTTTCTAAAGAGGCCAAGATCACGGAACAGTTAGATGGAAATACCAGCCTACTTGAAAATATATTCTATAAAACCAACGTTGCATAAAACCAGAATCTAGCACCGGCTGACTTAATTGCGGGTACACGTGCGGCACCTGATATTTACAAAGTCATAAAGTCAATTTTCACAGTGCTTCTCGGGATTCACTGAAGTATAGGAGTGTGCCTGATTCGGTGAATAAAAAAAAAAAAAAAAAACAGGTTAAATTTTCGGAGACTTGCAACAAATTACCACCGTGCGTGATAGAGATTACGCTCAAGTTTTCCAAGTTAAGTTTGGGTACTGCGACATCTGCCACACGACTACATTTGGCCACCTTTGAAGCAAATCTTACTTAATTTTAATTACTGCTAATATTTTCTTCCCCAGGGTGGAACTTTCTCTTGCCAAATAAACAAATCTCAGAATATATATATATATATATATATATATATATATATATATATATATATATATATATAAAACAGTTAATGGTTGCCTCAGGCCAACAAAGAATGCCACTGCGTCAGGAGGATCAAAGATTCACAGTCCAAGCCTCACTGCATGGAATTAAAACTCGTTGAAGGAAAGCGAGGACGGACAACTTCTGACGATTAAAAAGTTAAAAAATTTAATAAAAAATAAAAACGTTTCGGTCTTAGACCTTCATCAGTTACATGAAAAATTGAACTTGTCAAATCTACCTGGCGGAGGCTTTGGAGAATTGATCATTGACTAATTTAGAGGGATAACCCTGGTTAACAAGGTATCCTTTGTACTCGTTCTGTTCTCCGTGCCATGGATCTGAAGAAAGAAATTCTCCTTAAAAACAGAATGGTTGCTTTTCAAACAAATTTTCACAGCTTCTAATATGCAAGTCGTGGATGGGAGTTTGTTTTCCTTGCATTCAAAGCCTTCCTAACTGCAGTAAGGCCAAATTCTCCAAAGCCTCCGCCATTTCTAGAAATGATTTACTCAGGACACGTGGAAAAGAAGCGAAGAAATTATTTCCATTCGTATTGACATTTAATCCAAATTTACCGAACGTGGGTAACATAATTAGAAAGCATTTGTTGATTTTACAATCCAACCCCAAATTAAAAGAACTTTTCCCTCCAGGCTCTATCATACCATCTTTTCGTAGGTCAAAAAATCTTAAAGAATTATTGGCACCATCTCGTTTTAAAACCGCCGAAGAGGGACAAACAATTCAACAAAGCAATGGCTGTTTCAAATGCGAAAGGAATAGATGCAATCTTTGTCGAAATTTCTTTGTTGAATCCAAATCATTTCTTAGCTTGCAGACGGGCAAAAAATACACCATTCATTCAAGACTTTCTTGTGATTCTAAAAATGTGATTTATTTGGTTTCTTGCAAGAAATGTCGTTTGCAATACATAGGATCTACAACCACTGATTTTCGAATTAGGTTTCGTAATCACAAGTCTGCTATGCTCACAAACAAAACAACTTGTGAAGTAGCAGTGCATTTCAACAAAACTTCACACATTTTAGATGATTTTTCGTTTCAATGTATTGATCAGGTGCAGGCCCCAAACAACTCGGATGAGATCGACAGGCTTTTAATTACAAAGGAGGCTTATTGGAGTGCTCAGCTGTTCTCTTTGGCACCCCATGGTTTAAATAAAAGAAAAGAATTTCATTCTAGGAATAGAATTTGTTACAATTAATTTTCTTTTTTGCGATTCTTTGTTTGCGATATATGGCCGTTCAAAGGCCCTTTTCTTGGATTTTGTCAGCCTCTTAGGTGTTGGGTATACTCAAAGGCCCTGTCCGGGGAACTTATTACGGTCATTATTGTTTAAGGGCCCCCCCAGGGATTTTGTTGTCTATCGGCCCTTTGGGGCTCCAAAGGCCTCGATTTGGGATTTTGGTATGATCCATGTTTGCGTAAACGTAGGTTGCTTTCCTTTTGACTGCCCTTTCTTTTGCCGCTTTGCAAATGTCATCTTTTTTGAATTAGTAGTTTTTAGTTTTTAGTCTTATCTGTCATCTTTTGTTATTTATTTTTATAGCAGCATATTTCCGGTCTTTTGTTATATTTTTGCCTTGTATCGTTCATTTTAATATCTAGTGTTGTACCTGTATCTACACCTTGTAATTACGTTTAATTGTTAGTATTGTTTAGTTTTCCTTTTTTCGTTATATAATCGTTGTACTATATTGTTTTTATTTTTGAATGTTAGCGTCACTTATCCTTGTTTTAGTATTGTTATAATCACGCTGGTTACGTAACTCATAGCGTTGAATTGTATTTTGCGTCTTGTTTTGTTCTGTAATCTTATTTAAGGTAGATTTGACAAGTTCAATTTTTCATGTAACTGATGAAGGTCTAAGACCGAAACGTTTTTATTTTTTATTAAATTTTTTAACTTTTTAATCGTCAGAAGTTGTCCGTCCTCGCTTTCCTTCAACGAGTATATATATATATATATATATAAAAAAAACAGTTAATGGTTGCCTCAGGCCAACAAAGAATGCCACTGCGTCAGGAGGATCAAAGATTCACAGTCCAAGCCTCACTGCATGGAATTAAAACTCGTTGAAGGAAAGCGAGGACGGACAACTTCTGACGATTAAAAAGTTAAAAAATTTAATAAAAAATAAAAACGTTTCGGTCTTAGACCTTCATCAGTTACATGAAAAATTAAACTTATCAAATCTACCTAAATAAGATTACAGAACAAAACAAGACGCAAAATACAATTCAACGCTATGTATTTTGCGTCTTGTTTGTATGTATTTTGCGTCTTGCTATGTATTTTGCGTCTTGTATTTTGCGTCTTGTTTTGTTCTGTAATCTTATTTAGGTAGATTTGATAAGTTTAATTTTTCATGTAACTGATGAAGGTCTAAGACCGAAACGTTTTTATTTTTTATTAAATTTTTTAACTTTTTAATCGTCAGAAGTTGTCCGTCCTCGCTTTCCTTCAACGAGTATATATATATATATATATATATATATATATATATATATATATATATATATATATATATATATATATATATAATTCAGTTAAATGTTCACCGGCGAAGCCAATACAGTGCTCTACTTGCAGCGAAGGAGCGGAATAAACCAGTTGGTGAACTACTCAAATCTTGAGTGAATGGACATTTAATACAAACTTGTTTCGTAGGCCACCGAAGAGGTGACCCACTCATCAGTTAAACTCCATCTTACACTGAGTCGTTAAAGTCTACATCATTGTTTTGATCGCGTTATAAACGGTTACAATCATAAATTTGAACAGCGCGCGCGCACGCTCGATCGTCTACGATGCTTTTGCCAAAGTTTAACTAGTCTCACCAAGTGCTCGCGTGCAGTGTTGCCATGTGCGGCCTACAGATTAAAAAGAATTTCTCTGTGTTACAAAGATCACACCGTTTTGTAATGTTTGTGTAAGGTTTAGCCTTGGCAAGGATTTTCCACGTGACTTTGAATTCCTTGTTTTCCCCTTTGAGCTGCCAGATGTGTTTGCTTAGTTCAGTCTCACTTTTTCTCTTTTCGTGTCTAAAGGACATCTGGTGGTTCCCATACCTTGCCTTGAAGTTGTTCGCTGTGAGGCCGATGTATGTTTCTGTTGTGTTTTCGGTTGTGACCGTGGCTTGGTATACGACTTCATCCACCATACATTCACCATTCAGTGGGCAATCCTCCTTCTTTCTACAGTTACACTTCTTACCTTCGTTTGTCTGTAGTGTTGTTGTTTCTGCTTTCTTTAGAATGGCTTTGTTGTGGCCATCTATGATTTGCTTGACGCTAGGCATGCAACTGTAGCTGAGTTTTAGGGTGTTCCTATTAAAAATTTTCCTCAGTTTGTGGCCCGATGGAAAAGATCGTTCGATAAGGCTGATAAACTCGCGCCCGATGTTGTTTTTGATGTTTTTGTTATATGGTGGATTAAACCATATAACATTTCTCCGGCGTTTGCGCTTCTGTGATGGTGTTTCCTGAGGTGGGGGTTTGAATTCAAGCTTGAATGTATAGCCGCTCTTCCGTAGCGCTTCTTGATACGGGGCCGCTGCTTCGTCAAAAACCTCTTGATCGGACGAAATGCAGGATAGTCGACTCAGTGTAAGATGGAGTTTAACTGATGAGTGGGTCACCTCTTCGGTGGCCTACGAAACAAGTTTGTATTAAATGTCCATTCACTCAAGATTTGAGTAGTTCACCAACTGGTTTATATATATATATATATATGAGGGTCCATATGTAGAGTCACACTGAAATTTCATTGTCAGCGGGCAGGTGGGGTGGAGCGCACATCCGGCCCGGTTGTAAGGCTCACCGGTGCTTCTCGTTCCCCATGCCTCAGTGCTCGCCGAAGTGGCAAATTGTTGTGTTGTGAAAATGCATTCATAAGTGGTTTGCTTTTCATGAGGCGTAATGCGGTCTAAAGAACCGACTACTGCAAGCTGATAAGATCGACACCTTCGTGTGCAAAACATTGAATTTCCTTTTTCTTAATCTAAAAGGGGATCATCAAACAATGCAGTTAATGTGAGATTTGATATTTCCGTGTAATATGCGTCGCGGCCGACAAAATTGTGTCGGTATAAGGCCCTGATTAAAATTGGCTCAGTCCTGTTATAAAAATAGCGCCGTTGCTGCAAGCTTAGTGAGACTTGACAATCAAAACACATTTTTTGTTGATGAGCTTGTCCAACTTAGAATGGTCTATTATCCTCTAGTTGCTTATTTTAGCTTTTATTATAAAACCTCAGCTTACAGACAGATGCCCAGAATCTGGAGAGAATGGAAAAGTGGGAATAGCATAAGAGGTAAACGAACCGAACGACCGTGTAATTATTCTTTAAGTCGTGCCAGTATCACCAAGTCACTCTAACTAGTGACGTTTGTCTGTGTGTCGTGCTTTTGTTTCTCATTCTCAACTCCAAAACAGATCGCTAAGACTCTTGTTATAAGTACTAACACGCTGAAATTAAATAAGGTTGTAATCTTTGTGTGCAGGCTATGAAACAGTTTCAATGCATTTGTTGTCAACTGCTCTTACATTAACGGAATTTAATTGCACTACATCCTTATATTCATAACTTGCGGTAACGTTTTAATAACTTGTTCCTGGTTACAGAATTCTGCCGTTTGCTGGGACTTCCTTAACAACCTTATGTCCCCATTGTTTTAAAGAGGAGGGCGTTTTTTTTCAATAGTTTTATCTTCAATTCTGTATCTATTCGCTGATTATCTGACACAAAAATTGTGACTGACGCTCTGATAAAAAATCAGACACTGGAAAAGTAAATTCTTTTGTATTATCTGCCACTCAGTGAGCCAATATAACGAAAGAAAGAAACAGGGAAAAGGATATCCATATTGTTTTGGTTATCAAATGTGCGAATACTAATTTTATTTTCCTTGACATAAGTTTTTATTTCTAGTAATTTGGTATTGTAGCTAAAACATTGTAACTTGAGCCAGAAAATGGACGAAATATTAAATACTGTTTTACACGTATTTGGTAACCAAGAATATTCTACCGCAGTTTTCTATTCCTGACCTGTAAGAACAAGAAGCAAGACTGAAACAAACAACTAATATGACTTATTTAATGGGTAAGAATTATCAACGTCAAGAGAAATGTACCTCTTCAGATGTAAGTTTTGAAATAATCTAGTGATTGCTAGCTGCTTGTATTCAGGGAGTTCAAGGCAACTTTTCATTAACAGTAAAACTCGCTCCGAAACGCGAAACGCAAAACGCGTGCAACTTGACTTCCAGCAAAACAAGCTCTTAAAAGGGATGAAGAAGGGAAAACGAATTAGTAGAAAATGGGTGCATTTTTTTGTGACAGGAGATCTCATTTATATACTGTACACGTTGCGCACTATGGTGACTATGGGTTTCGCTCCATTGGAAAAAAGTTTAGATGCATTTGCTTTGAAATCATTAACATTCGGGACAATTAACTTTGGTTTTGGCCCCATAGGAAAGAAACGTTTGGATGTATGCCAATAGTTTTGTTTTCTGGAATCGACCTTACCGAGATTTTTCCCGCTTCTTTAGACGATGAGATTCTATGAAGCAGGGAACGATAATTGATTTGAGTGCTTTGTTTTTCTGTGTGTGATGCGTTCAAAGAATGCAGAATTACCTTTTCTTCTAATGTACAATGAAAAGAATGTGCTTCTATTCACAGGATCAATTTGTAGAGCACGTACATGTAGGCCAAACGAAATACAGCAAACAATCATGATGACTGTAAGTGACCTGGTTCTTTCTTTGACAATCCGTTATAACAGTAAAATTCGCTACGCGAATGACTTAATCAGCTTGACTCCCTGGAAATATGAAATTCGAATTTAATAACCAGAGAAAGACGAGGAAGCAGGTTTTTGTGACGGAAGATCGCATTGTACCTTGGAGCCCAATGACTTTTGCTCCATAGGAAAAAAAGGTTCGGAAATTGATTTCCTAGACGCGACCGCTCTGAACTTTTTTCTGCCCATCTAGCCAATTTCATCCTTGATCTACAGGGGACAATTATTACCTGAAGTGGTTTGTTTTTCTGGTTTTGACACGGTCATGGAACACAATAGCCTCCCACGCAGACGCTCTTAGGGCTTCGTGACGAAACCCTAAGAACGCCTGCGTGGGAGTATAGGAACACAAAAAATAACCCTTGTTATAAAGCTTCGAATTTGTTGTTAGAACACGGTAGAAAACGGCACCTACCAAATAGAATAAACAGAGATTATGCTTCAATCTTAAGTTCTGAACTTAAAATACTTCAGTCAGGGTAACAGAGAGGTGCTCCTTGGAGCCCTGGAGCCCTGAAATGTTTGTCGTTGAGCCCGGAGCCTTAAGCCTCTCTCGACTTAGAGCTCGAACAAAACTGCTGTTTTTGGCTAAATGCATATGGAGCCCTGGAGTAAAGCAATCGAACCCTAAAGCCCCGAATTTAGGCCGGAGCGCTAGCCCTGGAGCCCTAAGGCCCTTTGCAATCCTGCTCAGTGTTAAAATGGATGGTGGCTGGCTATGTTAATTACTCTTTTTAATAATATAGATATCAAGCTGTCTCCTTTATTGGAGTAAAAATAGCACTATGTCTTCCTGTTTACAGTTTTGCTGTCTCAGGAACGGACCGTTAGAAAAGTTTTCTAATGCATGGTCCGTCCCTTAACTGGCTCCCAATAATGGACCATACTGTCCCAACAGGGAAACATTTCAAATCCCTCAATTTTATTTCTCATCAAGTGCAACACAACACAACACTCAGTTAAACGGAACATCATGGTTCTTGAGTCGTTTAGACACACACAAAAGAGAATAAGAAATAACTCTAGCCATTACAAAATCGTAACTTTGATTACCCAAGAAAATCTCTCATACTGGAAAGAAGATTGACTCAATGAATTCTATTATCAGCCTAAAAATTTCGTTTGCGAAACGAAGAAGGTAGTGAAGAAAGTTGCTTATTCCCATATCGTATACAATCTTGACTAGTGTTACTGATGGCATTTTAAGCCAATCTCATTAACGGTCCAGTTAACTCTAAATGACAACAAAGTCCCAAATGTTATCCAGCCACATGGGCAAAGACCACCTGCATTAATTTTTTTGTTTTTGTGACCAAGATTAGCGATTTAAGGTCCCGCTGGGACATTTTCGATCTTTAAAAAAGCCAACAGAAGCACAAAAGCCCGACCGAGAATGGGACATTAACCATTAAAGGTTTCACGGAGTAGATTGAACAATTGTAAGGCAGTGACAATAATGAAACGATTGAGCAACCGACACTTATTCAACAAATGTTGGCCACTAAGCTTGAAACAAAGACAAATGAAACGAGAGCAGAGGTCACTAACCACAAGGCAACTTGTTGTTCCTTGTTTCTATGGGAAAAAGAAAAAACATTGTCGCGGGGACGTAAATTTCCTTTCAAACTGCTGGTAATTTACTTTTAAAATAACATATTCCTGAAACCAACGTTGAAGCCAAAGTGAAGCACCAACTGACTTTGGGGCCCATCTGCAGCCCTGATATCCACAAAGTCACCTTACACAGAAAGCTGGATGTATTACAGATCAGTTCTTTCTACCGTTCAAGACATCTTTCTTTTCATGTTGATTGTGAGATTTTAGAGGTGTAGCAATACCCTAGTAGTGTCACCTGTCGCTGGAGACTAAGTGAAATAGGACAGTCTTATTAAATGGGCGTATTGTTTAATGGGTTTACAGTCTGCGGTACAAATTAAAATAGCACAGTTTGGTGGTGTAAGTTAAGTAAGTCGTTTGACGATTAACCCTTTAAGCCCCAATAGTGACAAGCATCTGATTTCTCTTCACAATTTCACTACTTGACCAGACATACAGGTTATGAGAATTAAGAAAATAATCTCCAAGGTCAAAATGTCTTGGTGTTTGATCAAATTATCCCAGTAAGTGCCATAAGAAATAAGGAGAACATGCCTCTAAATGATGGAGCTTGTTGTCAAATGTTAAAGTTTTTGTTTTATACCTTTTAGAGACTTTAATTTTTGTGTTTTGTTTTTTCTTTTATGTACTTTACAGGACTCCCTTTGATACCACTGCTTATTACACTGGCGGGGTTATATCCTGTATATCCTGTATTATTGTGAATAATAAGCAGTTTCAGCAGCTAAGGCCTTTTGAGACAATTAAAATAATTTATTGTCGCTTTCATATAATACTTGTCGCAAATTTATTACTGAACAGCAGGTGGCTCTTTAAAAAAAATGCTATGATGCGATGCTGCTAAGGCAGGCGAAGTTAATGCTGTGGCAGACATATACAGCAGCCGTAGCAGTAAAAAAGGTCCTTTAAGACCTAAAGCCGTATTTTGCCAGTAAACTTCAAAAACGCTTGAAGGTTAAATATAAAAGCTTATGATTTTCCATACTGTTTATGGTATCTCTCCTTTTATGCTTTTTTAAAGAATTTATTTGTGTTTCAAGACATTAACGTTCCTCCATCACCTGCCTCTTGATGAGTTAGTTATTTCCTTATATGGTTAATCAATAATAAAGACAAAAATAAAATAAAAGAGATTTTTCATTGGTTTGTCGGGTGGGGAGGGGGGGGGGGGGGCGGCAAAAACGGCCATTTGTGTTTCAAGACATTAACATTCTTCCATCACCTGCCCCTTGGTAAATTAGTTATTTCCTTATTTGGCTAGTCAATAATAAAGGCACGAATAAAAAATCCATTGTTTTGGGGAGTGGGGGGGGGGACGGCCAAAATTACAACAGATGTATCAGATTTTTGTCACCTTTGAACCTGTGTGACTCTCCTCGAAATTGACGGAGCGGTAACGACCGATATAAAATTCTAAAACTTCGTAATTACAAACCCTTTTAATCAAAATATGCGGTAAATTTTCTCGGAATTACAAGCCACAGGAGAAAACAATTTGTGACAAATTACAGTAACTATAAATGTCATAACGTTCCAGTTTTGTGAATTATGTAAGGGATGTATTACAAAGCTTTTCTCTATACTTCAAAAAAAAAAAAATTCGTTATCAAATCCGAGAAACTTGAGTCTATCGGAGCTGCAGTCAGGTTCAAAGGTCGGCCAAAATATTACGGAATTTAAAATAACTTTAGCCGTATTTGCGCCCAGCTGAGATGGGCAAAAGATAGCGAGGCAAAAGACAACCGTTAGGTCGCACTAGCAAAAACCATGTGGTGACAGATTTTTTGGTAAAACAAACAGTTTTTCTTACGCCATTGGAAACCGTGATAAAGTCTATCTATGCAAGACAAGTCCCGTCTTAGATAGCGCGCTCCACGAAGATAATTAGTGATTAAACTAGGAACGCTGAGAAATGTGTACCTACGTACTGAAATGCGTGAAAAGCCTGTAAATAATTAATTATTTACAACAGAACGCCCCACTCTCAAGTTTTTTCACCAGGGATTTTTTTAATTACAAGATTACCTTGTTTATTTATTTTGGACATTTACCGAGGACTATTATTAAGATGCGCGAATCTGATTAGCTTGAACCTTTAAGAGCAATTCTCTGTAAGAATCAAACAAAGTGGGAAAGGAAAAATTTTGACCCACCAACTCAAATTTGCATGCAAGTAGATACCCAGGGGTTATGTTCGAAAATGGCCATTATAGAGGCCGTGACTTAATTGTTGCCATGGTAACAGCGAATGGCTGTTGACGCCCGAGTACCCAATTTCGAACTCAAAAACTGTTGTGAAAACTGCAAAATTTAAAACGTTATTTCTCAAGTCTATTAAAACACTGCAAGTCGAGACTTGGAACAAATGCCGAAAACTACTATTCTAGTTTCTTTCCTTGTGTACTACTTTTCATTACATTTACAGCAAGCAAAATGAACGGCGAATTAACTACACTATGTCTCGAACATTGAAATCAAGTTTGGTAGCACTGAAATAAGCCAAGATGGAGTTCAGTGGATAGGAACATTTCCACCGTAGCCTTTCGCTCTGTTTGTCTATCAGACGTCACAGAAGGAAAAAAGGTAGAAGAAAGTAAGAGAAACTCAACCTGACCACGAAAGAAGGAACGCCAGAAACGGTCAGCAGCACAAACGACTTGGTTCCAACAAATTATTACTCAGAGAACACTCAAGAAAAAATTGTGGAACAGACCTGTCCATGCAGTTCTCAGATTCTCTCTGAGCGACTACTCCGCGGCCTCTCCCGTCAAGCTATCACTTTGATACAACCCCTTACAGATCAGATAAATGTGATGGTGAATTTTTAAGCCTGGTGAATATATGAGAAAGATGTTTTAATCAGTAAATGACACAGGCGGCTCGGATTAAAACATCTTTCTCATATATTCACCAGGCTTAAATTCACCATCACATTTATCTCATTGCGAATATGCCACTTATCGACATTTCAGTCCTAGCAGTAGAACATTTGTCACATAAACCTAGTTTAATGGCCTTGGCTCCCATGAGTCGCCTGTAGATCAGTGGTAGATCAGAGCATCTGGACTAGTAACCCGAGGTCATAGGTTCGACTCCTGTTGGGAGTACTCGGATTTTTTTCCGAGCCGCCTGTGTCATTTACTGATTAAAACATCTTTCCCTTACAGATCAGTTCTCAAAACAAAATTGCTACATTGCACTTTTTGTCACAGAAACTGTTGGAATTTAGCAACTGCCTCAAAACGTTAAGTAACGTGGGAATTACGCCGTAGTTTCCGTCCGTGGAAGCCATGGCTTGGATCCGCAGTCTTGAATTTCTGGATATTTTCCATGAAACGAGAAAACCACCAAAATGAATCAAAAGTGTCCAGAACAAATAAAAGGATGCTGAAATGGCCCAGGACTATATTTGTATAATAAAAGAATTTTTTTTGTTATTAAACAAAGTGTTAAACTGGATCATTTGTCATCATTACCACAAAGCTATACATGGTTCTGAATACATTATGGTTGGTCTTGTTGCTGTTGTTGTTGTTGTTGTTATTCTTCTTCTTCTTCTTCTTCTTCTTCTTCTTCTTCTTCTTCTTCTTCTTCTCAGTTCTTCCATGTTCTCGGTGACCAACGGTCAACGGTTATCAATACTTCGTCAAGAAGAGCAAAATAAAATATAACTAGAGTCTAACTGTGGTTCAGTATATGTTTATTAACTAAAGCTAAAACTAAACGTTAAACGAAAAAGTTAAATGAGGTTTAAACTGGAAATATCTAAATAGGACCCAGTTCAAACGTCGAACTTTACGTGTGCCGAACATAATGCAATTTAGGAAACACACTGAGAGCTTTTGCTATTTAAACAATAGAGTTCTTCTGTCGAAGGCACTATCGTGTGATAGGTTGCCCGAGGAAAATTGATGTTCACAACAAACTGATTAGCCCGAGAACGTAGTTGGAGGGCTTATATGAAGTTTGAGCATCAAGCTTCCGAGGGTGTATCACACATAGGGCCTGAGACAAAAGGACTCAATTGCTTTTATTGTAAAGTGCTAAATTTGAGAGAAATTGCCAAAAGCGGGCACTTTGCGCTAATAGACGCCCACTGCTCGCGTCACGTGATCGATTTCGACCAATGAAATCACGCCAAAATTTAGTGTTGTACTATAATTTGCAGTAGGTTCGCCACATGTAAAGTTAGGTAGGTTCGACGTTCAAACTGGGCCTTAGCCTCAATAAGCTAAATGCCGGCCATGCTTGCTAATTGATTTTAAAATTATAGTGCCAAAAAAAAACATGTAATGTTTCTAGAAGAGGCTATCCTTTGATGTAATCAGGAGCAGAAATGAGATGAACAGAGGAGTCAACGGGTTGTTGCTGGACAATCCTCCTTGGCCAGACTGAGTGCATTTGCAGTCACAGCATTGTCCAACTGTTTGATTGTTTGATGGACCAACTAGGAAGGTAAAACGAAAACATACGATTATTCAGCCTCCGTAGATGAGTGTTAGGTAAACATTGTAAACTTTGGTTAGACATAAAACATTTGCGTGACGACAGTGAGAGGTTAAACACTAAAACAGGAACAATTTGTGCAACATGAGAAAAAGCAAAGGACAATGTTGCAGGGGTAGCCAAATAACGGTTAGGATCCGGGACAAAATGGACGAAATGCCGAATGTCAGGCGAGTGATAACACTATATTGCACACCTGCTTTAAAGGAGGCCTTGAATCCCTTGTAGTTGGTAGCGGAGTTCTTACCACTGCTAAACTTCACCCAAACCATGTTTCCAGCACTCCGTATCTGCTTTGGCAAACTGTTGCCACAAATACGCTCAACAAGGATTACTCCGTATCCTCCCTCGATGTCATCTCGGAATGGGCCATCGTCAAAGTAGGCTTCGCGAATCTCCACGTAGGCGTTTTTGCAGCTCTCACTTTGTTCCAGATCGAATGCTTCGAAGGTAATTTGGACCTGGCGTCCTGCAGCGACTATTAAATACCACTCTTCCTCGTAATCTGCAGGATAGTTCTTGATGCCAAATTTCCTGGTGCTAAACTCAATTGTTTCATCATCGGATGCATTCAGATAGCTTTTTGTGTCAGCTATATATAGAAAGAACAAAATAGCTGATTGATTAAATTAATCCTCGGAAATACAAGGCGGGGGGGGGGGGAGTGAGGTGGATGTCACCCGGCCCCATAAGGTTCCGCTTGACTTTTTCCAAGACGATATTTCTTCAGCACCTGGGATGGGATGGGGGTCCCTTGTATCACGATGGGGTGTAACTTTGTTTGTAGTCCCAGGGTTAAACCACGAGTCACAAGTAGCCTGCGTAGCAAGCGTTTCCGTGGGGTTTCAGAGCAAAAAAAGTCCGAAGAACGGGATTTTCGACGTTTTGGCTCTGAAACCCACGGAAACGCTCGCTACGCAGGCTAATTCACAAGTAGCATAGCTACATCTTTTCAGTCTCTTTCTTGTGGCACTTTAGTGGTACTGTGATACTGTTTGTTGACTATATGTTGTGAAATTCGGTTCAAACATTTGAGTTTGTGGATTGAAATGAAAGCTTAGGCGAAGTTTAAACTGAAGCAAAAGTGATCGGATTCGTGAAGAATCCGGTGATTTTTGGCACCGGATTCGCTTTCGAGTTTACACACAAAGGCACAAATCCGGTGCCAAAAATCACCAGATTCATCCCGAATCCGGAACACTTTGAACACGATGAAAAAAAGCAGATACTTTGAATCCGAATACTTTCAAATCCGAAATCTGTTGTTGCGTAAACAGGTTTTTTAGATAATCCGAAGTCTTTCTACAGCTTTTACGGCCTTCGCGTCTTGATATCGTACATTTTATTATCAAGTTTTCCCCGATATAAGAACCACAGAAACCGATTTCGACTATATTTAGTATGTTGCTTTACGAACCGGATCGCCGACTAAGTGACGAATATCAGTTTGTTGTTGTTTCTTAACCTTATTCCGACCTTTTGTTTTTGTTTTCAATGGAGGCTGATATGAGCAAAAGAAGTTTCCCTCTACTTTATCTAATTCACACTTTTAGTCAGAATCTGAACAATATTTATCACATTTAAGTCTACGATCGCTCTGTGAAGCAACCACCTATCTCCGGATTCGTAGTGTTGTGTAAACTGTTAGGAATCCAAATACTCTGTAATGTAAACACTTCACGAATACGAACACCCAAGGTGTGATGAATCCAGAGACATTTACGAATCCGGATACTCTAGTGTAAACTTAGCCTTAGGCAGTACTCTTCTGTTGTATTGTTTGGTGGTTGCGTTCTAACATTGGACGCTGTGAATGAAATCATAAAGTGAAGACAAACAACACTGTCCACTACATGATCTGGTTTGAATTTTGAATTTGGCATTGACATTTTTTTATTTAGAGCAAGAGGAGCCATAACTTACATGAATCGCTTTTGGCGACAAAAGTAAAGTTGAATCCTTTCTAATTTACGTTATCATCCGAAGAGAACCGCACATAGACTTCTTTTGTTCTGAATTTTTTGTTAGGATCACCGTCCACCATGCGCAGAAAATCCAAATACGAGGAGGTTTATCTGCCACACTCTTTATCTTCTGTCCATATCGGGCTATCAAAGGAACTGTCATTGAATGCGAAGGTAAGGCTGTCGCATTCGGAATCGTCACATTGTTCTATGTCAAGCCTGGAACAAAAAAGTGACAGCAACAACAACAACAATAACAACCTAGTAAGGCTATTAAAGCTCACTCGGCTTAAAATTCCGGGGATATTTGACTGCAAATTCTCTGAGAAATATGTTACCCTGTGAGAGGGCTTACGTTTGGGGCGCTAAGGTAGCTCCGGACCTTCGCGGGTGTCCTCCGGGAGAAGGAATTCGTATGCATGCCATTTTAAAGGAAAACACGACAAACTGTATATCGTTGGAAAGGTTAATAAATGTCGATTTTGAAAAAAAATCGCAATTGCCGGTTTTTCCAATTCCGCAAAAGAAAATCCCCGCCACGCTTTGGTTTCGCAACATTTACGGAATATTCAGGCCAAATTTCACAGAAATCTGCTGAATCTTGATACCCTATTAATTTATTTATTCGATTGAGTAACGTATGGTCATTTTCGAGGTTGTTTTGCAAGTTTCTTTTGCCGAATAAAAAAAAACGGCTTTTTCATATTTTTTCGCGAAATCTACATTTCTTAACCTTTCCAACAATATATAAGTTGACATGTTTTCCCTATACGAATGTTTACCGGAGGACACCCGCGAAGGTCCGGAGTAAAGTTCCCCGCGCCACACCCCATCCTCATCGCCGACCACCGGGCTCGTCACTGGCTTCGCACACTTTACTGAAGTGACCTTCAAGGTTAGCTGAAATGTTTAATCAGATTGGATGCTTTGTAAAACAGTTTGGCTTTGGAAGAACAGTTTCACCGTGGAAATTTGTGCACGACTCGACTACTTTGGTCGCTGAGGCAAGATTCCGTTCTCGGATGTATCGTCGACCGACCTATTCTACTATTTTACTCTTGGGACGGTTTAGAGTTCCAACTCTCCTAGGCGTTTCGACCAGTGATCAATGTATGAGCGACCACCTATGATTGACACTCCATGACCATCATCTACGTACAATTCCCTTTCACCTGCGCCATTCCAGAAACTCATCAAATTTTAAGTATACAAGTGAAAGACTTGCGTCATCTTACGTGTGATAATAGATCCCGATGCCTTCGTAAATTTCAGGAACTTGAATTTTCCAGCATTTTGTCTCGTTTACGCCATAATTGTTTGAAGATTCAGGATGTGCGATTTGACCAGTCGCAGCAGTGATATTTATAACACCATTGGGGCAATCTGTAAAGAAGAAAATAATATTATCGACAACCATGAAGTACGGTTAAACGTTAATTTTGTTTAAAGAAAGGAAAGTTGTAGTGTCCAGTGCTTAACCCTCTCCAATAAGCCTTCTTTCCTCGGCCGAACCTGGATAAGCTCCCTCCTTTAATGCAAAATTACAACTTACGTGTTAATCGATTAAAATCTCCCACCTATTACTAGGCTGTTCCAGGCCTAGTAATAGAAAGGGAACGTGAAAATAAGCTAATAAGCGTGCGATGGGAAAGCCCCGACGCGTTTTTCGCACTCGTTTTCTCTTCGCGCTTTCTCCACTGTCTCGGAGCCTGGAACAGGTTAATCTATCTGTATGAAGAGTAATGCTGACAGGTAAGGAGAACATACCTGATGAAGGTCAAAAACGCCATTAATAAGCTCCACCATACATTAATATGTCTTAACCAGAAACAAGGAAACAAATTCCAGTTGAAGGATAACACTATCCAGGTTGAAAAAGGAAAATAATAAAATTATAAACAGAGCGCAAAAACTCATGGCATGCAGCCATGACCGGCGCGTTTTTGTTTTAACTTTTAAAGCACTGCATAGGCTCTTACCATTTGTACCTTAGTGAAATAATCCTTGAACGTCCCAGCAGGAAAATGCTGCCCACACTTCCCGGGACACTGGCATCGGAACTACACGGAATAGCCTTCCTGCCCAAATACGTGAAACTAAATTACTTGATCTTTTCAGACAAAAATTAAATACCCATCTTTTTCGGGTGCCTTTTAAACATATCCAGTCGTATTTTTATTCCTATTCTTATGCTTGTGTTTTTTAATGCTTATATTTTTTTCCGTTTTAGTAACAATTGTTTTCACTTTATTTAATTGTCCACTGTAAAGCGTTATTGATTAGGAAATGTTAATGGCACATAAGTATTTTAAGTGATGACGATGATGATGATGATGATGATGATGATGATGATGACTGATGACTGATGATGATAAGGGCTTTAAACCTTTCACTCGTAAGAGAGCGTAACTTCCTGAAACGGGGGCAAAAAATTCTCGATAATTGTCAACATATGAAAGTACTGCTCAGTGCTTCGCTTTCATTTGAATGGTTACACCGTACCACAACATCAAAAGTTAGAAGTACATTTGTAAATGGCTTGGTGTAGGTATGTTTAGTATGATTCTGAAGTTATGGTAATCAGTTGAGTTCTGAATTGTGAGTTGTTGAGTAACATTAATAACGTACCCAGGTTCTGACAAGCTCCTTTTCCGATAAAAAGCACCAAAACTGCAAAAAAGAAAACGAAACGACTGAATTATTCGTCAGGATAAATACGACAGCACGCCTCCCCTCGCGCGTGACTCTCATAGCTTGCAACATGACTTGTAGCGTGACCGTGCCAATTTTATGCGTCGACTTTCGCATTTCTCTCCACCGCCCGGCGCAATCAATAGATGATAATCAATAACCGGTTATCCAATCTATCAATCTATAGCAAACGTCAGCAATTAGTAAAATTGCTATCGATTACTATCGGCCAATCGATGACCAATCGATAATGACAATGCTATCTTTTGAATTTCAGTCAGATTCCATCACCGGGGTCCGTGTGATCAGATTTAGTTCTGCTCGTAGCCTCGAAATTGTCCTTAAATCCCCGATTTAAAGACTTCACCTAAAAACACGATCTGCGAAGCGCGAATCTACACTCTGCACACTCCTCATCGATTCCGATGGACCGTTGGTCGGCTCAGGATTGGATACGTACCCCGCAGTTTTAATTAACAACTGTCATGCTTTTTCAATAAACTCATTTTACCGTATTTCTACAAATGTCACATTTTTTATTTTAATGAAATGTTTTGCCAACAATTTGATAGAAACTGATGCCAACCCGGATGACAATCAATCGATCAGTATTAAAAAATGATGAGAATCAATCAGAAAAAAAAAAGTTCAAAGATTAGCCATCAATTTCCGACTTCAATCAATAATTGATATCTGTTGTTATCGATCATTATCGATTGATCACGCCGTGTTATGTAGGATATTTGCGCCATGTTTGTTCCGAGTGGAAATACGATCGAGAAAAGCGCTGGAAAGCCTGATTTATTATTGCTGGTCGATCAGCACGCCAACAAGTGCTTTAAAGATTGGTTGTCAGTTACACCCGAAAAATGTATTGCCAACAATGAACACGCTGGATAAATAAAAATGAAAAAGAATCAAACCATTCAGTAATCGAACTTAATCCAACCCAGTCGAACTAAATCGAACGACTGGGTTCGATTGGTTCGGAAATCGAACACAATCGAGCTGAAAAATTTATGTGAGAGAGTTCGATTGCGTTCGATTTCCGCGGAACCCTATCAAACTCAATCGAACTCAATTGAAGTCATTCGAACACAATCAAAAAATCAATCTAAAATTATTATAAAAACAACCTGACGAGTTTAGTGAGTTCATCGGACAATATATAGCAATCTTAATTCCATTTTACGACGTCTTATTTTTTACATATAATCTTTAATAACTCGAGCAAAATGCAATGAACGGAAAGCCATAAAACAATAGATTTTTCATTTTTTTCCCTATAAACCAGCTTGAATAAAGCCTGTCCTCATGATCAGCTAATATAGTTGTTTAAGAGCCAGTCCACGAGAGGTTCAAGGATTTTTGGAAATGGTCAGAAACAACCCTATCTCAAACTTTGCCTGCTGAAAGCTAGTCATGAGCAAGTAATCAAATCGACATTATTTTGTCTTCTAATACTAATGTGGTCACGTGACAGGCAATTAAAATTTGACTCCCCTGGGAGCAATTTTGGCTCAAAAAATTTTCCAAAATTTACCAACTTTGCATGTCTCTTGTCAAAACAAACACGAGCCAATCATAAATCAAATGATGTTTCTTTACTAAACTGACCTTCTTCTTTATAAAAATACTAATATTTCTGTCAGGCTCTTCTTATCAGCTGAACAATAATTTTCAACAGAGAGTGTGGTTTGACATGTACAGATTTGAAAAAGTGCCAATTTTACCAAATTTCAAAGGAATATTTTTCTATGTAGTAGACAAGATCTATGGTTGATCTGCATTTCCCCAAACAGCCAAAGGATTGTACTTAAACATTATCGAAAAATCTTTGCGGGCAATTCATTTTTAGTCTTCAATATAGCTTATGCAAAATTGACATTTTCTTAAAATAGACATATCTGCTGAGGGACAAAAGGGTCGCGTTAAATCACTTTTTAACACGTAAAAAATACATGAAACCTGTAAAAATGTAAAGCACAGGCTGACAAAGTATACGGTTATCGTTTGAATTACTTCACTGTCGCAGATTTTTCACATAACCGTTTGGCAGCTATTGAAGTCGTTCCTTCCCCACCCCTCCCCCGATAAATTTTAAGGTGAGTCAGGTGTGTATTATTTAATTTCTAGCAGAAGCTTATTTCAAGCTATTCGAATAGATTCATTTGGCTTTTCGGTGTCGTTTTCAATCATTCAGAATCTAGAATAAATTTATAGGCCATAAAACAGGCTGAAATGAGAGAATTGAAGTCGAGAGGTTGCGTTACTGTGAAAATGGCAACCAAATAATATCACTTATTCCACGAGGAACAAGAATTTCCTTTACCAGCCTACACCTTATACCTGATGGAGGCTTAACGTTTTACAGTTAAACAACTGTTATACCCACTTTGCGAGTTGTCTTTGTGGGTATGAACCGTGTATCTGATTTGTTGCAGTTAGTCGGTAACCAAATGTAGCTTACATTCTTTAAAATCACAAGAATTGAACCATTGTTTCAGCGGTGTTTTGTCTCTAGAATACTTTGTTTAGGCATTGAATGGGTTTTGGTGAATGCCCTTCGAGAATTAACCAGTGATTAGACATAATAATAATAATAATAATGATACTTGTTTCACGAAATCAGTGATGATCTGTTAGAACTGATTTCGTCAGTTGATAACATCAAATTATTAGAATTACAAAAGTGGATTAAAAAGCAAACAAGCTACTTTGGACCATCTTAAGTGTAGCTCAAAGGCGAGTACCAATTTCTTCGGTTCCTCTTCGCGTAAGAACTTGTTTATGCATGAAAACACAAGCAAACTAGCGCATACCTCAGTGGTAGGAGAAGCACCGTCAACTGTGACCTACGTACTTGCTTGGAGAAATCTATTTGCTACCAGTTACTGCAACTTTTCATCGAGAATCTCAAGGTGAATGTTAAATGTTACACATTCACTTGCAAAGTTTTGATTTCATCCGGCGTAGACTCTACGTCACGTAAACTTCCCTTCAATTGTACTAGGAAAATTACCAATTCAGTTTTGATATTTTTTCTTTTAAATTGCGAAAGCAATTTGCTGATTGCGTAAAAACATAGTTATTTCTTTGCAACAAATGATATTTAAAAGCCGGTGAACGTCAAGGCGGGGGCTTAATCGGCTAATTATCATTATTAAAAACTGGACTAGGTATATTGGATTTCTAGCATTTTGATTGGCTCAACGGAGCTAGGCTATCAGCTCATATACCTGCTGCGACCAAATATGGTCAATGAACACTCAACAACAAAGTGAGCTGAAAGTTTTTTCCTCGCGAGCAACCCGGCGCTAAAAATGGACTAGAAAAATCACTTGGCAGCGAATTTAAATCAAGCAGAATTTCCAACAGCGTCACCAACAAGCATCACCAACAGCGTCGTCTAACACAAGTCAAAATTGTTTGAAGAAACTGTGCAGAAATAGAAAATTAAAGATTAAGCGTTGTGTTTACAATTAATTTCTTTCATCGATCGTCACGTAGATCATTGAAATTGAACAAACGGTAAGTTTTATCAGAAAGTATTTCCACTTCAAAATATCAAGAGGAGACATAAAATAAAACACAGTGAAATGGGGCAGGAGCATTCATGGCGAGTCGGTGCGAAAATCATGAAGCAGTCTAAACAAGTACTAAAAAATACAGCTGCAAACTACCAAGAAGGAAGGGCGAGATTGTTTTTCGGCTTTAACACGCAAAATTGACACTGGTTCACCTGCACTTGTTGTAGCTCTGTGTTCCAACAGGTCCAAATGCTCAGATAGAAATCGGATGCCATGTAAACGGAGTTGAATCACTTTTCCAGTTGTTTGAATGTTGTTTTTACCATTCCGTCCGCAACCTCTAAACCGAGAACAACTGCATTTTGCGCTTTGCGTTTAACAGACTATGATGGTGAATTCTAATGTTCCTCGCTACAGTAATCTTGCTTCTGAGCTGCATAGAAATTACCTCTTCAAGTTCAACTGTTCAAATTTGTTCTGTCTTCAGTTCGATCAAACATGCACATGATGGATCCGTTGTGCGAACAGCCGGATTACAAACTTGTTCAGTTTCAACTCCAGAAGCTATATGGTGAAATTGTACAGCTTCAATCCGCTTTGAACGATGATTACAACAATGTTGAGGAAAAATCAAACATGTACCATATTTCAGAGCCAATAATTAGAAGATTTTTTCCTGAACGTGTGCTACTTTGTTCACTTTCGAGCAGTTTTCATTGATTCATTCACCTTTGCAATGAAACGCTGCAACACTTCGCAGGTTTTGGCGCCTTTTTCGTTCAGTCATGTGATCGATTCTTGTTCCGTTTAAATTTCTTTTCTCATTTTTCCCGTTCTTTCTTGATTTTTTTTAATAGTGGTTATAAGTTTTTAATAAAACAATTATTCTACTCGGGCTTGCTGGATATCAAATGATTATAACCAACTCGGCGCTACGCGCCTCGTTGGTTATCTATCATTCGATATCCAGCGCGCCCTCGTAGAATAATTGTTAAATATGGGAGGCTTTAAACACATAGGAGCAATTTGCGTTTACATAGGGGAAAATACTTGAAGTAACTACTGAACAAAGCAAACTGCAAATGTTTATCAGCTGCAGCATAAACTAAAACAATCCCCATGTATTGTCTACTGAAGAAAAACGCCCACCCCTTGCCCGCACCCGTGAACGGGAATTGAAGTACGTCGTCACATTGCCCGGTCGCTGGTGCGATGCCGCTTCACCAAGTGAGCTGCGAAGCAGGTCATTTGTGAGTAAACTTAAGCCCACGATTTATGCTTCTGACAGTTAAGATACCGTATGTCTATTCTAAAACCACCTGTATGCCTGATACCTTTAGGAAAATTTGTGTAGGGGTGTGCTACCGGTCTTCCAAATCCTGACCCTACTGAAATTATTAATCCTGGCCTTAGCAGGCAAATCACGCAATATCACATCAAATGGTTCTTTTTGGTTAATTCTCTATCTTTTCTATACATCAGATAAATATTTATATGCCCTCTACAGCTGCACCCAAACCATGCCCAACTTTTTAGTCCAAAAGGCAGGACCCAAAATCTGAACAATTTTTAGGCAAAAATGGCAAAAAAAAAAGCCTTACCCTTTTGGGCGGTAAACAACTGTTTTTGCGTACAACCCAAGCAAACAGACTCCCAAGTAACATCTTGCTTTGTTAACCGTGTGCCAGTTCCTCCCACGGCCTTCAATGTTTGGCCATTTCTCTTTACAGTATAACGCTATACTGGCAAGCTACTTTTACATAGTATCGCTAAATTTAACATCACAGTTGCAAGGAATCTGTAGTTTGCTTTCGTCAGTAGTTACTTCAAGTACCTTGACAGTTGACGCAGATATCCCTTTTTATCTGGTTCTAAACCTATAACTAATGTAAAGGCCTCCCATATTGTTACTATTAAGCCCCTGCCTCGGACGTTGACCTTCTTTTTCATCCTGTTTGTTGTGGGGGAAATGAAAAAGGATTTGTTTTCTTTTTTTAAACAGCAAAATAGTTTCGGCAATTGCGAGAAAAAAGAGCTTAACTGAATTGAAAAATTTCCTGGTACATTTGGATTGAAATTTACATGAATTAGTGTCTATGTGAAACGAAACGAAACTCAACCAGAGCTAATGTAATTTAAAGCCATTTAACATTTATCTCCTGCTGAGATTCTTGATGAAAAATTTCAGTGTTTGGTAGCAAATAGGCTTCTTCAAACAAGTCCGTAGATTGCCTGTGACGGTATTTATCCTAACGCTGAGGTATGTACTTAATAATTTGCAATCAATTAAACTGAGGAAATCTGTTCCAGCAGATTATTTCTTGTTTACGTGAAACATTAGTATCATTACTATTATGTCTGATCACTTGTATCCTCGAAGGGCATTCAGCAAACCCAAACACTCCCTAAACAGAGTTTTCTGGAGACAAAACACAGCTGAAACAATGGTTCAATTCTTGAGATTTTAAACAATGTAAGCTATATTTGGTTACCGACTAACTGCAACAAATCAGATACACGGTTCATATAGTCCAGGAAAGTTAACGCGGTTTGGTACCGTAAGGTCAAAATGCTTGCAACAGAATTTTTATTTTCAGGGACGTTTTCGTTAAGGACTCCAGTTAAACATATTAAAAGTCAACAAAAATCAACCCTGGCGAAATATGAAAAAAATGTAAGTTTTTGGCCTCTGTCATTTTGCCTTTTAGACGCCATGTTTTTATGCAAATTAGCCTTATCACAGACAAGTTTTACAACAAAATTTCATTTTAAGTGGCATTAATCAACTAACTTGTTTTAGTAAAGTGTTTTTAAAGGGAGAATTAATGCTTTGGTTTGTTTATCGAATATTCTCGCTACGAAATATTACTTTTACTATTACTACTATTATTACGGTTAGTGTTACGAAGTTTTATTTTTTTTTTAGCTCTCACAGAGCACTTTGATATTACAACTGCAAAGTAGTGTAAAGAACAATTAATCAATGTAAGCAAACGAAAAGATTGAGTTCGGTTCAGTTTCGCGTCGAAGATGACGATAGAGTATAAGGTCGACACCAGTTCCCTGGAAGATTAGTACATGTTAGTAGGGCAGAGTTTATATACGACAGATGACGAGCAAGTCCCGCCAGTCCCGTTATCCACCTAGAGGTAAAACTATGTATTTCATGTAATGCTTTTGTTGTGCGCTTTGCATAAGACGATTCCGGCTGGAGTCCTTGCATTGGAGTGCTTAAAGCTACAGTTGTTCGCAAAATTTAAACATTGTTATTTCTAGAGAAACACTACTGAGACCACGTGCACTGTGCAGCAAATTTTTACAAGAATTTCTTCTTTGTTTGCAAACTACGTTTCACATCTTATGAGAAAATAGATGTTTTTTTAAATAGCTGTGTAAGAATTGGACAGCTGGGCATAATTTGTATACCACCACGATCTACGTTTACCTTCAGCAAATTGTTATACTACAAACTGACCATCGAGATATCTATTCCTTTTTTCTAAATAATCTGCATGTTGTCCACCACACTGATAGATTAAGGGCTAGTCTTTCAACTTATTTGGTAATCGAACAGACGCTAATGCGCAACATCAACTCAACTGGTGGCCTTTCAAGAGACATAGGAAAAGATGTGGTGCAAAGATTAGTGTGGGTCAAGTCTATGTCTTTCTGTTGCAACGTATACAGCTCTATGCAAGATTTCACCGGCGTCGCTTATAACACTAGCGAGCAACACGTAGAAGCTTCAGATACTTGACAGAAGAGAGACTGGAAGGATACAGAGTAACTAGGAACTCCTTTTCCAAGGATGATACCTCACTAAGAAGCATAGTGTCAGGAGTTGTAGCACACGAATCTGTAAATGTTGATCATTTTTAGAAACGTGTTAATATTGAGTAAACTTAAATTTTTATTTTTATTTTCCCACACGACGCCACAAGCTGTAAGCTAAAATATTTATCGTGTTTAAATAAAGGTTATATGTCTATCTATGGGCCCTCAGTTAAAGACGAAGCTCGCTTAAAAAGACGATCAACCAACGCTGTAGCTGTACACTGTGATCTTGTGAACACACTCACTGTAAAGAAAGACGTTTTCCTGCGAAACAAACAGAACAAACAACGTTTCATCAATATGCTGAGTGAGAAGTAAAAGGAGGCGGGGTGTGACACCATTCATGCTGCAGGCGATGCTGATTTCTTGACAGGTCAGTCTGCGGTCTCTGTATCCGCTACCAGAGACACTGTCGTCATTGCAGATGACACAGACATTTTAATTTTACTCTGCCACCAAGGAAACAACTCCAAAAAGAAAATTTTCTTCAAACCACAGCCGAAACGAGGGTCCGCGCAAGGCAAGGTTTGGGACATCCAGGCTACTTGTTCTGTGCTCGGGTCAAACCTCTGCAGGCATCTTCCATTTCTACACGCGTTGCTGGGATGTGGTTCCACGTCACGGTTGTTTAGTATTGGAAAGGCCGTCGGACTTAAGAAGAGATCACAGTTGTAACAGCATGCCGAAGTATTTTATCATGCCAATTCGTTGAAAAAAGAAGATTTTATCAAAGCAGGAGAACGCGCATTGGTAGAGGTGTATGGCGGCAAGGTGAGCGACAGTTTGGAGGCCTTTCGATATTGACGATTTTGCGAAACGACAGCTAAAAGCACAACCGCAGTCAAAGTGAAGTCCTTGCCTCCGACGTCTCCGAAATTTCATTCCCTTCGCGTTTATTACCAGGTTCAACTTTGGACTTGAAATCAAGAGCTTCAACCGTGTGACTGGGGATGGAAAGAAACAGATGGTACTCTAATTCCGGTAATGACCGACAAACCACCTGCACCGGAAACTCGCCTCCGAGTTATCAGATGTTACTGCGAGATGGACTGTAACACGGCTCGATGCAGTTGCAGAAAGCACGGACTTGGCTGTTCACCTGCCTGTGGAGAGTGTCGTGGAAGTGTTTGTTTCAATCCACGTTCTGACAGATCTAGATAGCGATACAGAGGACGTCGGGTCAAATCTCTTATTGCTTAACTTCAGTACTGTTAAGTTAAAAAGGCGCCGATAGATAATCAGGTGATGCTATGTTTGAGACATTAATTTAAAGTTACAAGCAAATGAGGACAACTTTGAAAACTGTTGAGCTAGCCCAACAGCATTTCACAAACATATATCGCAATCCGTTTCAATCTTCTTCACTTTTAGCCATCCGTGCCTTCTTTTGTATTTGCTGTGTTATATTTCACCGAATTTGATGGACATTTCCCATGCATGAATTTGGCTAAAATCCGTGACGCAGTTCCTTTAAACACTTTTTTGTTGAATATTTGTTGGAAAACGGTCCATGATAGAGCCTAAATGTACACTTTACTTTACCGTCCTTTGTTTTTACACGTTAAGTGAAACTAAAAGTGGTAAATGTCTTGATGGGACAGTTTTCAGTGGCTAATTAGCATAAAAACATGGCAGTCGTCAACACGTGGATTGTTTTCGTATTTCCCATGAGTTGATTTTTGTTGACTTTTAGTATGTTAACATACATGCCTTAAAAGCAAACAATGTAAAAATAAAAATTATGTTGCAAGCATTTTCACCTCCTGGCATAACTTTATTGGACTAATACACACAAAGGCAACTCGCAAAGTCGGTATAACAGTTGTTTAACTGTAAAACGTTAAGCCTCCATCATGCATAAGGTGTAGGCTGGTATATGAAATTCTTGTTCCTTGTGGAATATGTGAAATTATTTTGTTGCCATTTTCCCCTTGTAAAATAGTAAATCTGCCGTCGAGAAGTTATCCAAGCACGAAAGTCGCTTCTGTGTCACGCACAGTAACGCAACTTCTCGACTTCAATTCTCTCATTTCAGCCTGTTTTTATGGCCTATAAATTTATTTTAGATTCTGAATGATTGAAAACGACACCGAAAAGCCAAATGAATCTATTCGAATAGCTTGAAATAAGCTTCTGCTGGAAATTAAATAATACACACCTGGCTCACCTTAAAATTTATCGGGGGAGGGGTGGGGAAGGAACGATTTAAATAGCTGCCAAACGGTTATGTGAAAAATCTGCGACAGTGAAGTAATTCAAACGATAACCGTATACTTTGTCAGCCTGTGCTTTACATTTTTACAGGTTTCGTGTATTTTTTAAGTATTAAAAAGTGATTTAACGCGACCCTTTTGTCCCTCAGCAGATATGTCTATTTTAGGAAAATGTCAATTTTGCATAAGCTCTATTGAAGACTAAAAATGAATTGCCCGCAAAGATTTTTCGATAATGTTTAAGTACAATCCTTTGGCTGTTTGGGGAAATGCAGATCAACCATAGATCTTGTCTACTACATAGAAAAATATTCCTTTGAAATTTGGCAAAATTGGCACTTTTTCAAATCTGTCAAACCACACTCTCTGTTGAAAATTATTGTTCAGCTGATAAGAAGAGCCTTACAGAAATATTAGTATTTTTATAAAGAAAAAGGTCAGTTTAGTAAAGAAACATCATTTGATTTATGATTGGCTCATGTTTGTTTTGACGAGAGACATGCAAAGTTGGTAAAATTTGGAAAATTTTTTGAGCCAAAATGGCTCCCAGGGGGGTCAAATTTAAATTGCCTGTCACGTGACCACATAAGTAGTAGAAGACAAAATAATGTCGATTTGATTACTTGCTCATGACTAGCTTTCAGCAGGCAAAGTTTGAGATAGGGTTGTTTCTGACCATTTCCAAAAATCCTTGAACCTCTCATGGACTGGCTCTTAATATGTTTTCGTAGCCTAGCTGTAGGCGTTGGAGTTTTTCTTCGGCGAGAAAACCCGGAGTTCGCTATCTTGGCCGCCATTTTGGAAAATACGCGACCCGGAGGAGCGGGGCGAGCGATAGTTGTTTTTGGGCTCGCCCGCTCGTCCCCGGGACCGCGCGTCTTAAAAACCCAAGATGGCGCCCGATTAGCGAACGGACCGGGTTTTCCGCGATAAAAACACCCAGTAACCGCCTGCAAGCAGGCTAATGTTTTCGTAAAAGGACTGCGTTCCAACGTCGACCTTTTTTGCAATCATCTTGCCATCGAACCTAATCGAACCATTATGAAGCATTTGATTGTGTTCGATTGTTGTGAGTTCGATTGTGTTCGTATACCGAACCTAATCGAACACTCAATCACGAGATTAAGTTCGAATGTGTTCGATTGATTCGATTTGGTTCGATTGTCGGAAATAAGGCATAGTCAGCCTATTAATTTCAAAAAGAGATGTGACTGTTACTTATTTCATGAGGGTCTCAATGGGGTTAACCGTTAGCCGTAAAACGGCCAAAAATTTAGCCGTTAGGCGTAAAAATTGACAGATTTTAACCGTTAGTCGTAAAAAAAGTTAACCGTAAAAATTTTTCCTACCTACGATTTGTCATTTTTGAAAGTATCAATCTTAGACTGTTGTATGTCTTGTCTTGTGGCTAATGCAGTTACGTCGGTTACACGTTCTATCCTGGTACCGAAAACAAAGTCATTTGGCTTAGGTCTTCCGCGAACCGGAAGTGTCTGCTTTTTGCGCAGGGGGTGAGTTGACAGACAGCTCTTTGTAAACTACTTTTAGGATCTTCAGTTTCTTCATTCAGTGTGTGAGCGATGGCTGTCTCACATAATTAGTTTATATCGAACCGGGAGTAGAAGGTCGATTGAAAGATACAAGGCAAGCCTTAAAATCGGAGAAGAATACCGCTCTATTTCAGCATTTAAAAGAAATCTGATCGATTTTCTTGGTCTTAACGACCAAGCCAAGAAGTTTGGGCTAGGGTCGTTTGACCTGAAACTCTGGCCGCCTTGTGAAAATCAGCGGGAAAACGGAAAATTACTCTATATCCACCCAACAGCAGCTCTATCTGGAAATACCCTTGTTGCTTGACTCAGATGGTGAAAGCGAGCTAAATGGTAAGTAGTCTAAGTAGTGAATTTAATGCTAAAATAGTAACGGATGTAAAGTGTGGGTGTAAGGCAATAAAAAAGGAACGTTAAAATAGCCTAGATGTGTGTATACATTTTCTATTTCGACGCTACTGCGCATGCATGCTGCCACGCAGTGTACTGGGTCTACCAGTGCGTCAGGAGTGCGTGTAATATTAATTCCCGGTCCCGCCCAAATTTTTAAATAGTTTTCTATGTTTATGATGAAAACATCACATACGTTTTATACAACGGGCAGCAGACAAGTTTTTATACAACGGGTAGCAGACAAACACGTTTTTATCTTCGACGTTTTTGTGGTCTCGATATCGCCACTAATGACCCTAACGTGTGTTCTGCTTGTGTTATTCTGTTTTATTTTATCTTGTCCAGGTATCAGTGAAAAGTAAAGAATGACAGATGTTTTGTTACGATATTCTCGGTTCTGCTTTGTTTAGAAGACAACCAACTGAATGTCTTTAATGATATGACCATCTTTCTGTTCAGAATTTTAAAAGAAGGGGTGGTTGTGCAGTGGTTAGCGCGTCGGGTTTTGATCTGAAAGTCGATGCGTTCCTTAGACACAAACGTTTTCTCCACATTGTTTCTCTACACCCAGCTGTATAGAAATAGGTTGTATCCTTAGACAAGGCTAGGGGCACAAAGGTCATGCAAGATTGGTAAAATGTAGAAAAAATTGATAAAAGTCGACTTTACCTGACAGTTTATTTCAAAGCTTTCAGCGTCTTTGCTTGCCTTCAGAAAATCTCTGCTGGGAAGTGTTCTTTTCAAAGAAAGGCATTCCTGCTCGCACTCTTTTCATAATATATAGCAACAAAACTTATGATATCGAATACCTCGTTTTCGGCGACTGTCTTTACATTACCGTCAGTCGGTGTTGCTATACCGGCTAGACTATCCATAGCTGTTCCAACCAACGCTCAATGGAAAGGGTCGGAAAAGTCAAGAAACCAGACAAGGCCAAGAAATGCAACACGACATGTGACCTGATGCCTCTTTCTTGTGATGAAAGTGAACAGAACTGTCCGAAATCAACGCAAAACACCACAAAAGGACTCATACTAGTTTGACATTCAGGCTACTCTGCCCTGGCCGATCCATTCATCACTTGAAAGCCGACACACTTCATACACAAAGGATCCATTTGTATCAGCCTGCCCTGGTAAAATCATGCAGTCTCGTAAAAATTCAAATACCCTCTCCCGCTACTCTTCCTTTGCGATTCTCGCATCCCGACTCCTTAAAAAAAAAAAACAGAATTCCGCTCCCGCTGTTAAGGTGATTCCCTTCAATTGCATTGCGCATCCTTTCTACGCATCATTTTTTGCGTGATTAGCGCGCGCAGGAGCGCGCGCACGTTCGGAACTTGATAGGTTTTCTGTGATAGCTGAGCAGTTCAGAGAAATAACAGGTCGTTTTCTCCTAAACGAGCTCGGTGACCCCCATTTTTTAATGCATAAATTCAAATGGCACACGGTCGAGTACAATATACTGCGATTTCAAGAAAAGTTAAAAATTCTGCTTTGAGATATTTTTATTTAAATGCTGAAAAGAACACGTCTTTAGGCACAGCAGGGTATGTACGCTCGCGGCAAATTCTTTAATTTTTTTCATGTCCTTAATTCCTGTTCAACTAAAATAGTACACAATGCAAGATAAATGTCCATTTTGTTGAACTGCTCCAATATTTCAATACAAGTTATGACTCTTTAAGAAATTATGGTTTTCATTTCTGATTACTAGGGTCTCCTAGGAAAACCTTGCGGGTCGTATAGTTACTATCAATGGCTATCCATTTTGTGCCAAAACAAACTCGGTGACCCCTATTTTTTATTGCATTTTTGAAATGTTCGGAACATAATTACCCGTTAGACCAAGTCTTAGAAATTTTTAAATATTCCTTCTATTTCGATGGAATCACCTTAATTAAAATACCCGCTTCCCGCTCCTGTTTTCAGCTCCCATCCCGTATATCGGCACAAAAATTAGCCAAATCCCGCATCCCGCCAAAAACCTGTTGTGGACCCCATGTTACAAGTTCTAGCAGTGGGCTATATATGTCCATTACAATTCTTATAACACCGTAATTGCTTTTTTTATATATATTTTTTATCCCGGAATTGACCAAAGAGGTAAACGACCGGTCGTAAATGTGTTTTACAACAATGAAATTTAATTATTAACTTTTTAAAACAATGGAGATTAATTTTTAACATTTCTGTTAACCATAACGGAAAGAATTTAACCGTTAGCCGTAAAATGGCCAAAATTTTAACCGTTAGCCGTAAAAAGACCAAAATTTTAACCGTTAACCGTAAAAGCCATCACCCCATTGAGACCCTCTTTCATTACTTTGCTCACAAGGCCCCTTTGAAAAGGTTCTTCTGCAAGGCAAGATGAATTTTAAAGTTGTATATATAGTCTCAGACATTTATATTTCAGAGGTCATTAGATCTCACAAAATAATTAAAATGTAAAGTGATCTAACCTTTTCACGCCTAATTCTGTCGTTCACTCACTGATTTCGAAATGCTTCAAAGCCGCCTTTCAGACTATACCTCCAAAACGTCGCTGAAACGTGTTTAGGAACTAGATTAAAACAGTGTTCTAATCCACAAGTCCTGCTCTTGACCCATCCGAGGGTCGCTTCGCGCAAATTAAGCGAGCTCAGTCCTGTGGTACACTTGCTCTCTAAACAACCTTCAGCAGGGACACCCAACAGTTCGTTTAGGCGGAATATCCGTTCGGAATTAGGGCTTAATCGCCTGAAATATTCGGACTTTCGGACTCAATTGCAGTGGAACCTAGAGATTTCTTTGGCGAAACATCACCTCCGGACTTTAGTGAAAAGGTGACTGATCAATTCCTATTATTTTCGGACGGTCAAATATGTCGTTTAGAGTGTAAACTTTAAAATAAGGTCAGCTAGCATTTTCGGCAAGATATCAGCAGCTCGGAAATTCGGCGGACAGGATTCCGATTCCTAAAATTTTCTGCGCCTTAAATTTTCAGCTAAAAAACGCCGAACATATCAACCCGTATTTGGGTGCGGGCCCTTGCTGATCATGGCAACAACTTCGTGTTCATACTGATTAAAATTACTCTCAAGAGTAGTTCATCCTCTCTTGTTACTCTATGTTCTACTCACCGACAATTGTCGCAACTGAAATAATCTGGAAGCGCAAATTCCAAGCCATTCTCCGAGCTGTAAACTGAATGCTGTTTCAATTCCACCGAGACTGGCTAGTAAGTGATCGACCGTCGACGACAACACCCTTTGTTGTCTTTACTCACACTTGCATGCAGATGTTTTCTTACTTGAAACAAAATATGTTAATCTGATCAAAACCGGAGAGAATAATCATAGACGAGAATAATTGTCATGACACACCGGCATTGCATGTTCACTAGCGTGACTAAAGGAACAAACGTTAAAATCGATATCAATCGGCGATTAAAATCGATTAGTTTCTAATATCGAGTTCTCTCTGGACTATAGTCCTGGTTGCATCAAGTTCGCATGTACTCCAGACAAAACGAAGGGAAAAGTTAACTGCGCCAACAAACCCTGACTAAGTTCTTCAAACTGGAAGTGAAAGGTTTTGTCGATGTTCCCTGACACGTGTTAGAACTGAATAGAAAAAGGGCGTGTCATTTTAATCTAGTGATCCCGTACCCTTGCACAGTCTGGCGTCCGTAACAATAGCTAAAGTGAAACCCCATCAGAGTCAGATATTCAATTGTTCATGTGCACAGCTTGCCTTTGGAAGTTTTGCTTTCTTCTTTGTGAATTTTTAATGTGGTTTGGGGGCGCGGTGGTAAAAATACTAACAAAAGAGAAAAGTCGGTGATGTCCTATGGGGGTGGGGACGAAGAGGGCCTATGTTTTTGACCGTGGATTTCTTGGGGGCATGGGTAGGTTATTGCAATGCCTCCGTGACGCTCATATTTGGAGGTTGTTGGGGACCCTGTGAAAAATGGTGACGCGACCGATTTTGTACGCAACAATTTTTAAGAAGGCTATGGACATTATATCTATAATTATACTCGTGATAAACGGACTCCCGCTACGCGGCTGTCCAATTTTGCTCAATCACTCGTATGATTACAGTCCTAGCTGGACTTCACCAGTGCGGCGGATAACCAGAATTGGCTATCTGGTGACGTCATGAGAAATGGCAATATGGCCGCCGAAGCTAGGCACACTATACATACTCTTTTCTGAGCTCTTTTTGTGGCCAAAAAGCGGCCTTTTCCCACAAGGCTTTGCACACAATACAATAGAACAATAGAGATTTGTTGAGTGGAGAAGAAAATGGCGCTTTGCGAAGCTTTCACGAGTTGGGAGGCCGAAACCGTGCCATTTTGTGCTTTTTTTGCTCTGTTTTCGACTCGACAGGAC
The DNA here is from genome assembly GCA_964017195.1 of Siderastrea radians. Taxonomy (NCBI): domain Eukaryota; kingdom Metazoa; phylum Cnidaria; class Anthozoa; order Scleractinia; family Rhizangiidae; genus Siderastrea; species Siderastrea radians. The sequence goes on along the minus strand of OZ024894.1, from coordinate 6,259,484 downwards.
GCCACATAAATGGAAAAATCAGGTACGTAGCATTTTTTGTCCTTTGTGAAAAAAATATGTCGTTAATGTGTATGAAATTTGGGTTTACCTCGGTGTAAGAACCTGACAAGATTTTCTTTGTTTGTTAGCTTTTGTTTTGCTGTACGGTATTGTTTAAAATGTTTTTGTTTCCTTTGTTTTACGTCATCCGTGAGTTTCACAGGTTCTTACACCGAGGTAAAGCCTGAAATTTGCTTTTACATGGTGTTATTTTTGTGTGGGTCCATGACTGCGTCGCTGGGTCCAAGGCTTTTGAAGATGCAATAATGTAGTTCGCAGACCGTGCTGTGAAAATCAATTTGACATACAACAGATATACTGTAGACATGGTTGGGTGGTTATGTCGAATGTTTTTACAAGATCAATGTATCTTTCCCAGGTATGCCAATAAACCTCTTTTCACTGGACTTCACTATCTATAGCTGTCCACTGGAATACAGCTATACATGGATAAATTCTGACTGAATTTCACTGTTTGATGGCCATGCAGTGTTAAAGGATAAGAGTAACTTCACAATTATTTTTGTTTCTGTAGGTTATGACAAGAAAGCATTTAATAGAGGAGCAAGGACAAAGAAGTTCTAACATTATCAAATACCGTAATAAAATGACTACTGAATGAGCGATGTTAAATGCTTTAATGAAGTTACTATAAATACTAGACGTTTAGAAACCTTCAGCCTGTTCAGCTTGTACTCAAGATATAAACACTTTTTAGCAGCAAAGAAATATACTCCCCATTACACATGTTGAATCATATTTACATTACTGCTTATAAAAGTTCCCAATACCGTAGATTTTATTCTGAAATCCAAGCGAATACAATCTGTCACTCCGATTCGAGGAAAGGAAAAGTGAATAATTATGTAAATCTTATTTTCACACGAAATTGTCACGAAATTGGGAGGAATGTCTATTATTCTTATTATTAGTCACTCCGCGAACACGTGAAACAATGTCTTCTGAACAACCTGGTACTTGTGATAGTAATGTTTAAACAGTATTCTGGCGAGATGTGATATCGCAAAAGCTTGATCAGCGCAATCAAAGCCGGAGCGGTATGACATGCATACCAGCTCTAAGCGAGCGTTCACGATGCGTCGGCCCTCCTAAGTCGAGGGACAATCCTCATGTGCCAAAAATCGTCGACAGGCTTTTCTATGTCCAGATAATCCATATTTCACGAACCGATGCAGCCGTCTCTGTCCCCTCAAAAAAATCTTTTCCCGACGCCGACGGCTGTACACAGGCTAACCGAAAATAGGGTTATTATAAGCGATCGACAAATCGAGGACAAAATTGCAGTGTTTAAATGAATAAAGCAAATCCTAGGCAAACGACTAATGGCTTGAATTATACAGAGGCTCCAGAAATCGACAAATTGGGATTCCTTCGACATACGACGTAAGACTTCACCTCGCTCGACTTTCACACTCGCCATTTTACTTCAGCTTAGTCCTTTCGCGGTCTAGACAATGTTTTGGTTTTGTGTGAGCCAATCAGATAGCAGGAAATCATATACCCAGTTCTGGTTATCCGCCGCACTGTTCACCGATGCCTGTTGCCATTACCAATTGGTTAACATTCCTCTCACAGTTTGTTCAAAACATGTGACAACTTGTTGGGCAATCTTGTCCGAAGTACCGAGAACCCAACCTAGAAATCAAAGAAGCACTGCGAACGACAACAAATATTAACGCACGACTTGGTTACAGTAGTGTTTTATTCCATTATAGAAAAGCTTAGCAAAGTTATCAAACAAAGCTCTCAATACAGTAGAATCTCTGCGCGACCACTTTACTTAGCGACCTATAGCCTTTTTGAGCGATTGCCTTGACAAATGCCTTCGAATCACTTGTTAGTCAGAAACTGCATTTTCAGTCTGTCGTAGGCCACTTACGAGAATTTCAACTGTAAAAATTAGTTTTAGTGCAAGCGTCTATGTTTAATAGAACTAGGGCAACTAGAAAATTTATGAAAAGGCATAATGAAACTGAATTTTTTCATTCCACGATCCTGCCGTTGCTAATTACTGTTACGGTTACAAGTTTATAACAACCGCTGCACGTAATGCTCCTAGAACAGGCTGTTCTTTAATTTGTAATCATGACCAGGGCTGAGACGAACAGAAGCGGAATGTTGCTGGACAATCCTCCCTGACCGGACTGATTGCACTTGCAGTCACAGCACTGACCAACTGTTTGGTTGCCCTGTTCCGCTCCGTTGTTTGTTTGATCATGACCAACTAATAAAAAATGCAAAATAGTGTAAAAAACAATTAATACATAAAGATTGATTCCTGAATCTGATTGGCTATTAGCAGCCCTGATTTGAGCATCAAATCAAATCAAGAGTGCGCGCGTCGAGCCTATGCGACAGTAATTCGGCCCTTATGCGGACTCTTATGGGAAAGTTGCACTTCAGTGTACGGGTTCTTTTTTCATGAATCTTAAAAAAAGAAGCTGTCGTTGTTTCCTTTACCAAAAGGTTTAATGTACCGCTTTTTCTTCCGCCGATTTTTGGTATAGATATGATTGTTTGGTAACAGGACTTCCTGCCTTCAAATTTCTATATGTTGTGACTTTTCCTATGTGGAAACATTTTGGTAGAGCAAATCCTTGTCCATCACATTGGATGTTGCCATGTCAACCACTTTTTGACAGACCGGTTTTTCAGACTTTTAAAGTTCACCTCTTTAATCAGTGATTTTTTTACTACTGTCAAGTGCCTACCCTCTATAAATAAAGCCTATTATTATTTAATGAAAGGCATAACTTTCTTGAAGTACGTTTTAAAGTTTAAGATCATTTTCGTGTTCTTTCATTGCTTTTGATTAATTTTTGGCCAATTTTGGCGCTTTCCAAAGGATCTCGAAAAACCAAGATATCCAAGATGGCCGCTGTTCAAGAACATGACCCAATTCTTGCATCATATGACGTCGCCAGCTCATGTTACGGAGCTCAAAGGAAAGAGTTTTGGACGTCCCTTTGCCGTCTAAGTTTCGTGGTCATAGCTTTAATATTTTAGGAGAATTCAGTCCCTCCCCCCCGGTCCCAAAAGATAAATAAAAGCCCTATCTGAATAGGGTTAAAGAAATCTGATTCCTGCTATGCAGCTGCGCAATTCTATGTAATCGTTGGTAAACATACCTCCCGCGTTTCTAGAAGTAAGCTTTTTAAAAACCAACAAGGAAAAATATATTTTAAGTTAACCCTCAGACGTTCAAGCAAACTCTTACCTCCACCGTGGTACAGCAGGAGGGAGGGGGGGGAGTTGATAGACACCCCTTCGGTTTTTGTAGATAAGAGTCTACCGTTGGTGGTTAGCCTGTGACGTGCTCTACAAAGTGAGGTATATATTATGGGATGTGGAGCTGCTGGGGGGCCTGTGACCTCATCCAAGACGTCGGAAATCGAAACTTTCTGATGCTAGACGTAGAACACGGTATGAGTAATCAAACACTTTGCTGCTATTTGTCGGCATTTTGTTTTGTTTTTTCGCGGGCGCGGAAAAACCTACAGATGACATCGCAACCTAAACGGCATGCAAGTGCTGATAAAAATTCTTCTTGAATTAAATTCAACTCCAACCTCCTTCCTTGTACGTCCGGGGGATAATCAAGGACTGGGATGGGCAGTAATTGAGTGTTGGTGGGTGGAGTCCTTGTTACATACCTGCTTTGAAGGAAGCCTTGAAACCCTTGTAGGCAGTGGAAGCGTTGGTAGCACTCTTAAACATCACCCAAGCCATGTTTCCAGCACTCCTTATCGGTTTCGGCAAGTTACTGCCACAAAGATTTTGGGAGAGGAATACTCCAAATTCTGCCTCGATGTCAATTTGGAAAGGGCCATCGTCATGGTAAGCTTCACGAATCTCCACGTAAGCGTTTTCACAGTTTTCGCTTTGTTCCAGGTCAAATGCCTCGAAGGTAATTTGGACCTGGCGTCCTCCAGCGACTATTAAATACCACTGTTCCTCGTAATCTGCAGGATAGTTCTTGATGCCAAATTTCCTGGTGCTAAACTCAATTGTTTTATCATCGGATGCATTCAGATAGCTTTTTGGGTTAGCTATATAGAAAGAATGAAATAGCTGACTGATTTTTTTTAAGTAGAAAATATAAATAACTTTTTAGAAATTAAACCAAGAGTTACTAGTAGTGTACTTACATCCCCTCGACCTCAGTTTCCAGTTGCATTTTAATGAAAGTTAAGTTTTTTCTGTGATACGGTTTATTCATATGCTGTAAAAATCGGTTCAAACTATGGGGACAGCTGCGGATTGAAATGAAAGCCCTCACTATTCAGTAGTGCTTTCCGGTGGTGTTGCGTTCAAATATTAGAGTCCGTGGAAGAAATCACAAGGTGAGAACAAAGGTACTGTTCGTTGTTTGGTTTGAATTTTGAATTTGGCTGCGTTTCGAAGAATAATAAGGATTAAAAAAAGTCAATAAATATTGAAAATCATTCTTTACTTAGACGACGTGAAGCTTACATTAGTCGCTCTTAAGCTTGGCGTCTCGTGTAATTTATAGCTTACACAAATAGCTTACACTTATAGCTTGTGGTCTATGTGCGTGCGTGTGTTTTTTTCTTTTCGGGAGGCGGGAGTGAGAGAGAGAGAGAGAGAGAGAGAGAGAGAGAGAGAGAGAGAGAGAGAGAGAGAGCAACATCAAGTTTGCTTTACCTCATCAACACTTCATTTCCGATTCACTCACAGTTGAACCGGAGTTACTTGAAATAAAGGGCACGACACCTTTAAATGTTCATGTTTAGACCAGTAGATCTTGGTCATAACTTACTCTCGGTCTCGGCAACAAAAGTGAAGTTGAATCCTTTATAATTTACGCTATCATCCGAAGAGAACCGTAAGTAGAATTCCAATGCATCGCGGACCCTTTTACTAGGATCACCGTCCATCATACGCGCAAATTCCCAATACTCGGGGGTTCGTCTACCACACTCTTTTTCCTCTCTCTCCCGAAAGGAGTGGCTGAAACTTTGATTGTACACAAACGTAAGGCTGTCACATTCGCAGTTGTCGCACTGTTCTGTGTCAAGCCTACAAACAAAAGCAGAACAACCTGTGAATGCCCTTTTTGCTTAAACTTTGACGCAAATTTGGCTGTAAACCCAACCAAAGCAAACAAAACAAAACAATCAATAGTCTAGCTGGTTACCAGGACACAGCTCTACCCACCCTAAGGGGCTAAGCCCTATGTGGTGCTTGATGTCTCCGGCACCTTCCAGGATCGCATAATATGGAAAATGAACATTCCCTTTTTTAGACCAACAGGTAAAGCATACCCTATTTCATTCCAGTAGTCTGAAGCCTTAATGCATTTCTCATACTATATCATTGATTTTTTGGCAAACCGAGCCAAGAGACTTAAACCACCGTCGAAAATGGCCGTCGGCCGACCTTCAGATCTGAAGCCCAACACGCTTACCACTACACCACCGCGCCCCCCTCTGGTTCATTGCTGGAGCCCTGAATTTTTTTCTTTTTTGGGGGGGAAGGGGGAAGAGTCAATCTGATACCAATGAAATAAATTTGGACAATCCATGGACGTGTCAGCCTTTAAAACCGATCAGACACCCACGGAGAAGAAAACCATCTAATATATACTCCAAGTGGTTCCCATGCAGGTCCTGTAATGCTCTGTATCCAGATCGAATTGGAATTTAGAACTCTTGGATTTAGTCGAAGAAGAAAAATCGGAGAACCACGCAGGGGAAACAATCTTTGTGGCGAGAGCCATCAACTACTGAACTCAACCCACATATGATACCGCCTCCAGAGTATAATAGGAAGAAAGGTACGTAATTAACAGACTAGAGTTATCTTACAGGTGAAAATATATCCCGATGCCTACGTAAATATCAGGGACTTGAATCTTCCAACATTTTGTCTCGTTCACGCCATAATTGCTTGAAGATTCAGGATACGCGATTTGACCACTCGCAGCTTTTATTTCTTTTATACCGTTAGGGCAATCTGCAGAGAAGAAAATGTTACGAATAAAAGAATTGTCCGTTATCGTCAGTGTGCTTCGTATAATGTATCACATTCTATAACAATATCCTCCCATTTGACAAGAAAGTGTGCTCTGCTCTGCTCAGTGTGCTCAACCTCCCTTAAAATCTTAAAATGTGCGATGATTTTAGTTTGTTTACGTGACACAGGTATTTAAGTTCTTAAAGAACCGCGCACTGGCACGTCTATAATTAGTGTATTATAGCAGTAGTGATGTTCAGCTAGATTATAATTCTATTCTCTATATTCATAAGAAACAGTATTCATTTATTCGTGTTTTAGTAAATTTTATATTTTCATATTTTACTTTTAGCTAGTAACAGATATTCACTACGTGGATACTCTGTTAATAAACCATTTACTTACCTACTTACCTACTTACTTACCTACTTACTTATATACTTACTTACTTACTTACTTACTGCCTTCCTCATATTTAAAACTTACCAAGGCTCTGAGAGGCTCCTTGTCCAAGGAAAAGCATCAACACTACAGAAAAGATAAGAACGACACCTGAGTGAGAACTGATTTGTTCATCAATGGTGCTTTTACGTGAAACAATTTTTTCCTGCAACTTGCAACGCAATGTCGACCCTCACGAGAGCATTGCGAGACATGTAAATATAATGTTGCGGTTCACACGTTACACGCACGATGCACGCGTGCAACGTATCACGCAATGTTGCGAAAAGTTGAAGACTAGTTTACTTTTCCTTCACCTCGCTGGAGTTTTACACACACACAATATCGACCACAACTTGTGCATGCAATGAGGATGCGTCACTAGCCTGGGTAGCTGGCGGTATTGTATATGCGAAGGTAAAGTTTTGGCGAGCCGCCACGAGCGGTGTAAGCCGCGCGGCTATTCCCTTTGCGGCTCCGCCGCTCGAACTTCGCGCAAACAATCCCGCCAGAGCTAGCTACGCAGGCTAATTCGTCACAAGCATAAAATGTAAGATTAAAATTTAAGGATGTTAGTGCGAAAGTGTTCTACGACACAGAGTTTTTTTCATACTTTTGCTACAGTCAGATAACGAGTTACCAATGTCAGAAATGGAAAAAAAAATTGGGAACACCGACCTCGTTTTCGAAAGAAGACGCGTGGAAAACTACCCCAATTTTTACAAATCAGTCCTCGTAACTCGACATGGCCTCAGTGCCGAGTGCTAGTTGAAAAATATTAAAAATGATTTGCCATAGACTCATTTTCTTAGTCAAATTTTATTTAAGTGGGTGTCATCCTTTTAGTTAAACTCAACCTTAAGCTTTAAGATGGGCTTTTGACAGCACCATGCAGCTAATTTAATTTTAACATCTCGGCTGCCGTCCGTGGCTTAAGAACGTCTGTGCATGAATTCCCTAATAGCGGAATTTTATGATGTGTGGACAGAAAAGTTGAAAAAAAATCAAACTTCCACAACAGATTATCTTCATTTTTACGTAGAGAACCATAAATAAAATGATCTATCAAAAGGAAACCTGGGGTCACCGAACAATTAAGAAAGTTATACCCGTGAATAGTGCAGCCTTGCTGCGCACGCAATTGATTCACGTCGCCATGCCATGAGCGCGCGCGCTGTTGAAGAAATGTAGAGACATATATCGCTAGTGGGCATTTTAATATCTATGCACGGATTTACCTCCCTTAAATCTTCTGTGACCCAAAGAGTTCTTTTAATAGATCACTTTCTTTATCGATTATCTACGTTTTACCAAAATTTGAAGAAAATCTGTGTTGTGGAACTTTGATTTTTTTTTCTACTTTTCTGCCAACGCATCATCGAATTCCGCTATTACTTCAGCTGCACGGTGTTGGCAAAAGCCCATTTTAAAGGTTGAGTAGGAAGACACCGGTTTAAATTATTTACTTCACAGACCCACTTAAATGAAATTTAACTGAGAAAGTTGGTTTACAGTGAATCATTTTCATATTTTTCAACCAAAACCACTGAGGCCAGGTCGAGTTACGAGGGCCGCTTTCTCAAAATTGGGGTAGTTTTCCAAGCGCTTTATTTCAAAACGAAGTCGGTGACCCCCCAGTTTTTTTGCATTTCTGACATAGTCAACTCATTATCTGACTGTAGCAAAAGTATGAAAAAAAATCTGTGTTGTAGAAGATTTTCGCGCGAGTGTCCTTAAGACTAACTGATACTATTACGGAAAATACTAATCCGTGCCTAGTCATGGCTAGGAATTAAGGAGGCTTTACGGAGTCGCTGTGTTCTATACTCGTACAGATAAAATTGATGGTAAAATTTTTCTTACAGTAAAAGCATAGGGGCATGCCCTTGGCGTTTTTCATGCAATACTCACCAAGAGCTGTCGCAACTGAAATAAGCTGGCAGCGCAAAATCAAAGTCATCTTGCTTGCAAAAGGTGTAATCGTAAATCCAGAACAGAAAGAGAGCTGATGAGCGATCTACAGCAACCTATACGACGCTATCTGTCACTGCACTTGAGCTATTTACCAGGTACAGGGACCTTATAACACAATTAACGAGAACGAAGACTCCGTACTCGACGTCAGCTTGTCGAGCCACAAATGTCAAAAGAAGAGGTTCACTTGGTCTTTATTGTTAGCGGTGTGAAGCAGAGGCGTGGCGAAGCGTGTTCTGACGTCAGCGTGCCAAGCTGTGAACGTTAAAAGAAGAGCTTCACTTGGCCTTTATTTATACTATTATCAGAAGTGTTTTGACAACATTTCGCTTTCAATATAAAAGTTGTTAGCGGCGGCAAGCAGACGCGCGGCGAAGCGTGTTCTGACATCACCGTGCCAAGCTATGAACGTCAGAAGAAGAGCTTCACTTGGACATTGCTGAAGGGGAAGTCGAATGGTTAGCCAGCTGGAAATAGATTTTTATGTGGGATGTTTGACATTACTGTTATCAGTAGTAACAACCTTTGAGTTAAGAAAAAAAAGCACGTGACGGTTCATTTGATGTGCGAGCTTATTTTCCCATAAACGACGGATGAGCGCCAAAAAATATTAGTTTTTGCAAAGGATGCATGTTATGAACTATTCATGTATCACAACTTTTAAGCAGGAGCTTAAGGCAGTAACTCGCGTCCAATATATTTAAAGAGCTTTGCTTCTGTGGTTTGATTGTTTACAATGGCAGACCGTTGAAAACATAGCTGAAGCGGAAGGCGAATGGCTAGTCAGCTGGAAATAGAGTTTTTAAGTCGATGTTTGCTCTTATTGTAATTAATAATAATAGCCTTAAAAAGTAAAAAAAATTCGGTTCATTCGATGCGCGTGCTTATTTTTTAAAAAACGACCGATGAGCGCCAAGAATATTAGTTTTTGCAAAGGTTGCATGTTATGAACTTTTCATGTATCGCACCTTTTAACAGGGGATTAAGGCAGTAATTCGCGTCCAATATATTTAAAGAGCATTGCTTCTGTGGTTTTATTGTTCACAATGCTGGACTGTCAAAAACATAGCTGAAACGGAAGTCGAATGGCTAGTCAGCTGGAAATAAAGTTTTTGATTAAGTCAATGTTTGCTCCATCCTCGGAGGTAGTGGGCGAGGAAAAGTCGGAAAGTGCAAAACAAAACAACAAACAAACAAACAAACAAACAAACAAATGGGCGAAGAAAAGTCCAACTTTCCTTCTCTCCACTATGTGCCCCTGGGTCTTTGAGGATGTATTTGGTCTTAGTGTTATTAGTCCGTGGGCTAGGAGGCGAAACCCTCACCCCCTCGGGGGAATTTTGGGGACATATATCGTTTTGAAGTATAGCCCGAGGGTGTTTCAAATCAGGTTGTTCGCACTTCTCAAGTGGAGGCGTTTGGCTGTACGGCCACATTCTTTATGTGAGGCAAAAAAAACCACAGGGTACCCACGCCGGGGTTTTTGAAAGTTACACCAAAAATGCCCAGACAAGACACATAACACTATAAAATGTGTATGTATTTCTATCAAAATCACATATATGATACTGTCTAAGTAGGGAACCTGTTAATTGTCATCATCGTCTCCTGCAGCGTTCTTTATCTGAAAGAAAAAAACACAGGGTACCCAAGTCATGATTTTGTTGACAACACTATAAAAAAGGCATTCAATTTTTTAATACTGCAAAAGTGCACATGCATTTGATATGAATACACACCTGTATGCAGTTTCTATAATGCATCAAAAATCAAGTCCACAACATTTTCCAGCTCGAAAGTCTCTTCGCCGTCTTCATCGTCTCCTGCAAGAGAGTCAACTATGATATCTGCCAATTCACTTCCGTCCATATAATTTCTAGAGCGCCAACATAGTTCACTTCCCAACCAAGGCCTTGTGGAGAATGAAGAAGAAGAGAATACATTAGCAAGTCTACCACAATACGTGAGGCAAGTGAAGCTCTCTAGACTTTCCAGTGTTTCTTCAGAGGAATCCGGACACTGGTCGATGTCTTGGAATGTCGGTATGAAGGTGGTGTGCCTCTGATGTCACGTTATTCCATGACTTAGCGGCCTTGTTTCGTTCAGTACATAGAAGAACACCAAACACGGCCGTTATTCCATGACTTAACGGCCCTGTTTCGTTCGGTATCTAGAAGAACACCAAACGCGGTCTCGTTTCGTTCGGTATATAGAGGATCTTCCAGCTGAAGTCCAAACGCAGCCGTTATTCCATGACTGAACGGCCTCATTTCGTTCGGTACATGGAGAAAGTCCACATGCAGCCGTAACATCGTAACAGCGTAACATCTTAACATCGTAACATTGAAACTATAAGTACATGAAAAAGTGTTCAAATTTTCAATAAGATGACAAATAAAAACGTTCTTTATCAAAGTTTGCTGATAAAGGTTGGGTGAAAGGCAATGCTACAACGTTACATCCAATATTATACACAAGTGAACCTGTTACGCTGTTACCTTTTATTACGCTGTTTCGGTTTTACCCTGGCTTTTCTGTTCAGTAAGCTGTTACGATGTTACATTGTTACGGTGTTATATTGGCTGTTCCGCTGTTACGACGCTATGGCTTTAATTACACCAAACTACTGATATAAAGGGGCTAGGGATATGTACAAACTTAACGTCTTAACCCTGTTACGACGAATATTACGCTTTGAACTGCATCCAAATCCGTGCTAGGTATAGTGAGGTCTTCTTCTTCCTCCTCCACAAGGCCTTGGTTGGGAAGTGAACAACGTTGGTGCTCTAGAAATTAAGTAGCCTGCGAATACGAACGCGGCAAGCGGCTGGAGCGCGGAGAGGCGGCTGTATTCGCAGGCTAGAAATTAAGGGGACGGAAGGTGAATTGATGTCTCAAGAGCTGGCGGATATCAAAGTTGACAGTCTTGCAGGAGACGATGAAGACGACGAAGGGATTCCCGAGCTGGAAAATGTTGTGGACTTGATTTTTGATGCATTGTAGAAACGGCGTACAGGTGTGTATTCATATCAAATGCATGTGCCCTTTTGCAGTATTAGAATATTGAATGCCTTTTTTAGTGGTTGTCAACAAAATCATGACCTGGGTATCCTGTGGTTTACAGGTGTGTATTCATATCAAATGCATGTGCCCTTTTGCAGTATTAGAATATTGAATGCCTTTTTTAGTGGTTGTCAACAAAATCATGACCTGGGTATCCTGTGGTTTTTTGTTTCAGATAAAAAACACTGCAGGAGACGATGACAATTAACAGGTTCGCTACTTGGACAGTGTTATATATGTGATTTTGATAGAAATACATACACATTTTAGAGTGTTATGTGTCTTGTCTGGGCATTTTAGGTGTAACTTTCAAAAACCACGACGTGGGGAGCCTGTGGTTTGTTTGCCTCACATAAAGAATGTGGCCGTACGGCCAAACGCCTCCACTTGAGAAGTGCGAACAACCTGATTTGAAACACCCTCGGGCTATGCTTCAAAACGATATATGTCCCCAAAATTCCCCGAGGGGGGGAGGGTTTCGCCTCCTGACCCACGGACTATATTAATATTAATAGCCTTTGAGTTTAAAAAACCTCGATTCATTGAATGTGCGTGCTTATTGTTCTATAAACGACCGATTAGTGCTGCTAATCGCAGCATCTCAAGGCTTCATAGCTCAGTTGGTAGAGAAACGCACCGGTATCGCGGAGGTCATGGGTTCGAATCCCGTTGTTGTCTTGAAATCTTTTTTTTTTTCAGGCTAAAAAGCAATTGCTTAAATTGCTACGCACAGCGAGGATCATTCCACTCACTTCACAAGAGCTCGAAGGTTGATTACTTTTTCCCAAAGTCATTGACAATCCTTCATGCGTGGAATTAATATTTCAGACATGAAATCTTGTGTTATTAATAGCGGAAACGGTTTATCACTTAAGTCCAACCATTTTAAAAAATCGCTTCAAAAGACGTTTGTTCCTAATATTCTATGTTGTCAAGAGATTGTTCCATTATATTGATTCCTCTTCGCAATTGCAACATTAAAATTGATTTACAGCCGGAGTGCCTTGATAAGCTGATGTACATGTCCATACCATACATGCACACAGTAAGTTCAACATGCACTTTGATTAATGATACGTTTTAACGTTTATTATAACCACAAATATGAATCTTGATTTTTTTCCTATTAATTACCAGCGGCGATCTCACTACTAACGCCCTACAAAGCTGGGGTGCCCAGGATCCGGTGAGGGTAAAAGGAGGAATGAGTTTAATTCATGGAATGGAATGGCATAATTATGCGGAGTGTAATATATGGGGAAACGGATTCAAAGAAATAAATTAAACTGAAATTAAAAGTGCGCTTTTTTCGCACCAATTTGCAGGAGCAGCCAATTTGTGTGTTGACACGGGCTCGACTCCCTTAACAATAGAAGATTGTATCAAATCTAAGAAGATTGTTTAGTTTCCTTTTGCAAACCTAGGAATAAATTACCAGTGAGGACTGTGTGCTGTTCCATTTTTGGTACTATACTACACGACTACCTACTGATAATGTGGCCAAGCAAACGAAATCTTCCACCGGTTTACACACTGTTTTGTAGTTGCGTGATGGAGGCTTCCTTGGTGCACTCGGGAACGCAGCAGTTCGTAATTCGTGGACATTTTTTCCCGCACTTGATGGTAGTCTTACAAAGATTCTACTCGGCTTTATCCTTTAGCGTTGGGTGATCGATGAAGTATAAATTTAAAGACTACATATACTACGTACTGCACTGGACAGATCAGGGACATATTTGCATGTATATTTACGTGACATGTTTGTTTATATCCCTTAAAGGAGAACTGAAGTCAAAAATCAAGTATTTTTTTTTCTTAAAGCTTAGGCCATAAATATTAATGTTTGAAACTTTTTTCTGTCTACTAGCTTACTTTCGGTCTTAGAAAAATAGTTTTACTGCGAGTTTGGGCCACCAGCATTGCGGCGCAGAATGGGTGTATCAGCGGTCAAGTCTCTGTAGCCTACTCTACTGCATAAACATGCATAACCTTGTACTCATTTATCGTAAACCTTGCTATTTTATTTGTAAACGGACGTAAAGACAGCAGAGTGACGATAACTCTCAACAAAGAAACAACAGTTTTCAATTTACAAAACATGTTTCGACATTCTCATGTCATCTTCAGTTGCAAATGAGCCTTAACGGTTGTACATTTGAATTTTCGTATTAAAGTACGTTACACTTACGCTTTAAAACTTACGCTTACAATTTGAATATGAAAAACGCGGGAAACAAAAATAGCGCGCCCATAGTTACTTTAAGTGACTTAGGAACACACACATATACACACACACACAATAAAATACTTCCAATAACAAGAATGATGAAATGAAACACACACACACACACACACACACACACACACACAAAGCGTAATTAAAAGGGAAGAGATAACTCTAGATGCTTTAGCTGCTGATTAAGAGTAGGATTTTCCCACTTAATATGCATCGCCTCTTTGATCTTAATTTGGAATTTCGAGACGGCAGAATCTAAGATCGTGAAACATTCTGCAGTGCAAGAGTCATGGCAGGCCCTAGATGACTGCAGGTGCCTGTAAACATGTGAAGACTTGTCCGACAAGAGGTGCTCACGAACATGTGCACAAATGTGGCGAGTGGTCTTGACGATAAGCTTTTTAACTTCCAGATGAAAACCAGCCCAGGAATTGTTGATCTTATAAACCCTGTCTACTAGTGTTCTGACTAATCCTAGTTTGTAATTCAAAGGGGCAAAGCTAAAATAATTAGTTAGAAGACCAGTGAGCGTCTTCTTGCGATATACACTAGTAACGATGGATGGATGACTGTTGTCTAACAATATGTCTAAAAAACGGTCATTTCTTATCGTTTCACAATGGAAAGTATGGTAATTTCTTATCGTCATATTGCGGAAAAACTGTTTTCCGTCTTGGGTCATCGACAAGATTATTCACAGCTATGTTTCTAAGAAAATGAATCCTTCAAATGGGCAGATCGACTCACCTAACTCCGGCAAAACGCACTTCTATAAACTCCCTTATGTTGGCCGGTTTTCTAAAATCGCCCAGACTAAACTTAGAAAACTACTCAAACGTTATTGTAAAGCTGATTTAGATGTTAAGTTAGTCTTTAGTACGTTTAAACTTAGAAACATGTTTAGCGTGAAAGATTCAGTACCGCAGAGTCTACGTTCGCGCGTTGTTTATAAATTTTCGTGTGCTGGCTGTAATGCCAGCTACATTGGCAAGACCACTTGCCACATTTGTGCACATGTTCCTGAGCACCTCTTGTCGGACAAGTCTTCACATGTTTACAGGCACCTGCAGTCATCTAGGGCCTACCATGACTCTTGCACTGCAGAATGTTTCACGATCTTAGATTCTGCCGTCTCGAAATTCCAAATTAAGATCAAAGAGGCGATGCATATTAAGTGGGAAAATCCTACTCTTAATCAGCAGGTAAAGCATCTCGAGTTATCTCTTTCCTTTTAATTACTTTTGTGTGTGTGTGTGTGTGTCTTTTATTTCATCATTCTTGTTATTGGAAGTATTTTTTTTGTGTGTGTGTATGTGTGTGTTCCTAAGTCACTTAAAGTAACTATGGGCGCGCTATTTTTGTTTCCCGCGTTTTTCATATTCAAATTGTAAACGTAAGTTTTAAAGTGTAATTTTGTAACGTACTTTAACACGAAAATTCAAATATATAACCGTTAAGGCTCATTTGAAACTGAAGATGACATAAGAATGTCGAAACATGTTTTGTAAATTGCAAACTGTTGTTTCTTTGTTGAGAGTTATTTTATTTGTACTTTAATAGTGGATTTCGGTTCGAACATTAACATTTAGCGCTCCGCTCATCGGTCATCAAATACCTGCCGTAATCCATAAAGCCCATGCAGCTTCAAATAATATTATATCCCTTCGACATGTCATGTTTCCATTACACTTTGAATTACCTTGAGTTCGAAATTTTTCAACTGAAAGCGGCAGAATTTTGCGTTCTTGCATCAGGTAATTGAACAGATAGGCTATACAGTACAACAGATTCATAAAAATAAAGCTACAACATGTACCTTGCTTTCAGCGCACTCACAGAATATTATAATTATTTATCGGTTTTTGTACTGTTTTGTCTCCGTAATTGAGTTCGTTTCAAAATATCTTCCCAAACAACGCTGGAGTTATTCACCACTTTATTCTACCCGGCACGATGTTCTAAATGTTACATTGTAGAAAAGCTGGATGACCTTGCCGGTCAAAACAATGCTGGATCTGTTGGGATAGATTATAATTATATATTTGTCGCCCAGGAACGGTTAGAGAGAATTCTTAATAACTTAGCATGCTCAGTGGTAGTTATACTGCTGCACAAATTAAAGGAGAAGAAATTCGCATGCAAACGTGAACACGTGCCCCGGCTTGCTCACAACTGATAGCCGGGCGTATGGCTTGGAGCACGGGATCGATCGATTCGATTCTAAATACAACTCACTCACTAACAAAATTATAGAAATACCACACGAATGGAACAAACCTGATTGATCACACTTTTAATTGAGCTCCTCAACTTCTTTGTAAATTAATTGTCGGCCCTCAACATAGCTTGAATTATCCTCGCCTACATGGTCTTCGCAATTGAGCGCAAATCGTTGCTAATTCAGCTTTCCCGATTCTCTCAAGATTTGGGTCACAGACTGGCCTTCTTCCGAGCCAATTAGTTATTCACAAGGAAAATATGCTATTCCAAACTGGAAAGGGTGCACACAGTTCATGATGGGAAGCAATATTTGTGAAATAACAAAGCCTTGGATTTGAAGCAGCTAGTAGCAGTCTTTGGACAAACGGAGTATCTTTCCCCATCACTTACGTCACAACATACCGCTGACATCTGTAGCGAGCCCACAACGACAAAGCCCCAAAAGCGGGAAAATCCCAATTTCAAACCCAATTTTTTCGAAAATTACAAGTTGCAAGTGAAAATAATTGCCAAAACTTGATTTTATATGTCCAAAGCTTCCAAATAAAATAATAAAAACAAACATGGGTTTTGGACTTCAGTTCTCCTTTTAGGTCTTACTAGCTGCTCGCTTTGATGTTTGAAGTTTCCGTTCTACCATGCAAGCTTTCGGCTATCTGATGAAGGGCGTGTAATGAAACATGTTCATTCAACCCCACAGGGAAAAAACGTACACCCCCACCTCAGTAAAAGGGAAGGGAGGATTGAAGGAAACCCTCTTGAATTTTTGTTGCGTTACAATGTTTGGAAAAGAATTTACCTTTATAATAATAGAAAGCTTGTGAGGTACTCTGCAAAATGAAGTAAATGCTATGATCTGGTGGTTCTGCAGGAGGCCTGTGATATCATGCAGAAAGGCGGCCAAGATGGCCACCATTTTGGATTTTACTCCAGATTAGACTTCATTTAAAAAACGGCTGAAATTGAACATTTTTCAAGATAGATATTTAGCCGTGATAATTAAGACGTTTAGGTTTTGGAAAAATTTTCCTTGGTCAATGTTTAAAACTAATTGCTTTATAAATTTTGCCAGGCAAGCTGTGTTTCGAGAACGAATACACACAGTGATGTCGTGTGTGATTTGTTCTATCGGGTATATTTAAAAGTTTGTTTTAAGACGTGTTGTGAACTGCTGAACAAAATATAATATAATTTCGGATTTGAGAGATTATTATGGGCTTGATCGCGAGAAGGCCATCGTGCACTATTTGAGTGAACTCATTGTGTTTAATACCATAGAAAAATATGATAACATTAAAGGAGGCTTTGGAAAAGGTAATTAAATGCTATGTTTGGGGCTGTTTCAGGTCTCCCAAGCTTACATTGCACGAACGTACCTTAATAGCTCATCGAAGAAAACACAATAAAAAATTTCGTTTATGAAGTAAATGCACGAAGGAATTTACTGCTTCAAATCTGCTTCTTATAAGTGGAAAATTAAAATTATTAAATTAGAATTATTAATTTCAACACAAAAAAAACATCAAGTCGCAAAAAATGTAATGGAAACGGTACTGTGCCCGCTCCGTTCTTTTTCCCCTTGCTAGCCTGTTCCAGGCTCTCAGATAGTAGGAACAGCATGAAAATTAGAAAGGGAACGCGAAAATGAGACGCGAGGGATGTCTCCCCAGCCCCTTCGCCTTTTTTTTCGCGCTCTTTTTCCCAATTCACGGTTTCCCTACTATCTCGGAGCCTGGAACAGGCTATCCCCTTTCCCCTCCTGCCCCCCACCTATTCCCCCAACCCCCCCTTCCCATGAGTCAATTTGTTGCAGAAAGGAAATCCTCATGTGAACTTATTTATTGACACTTCGTCGTGTGTGTTACATCAATTACTTCATGTTCTGCTTCTTTAATTTGTCAGCAAGTCTGTGAATAATGAAAAAACAAAAGGAAGTCAGTTGACACTGAGTTTTCTAGCGCTACTTTATTTTATCAGCTAACCATCAGCCTGAAATGAACGCCTGAAGTGCACTTCTAAAGAGTTTTAAGGAATTATAACCGTGAAGGCAACCAATAAGAACAGGAGGAAGTAAGATGTACGGTAGGCGGGAAATTAAGAACTCCCCCTTCCCATCACCCAATCACCCCTCTTTAAAGAGTAAATGATCTAAAAATATTTTGTTTGCGCTAAAACAGAACGCCTGAAGTGCACTTCTAAAGAGTTTTAGGGAACTGTAGCCGTGAAGGTAGCCAAGCAGAACATAGGTACTAAGATGTAAGGTAGGCGGGCAATTAAAAACTCCCCCTGCAATCCCCCAATCCCCCGTCTTTAAAGCGTCAGATGATCTGAAAATATTATATATGTACTCTGCGGGGAACATACCTTCAGCAACGTTTGCAAGTTTCCTTGCAGTTGGCTTGCACCCAACTGTGAAATCTACAGTACTTTTTCCAGTACCGTTTGCAGTATTTTTGATACTTAATATTATCCTGGCAAGCTAAAATGAGAACACACAAATTGAAACATAAGAACATGAAATATTTTTAAGAAAACAGCACACTTTATAGAAAACAAGAGTATCTAAAGGACTGGGTCGCTTCGGAAGGCCTTCCATTTGTCGCGTCATGTAAAGTACAGTTAAGAATCTCGGAAAGATATACCACCTCTTAAATTCGGGGAAAAGGTTCCGATCCCTAAATTTCTTGTTTCGTTTAAATATTCAGCTGATGAATCTGAAAATTGTCTTTTTGCACAAATATACTTTTGAAAGGTCTTAAAAATAACCGAAAACAGAAAAACAGTTAATTTCCTAAATAAACTTTAACACTTGTGTTTAATTCACGCCTTTTATGTAACCGCCTGAGTACAGTCAACACTCGCTATCGCAAACGAGCAAGGGAAACAAAAAAGTTTGGGAGATGACGGGGTTTTAAGATGGCCAATAGGAAATAACTTGGCGAGATCATCTAATGGAAAGGGATCTTAACCCTATTTAGCCTGGGGGGGGGGGGGGGGCACATTGTGCCCGCGCTGACTTTAACGAGTTATAACTTTTGAATGGCTGGACGAATAATCACCAAAATCGTGACTTTTCCTGAAATTTATTAGAAAAAATTTTCCTGTGTCAATGGCGTGTCTATGATGATTGACTTTTCCATAGCAACCGTTTACTCAGGAGGTGTTTTTACTGTTTTTTGGTCTTTTTTCAGTCCTTTTTTCAGTTTTTTCTCCTTCGTTTAAAAAAAGAAGCTAGTCCTTTACTTTTTTGTGCTTGTTTTGATTAAGTATGTTTCTTAGAACAAATCCATATATTTTTCGATGACGTCATTGTTAACTGTATGACTGCATGCGCGAGATTCAAAATGGCAGCTCAAAATTCAAATGGCTGCTTTGTGACGTCATTTTTACGTCATAAAACGTCATAATCGACACGTCATAGGCCCAATCTGTTAAGCTAACGACGTACTATAAGCATGCCAAGTTTCATCACAAGAGCGCGAATACTTTTCGAGATCTATAGGGGGGCACTTTGTGCCCCCCCCCCAGGCTCAGTAACAAAAAAAGCCCAGGCGAAATAGGGTTAATACGACATAGCGGGGGATTCGAGGAAACCGGGGTTCAAAGTGGGGCGGGGGGGTGGGACTAGTGGACTTTCAAGTCATTTTGTTCGTACTCCTTTCACTTAAGCTTATCAAACGTTTAAGAGCGAATGTTACCAACGGTCAAACATTTGGTGGCAACAGGTCAAAAACCAATTCCGCTCATATTCTTATGTTAGGTAGACCTTAATGTGAACAAATCACTGCATAGTTCGTTTGGCTGAATATCGATTTATTTTCAAGAAAATCGATATTAACGGAATTCGCTCAAAATACCGCTTTTGAAGCTCAAAATTTAATGCAAATCTCGAAGCTTCGCGTGACAAAATGAAGCATTCCAGAGCAATAAAAATTAACCAAACTTGTAGAGCGATGTTTAAATATATGTCAAAAGCAATTTCAGCAATTTCTGCTCATTTATTTACGAGCTCGAATTAAATTTATCCGACATACTTTTGACTAGATAAAAAGTATATGAAGTTTAAGCCCTAAAAAAAGTATGTGGTACCGAATATAATTGGTCAAGAATCTGCACTTCAAGAGGAGAAGGAATGTTCTTTACCCTCCTAAAAGGATTTTTTGGGGAAATTTATTGACGCGATGTTATAGAATTTTAAAGTTGGACAATATGCGTTGATTCAAGCGATCAGAAAAGTCAGCCTAATTAACTCAGTGTACACATACACAAACAACTTCACGTTTACAGCAGGTTTTGATCAGCCAGCAACCGATTTTAACACAAAATCCTCTAACCTTCATGTTGCTGTATCACAGATGAGAGCTGTGGTCCTTGTTCATGATAAATTGAAGCAAACTAAGGAAACTTGACAGGATATCGCAACTTGCCATGCCGTTTCACCGAACATCCGCCGTTTTTGATTTGAGGATTCTCTTTTCCTATTTTCGTTGGAAAGCAGGCTTAAGGTGTTGTACATAACATGTCTTTCCTTTCAAACTAGCTCTGAACTGAACAGCGAAACAAGAAGTCGTTAATAAAAAAAAACATCTGTTACGTGCTTTGGCTGATGGCGCTAATTAATTTAGAACGAGTTTAGTAAAATCGACTACTATCTGCATGTACCGCGGTAACGAAATTTTGGGTGCATAGCGTGAATTTGGGGAATTAAGTTTAATTTTTTGTTTCAAATAAGCTATTTCTGTCTTCCTACTTTTACTACTTAAAGGACTGAGCGAAGATTCTCAGTAGATTGGGTTCGATGAGTACTTTGAAATCTGTGCAACTGAAAAAAGCACACGTTGGTTGCGTGACGTACCCGAGACTGAGCTTTTACCTGGGGGTTTAAAAAATATATTCTCTGTTGGTTTTCCGAGAAGTCGCACAGTTAATGAACGCTATTTTATATACTATGGCTAGATTAAAATACAAAGTCAGGCAAGAAAATTTCCTGTTCGGTCTTAAAATTCTTTTTTCGTTTTGTTGGGGTGAGGGTGGGGAGGGGCTGGGGCTATAGGTTTCGGGGAAAGAAGTTTCAGAGAACACTGAATCGACTAATTGTATCGATTCCTGGCAAATAAGGCAGTGGTGATAACTTTAACCGCCCTATTTTATTTTTACCTGGTTCTTGCTCGTATTTACGTGCTAGTGTACATTTAACGCGAAAAACACTTATTTACGGAGAATAGACATTAATAAGAAATCAAAACTCGTACTGGTTCTCAGGGAATAAATTTAATGAACTGCAAGATTGTTAAGAGCTTCGTCCTGTGCGGGCAGAAAATACAACCCACTACGGGCTTAACTTGGATGATTTTTTATGAGTCTTGGGTTTTCCGCTTTCGATGCTCAACAGGCACCAACAAAAAACGGTTAACTGGGGGGTCAACGTTCTGCTGTTGAATTTTTAAAACAAGTTTGGCCTTCCAGCTTAATGATGTTTCACAATTTTGCCGACTTTTCTTTTGTTCTCAGGTGTGCCACCCTGTGCAATGATGTTCTGTAACATTGATTCAACTTTTTCTATGTTCTCAGGTGTGATCAAAAGTATTGAATTCGTTTGCCCACCTTGTTAAACATCGCACAACAAAGTTGTGTTCAAGATTGTTGCATAATGTTGAATGAGTTTGGCCGAGTCATAAAGTTTGCAAACGAAAAACGCCAAGAGCGTGAGCCAACAAAATAAGGGCGCAGCCGGGGTTAAGCAAAAGGGAAAGATAATTCCAAGATAATAATTCCAAGCGAGCCTTGATTAGAAATTAAGTCCTCAAAACTGCCATTTAACAACGACCCGCTATCACTCTTAAAGGTGTTCGAAGACCTTGATACGAGGGTGACTTAGATGTCCAAGTCACCTGAAGATGCCTTTAAAGAATATTAAAACGCACGAGGAAAGGGTGCAGGCACGGACTAAGTATTTCTAACCGGAGCCTTTTGGGTCTGTGAAATCCAGTTTTCGGAAAATCAAGAACCTGCAAATTCCTTTCCGATCCGCTTTTATAATTACTGAACAAAGCTTTATCGCATGCAGGTGGCTGACTTGAATGTTATGTGATGTTGTGAAGCAAATTAAAGGTTTCACTTCGGCCTAATTGATACATTAAAGGTGGGGCTAGGTGAGTTCTGAAACAAGAGATGGAAAAGCTCTGCTTTATTTGAAAATCCTTTAATGCCAAGAATCGTTTACTTATACTATCACTTTCACCCGGGCACTTACAATCAGTCGATTTAGTATTCTCTTCGGTCTTTTCAAACACCTTTAGCCCAAACCCCGCCCCACCCTAAACAAAAAGAAAGAAAACATTCTCAGACCGAAAAGGAGATTTTCATGTCCAAGTTTGTATTTAATCCAACCATAGTTCATTAACTGTGCTACCTCTTGGAAAACCAACAGAGAATATATTTTTTAAATCCCCTCGCCCTGCCCACCAGGAAAAAGCTTTAGGGTTAATGTCACGCAACCAACGTACTTTTTTTCAGTTTTACGCATTTTTAACCAATCTACTGAGAATCTTCGCTCAGTCCTTAAATTAATAAACGTAGGATAACAAGAATAGCTTATTTGAGAAAGCAATTTAGCCTTTTTCCCCAAAGTCACCCGATGCACCCAAAATTTCGTTACCGCGGTACATGCATGCAGTTGTCAATTTCACTAGAACTCGTTCTGACTGAATTAATTAGCGGCATCACCCAAAGCACGTAACAGATGTTTTTGTATTAACGACTTCTTGTTTTGCTGTTCAGTTCAGAGCTAGTTTCAAAGGAAAGGCATCTTTTGTACAACACCTTAAGCCTGTTTTCTAACGAAAATAGAAAAAGAGAATCCTCACATCAATAACGGTGGATGTTCGGTGAAACGGCATAGCAAGTTGCCAGGTAAGTTGCTATATCCTGTCAAGTTTCCTTACAGTTTGCTTGAATTTTATCATGAACAAGGACCACAGCTCTCATCTGTGATACAGCAACATGAAGGTTAGAGGATTTTGTGTTAAAATCGGTTGCTGGCTGATCAAAACCTGCGGTAAACGTGAAGTTGTTTGTGTATGTGTACACTCCGTTCATTAGGCTGACTTTTCTGATCGCTTGAATCAACGCATTTTGTCCAACTTTAAAATTCTATAACATCGCGTCAATAAATTTCCCCAAAAAATCCTTTTAGGAGGCAAAAGAACATCCCTTCTCCTCTTGAAATCCAGATTCTTGACGAATAATATTTAGTACCACATACTTCTTTTAGGGGTTAAACTTGATATACTTTTTATCTAGTCAAAAGTATGTCGGATAAATTTAATTCGAGCTCGTAAATAAATGAGCAGAAATTGCTGAAATTGCTTTTGACATATATTTAAACATCGTTCTACAAGTTTGATTAACTTTTATTGCTCTGGATTGCTTCATTTTGTCACGCGAAGCTTCGAGATTTGCCTTAAATTTTGAGCTTCAAAAGCGGTATTTTGAGCGAATTCCGTTAATATCGATCTTTAAGCGATTTTCTTGAAAATAAATCGATATTTAGCCACACGAACTATGCAGTGATTTGTTTCACATTAAGGTCTACCTAACAAAAGAATATGAGTGGAATTGATTTTTGAGCTGTTGCCACAATATTTCGAAAATGTCTGATTTTTGGCAACATTTGCTCTGAATTGTCGATTAAATGAACAAGGGAAAATGCCTCATAAGTAAGGAGTGTTTGTGGGTGACGCCTGTGTTACATACCTGCTTTGAAGGAAGCCTTGAAACCCTTGTAGGTGGTGGCAGAGTTCTTAGCGCTTCTAAACTTCACCCAAACCATGTTTCCAACACTCCTTATCTGGTTCGGTAAGTTACTGCCACAAAGATGTTCAGCGAGGAACGCGCCATATTCTGCCTCGATGTCATTTTGGAAAGGGCCATCGTCATGATAAGCTTCACGAATCTCCACATAGGCGTTCTTGCAGTTCTCGCTTTGTTCCAGTTCGAATGCATCGAAAGTAATTTGGACCTGGCGTCCCACAGGGACTATTAAATACCACTGTTCCTCGTAATCTGCAGGATAGTTCATGATCCCAAATTTTCGGGTGCCAAACTCAATTGTTTCATCTTTGGATGCATTCAGGTAGCTCTTCGACTTAGCTATAGAGGGAACGCAAAATATTTGTTACGTTAGTTTCGTTACATGAATTGTGATGAACTGGTTTTTTCCCGCTTCATGAGAATCGAACTCAGTTACTCAGTTTTATTACTAAAGAACATTTGCCTTTAACACAAGAAAGTTCTGCATGGACCCCGTCTTTAATGTTTTGGTAAAGAGGTGTCAGTCCGTAGACGAAAGCTGAGAGATATTTATACCATGCACTACTGCCCTGGTCGACAGGGGAGTATGGGAGGTGGAGGTGTTTTTTCCTGGGTGAAAGGGGGAGAGCAATAATAACATATTTTCGGCAAAAAGGCGTTATTGAAACGAAATGAAAAAGGAAAATTGTAACTTACAAGAGTCGGTCTTCGCGACAAATGTGAAGTTGAATCCCTTGTAATTTACGCTGTCATCCGAAGAGAACCGTACGTAGAGTTCCTTTGTACTGAACCTTTTGTTAGGATCACCGTCCATCATGTGTGCAAATTCCAAATACCCGGATGTTAGTCTACCACACTCTTTATCCTCTTGCCAGTTCCCTCGGCTATCCCAGGGAGGGCGGTAGGAACTGTCATTGAATGCGAATGTGAGGCTGTCGCATCCGCAGTCGCCACACTGTTCTATGTCAAGCCTGCAGCAAAAATTATAATGATAATAAAAAAAATATAAAAAAACTGGTGAACACTCTAGTTTAATCTTTGCCACAAGTTTGAAGGGCGAATAAAAAAACGGAGGGGTCAAGAAAGCTAGGGCCGGGCTATGACGGTTGTCACTTAAGACTGAGAGGTTTGGCCAGAAAACATTGTAACGAAAACAGTGGGGTAGATGATTTTGGGTGCCATTGAGGAGGAAACATGGTTCTGACAACAGGGTTTCCAAGCCCCTCTCTCCCGATTGCTCCTTCGAGTTTTGTGCGGGGGCTTGGGACAAAGAGATTGAAATCATGTCCCTAGATTAGAGTTTTTTAAAATCGTTCTTCTTTCAGGCGAAAATGGGAACAACCAAAACCTCTTTCAGACCAGTACTCAAGACACACCTTATTTCATACCAGCAGGAGAAACATTGAGCATTTTTAAGTGCTTCGCCTCGGGGAACAATGAAGGTGTAGGGGAAACAAAACCTGCTTTTTCCCGTGGAGCTAGTCATTGAGTGTTCAACGCGTTTAACGCGCCTGACTGATAAACAAATTTGTCGCGGTCTCAAGGTGCACGACATGTTTAGAATAGAATAGAATAGAATAGAATAAAGTTTATTGAGTTCCCCAAAGGGATCTTCATACTCAATTTACAAGATTTTAAAATAGAAAAATGTTAATAATTTACATGGTAAGAAATTAGAATAAAAAAAATACAATAAAACCTTACTATGACTACAATTCAATATAAAGTACCATTAAACGTTTCCAAGGAGTTTAAACTAGTCGTTTAGCCACTTGCTCAGGAGCTCGGATTTCAGCTGATTTTTGAAGGAAACTATAGAACTACAGTTTCTTAACTCTTCTGGAAGAGAATTCCAGATAGTAACTCCGCGGAACACAAACGATTGTTGCGCCAGAGCAGTTCTGCATCTAGGCAGTTGAAGGCTGTCTCTATTCCTGGTAAGAAAGCTGTGAGTCTGTGACCTCTTAGTAAATAACTGACTTAGGTAGGAAGGGGCCTACGTGAGAGTCGAAAGTTCAAGTTGTTGTTTCCCTAGGGATTTGGTGAGTCTTGTTCGCCCTATAGGGAGTTAGACAGTTTTTACACATGACACATGACACGTTCTTGTCCAATCGGAAACCGCATTTGAGTTCTGAGGTATAACAAACACTATTTTAAACCAGTAGTCTGATATATGCCTTGATGCGTTTTTACATACTATACTATTGATTTTTTAGCAAACTGAGCCAAGAGACTTATTAATGTCGAAAACAGTTTGGTATTTTTATGCAGTTTTCAGCCTTCAAAACCATTATGGCACCCTTGGAAAAGACAACCATATTATCTGCACTCCGCGTGGTTTCCATGCAGGTCCTCTTGCTCTTTGTCCAGATCCAGTGAATTGGAATTTCGAATTTTTGGGTTTTCGTGGAAGACGAAAATCGAAGAACTGTGCAGGAGAAAAATCCTTTTAGCGAGAGCGAACAACTAACTCCACCCACATATCGCTTCCAGAATATAAGTGCGCAGGTAACAGACTAAAGTGATCTTACACGTGATAATATATCCCGATGCCTTCGTAAACATCAGGGACTTGAATCTTCCAACATTTTGTCTCGTTCACGCCATAATCAATTGAAGATCCAGGATGTGCGATTTGACCAGTTGCAGCTTTTATATTTGTAATACCATTGGGGCAGTCTATGGAAAAGAAAATAAACGTAACTGAAAGTATTGACCAACTGGTCGAGCTTACTGATCTAATTATTATTATTATGATTGTGATTATTGTTATTGTTATTATAATCGTATCTATAATAAAATGCTCGATTGTGATTGGTTCTCCGCGCGCCTATTTGATACGTAATTGGAGGGTGATAACGTGGGTGTCCAATTACAGCTGTCCTATTTGAACTTTTTGTAATTGGATGGCTGTAATCGGACAACTACGCTGCGCGCGCGTCAATCAGGAGCACTGAAATGGGTTCTTTTTATATCTTTTTCTCCACTGCTTGCAAAACTGATAATTAAAAATGTATCCCTGAAGGGCACGTACATTTTCTAATCACGCATTTTGTTAGAGATACGATTAATTGGTAACTGGACTTCGTGTCGTACAATTCAGGGATAATCGTGCTCGTAATTTCAAATCGTCCTCGCGCTACGCGCTCGGCCGATTTAAAATTACTCGCCCGATTACTCCCTGAATTGTACTCCACTCAGTCCAATTACCATTACTTATTATTATTATTGTTATCATTATTATTATTATTATTATTATTATTATTATTATTATTATTATTATTATTTATTACTATCGTCAGTGTCAGTTCGTAGTTTATCACATCATACAACGCATATGACGATATCCTCCATTTGGCCAAAAAAGTGTGCTCCGATAATTTTTTTTATCTACCTACATGCGTTATCTGTTCCGGGCGTCCGAGAACAGTTGAGACTCCTTTTCTCAAAGGAGGAAGTGGAGAAAAACTGTGGTCCTTTGAAGGTCGACTTATGCCTAATCTGCAAAGCTGTCAAAGTTCACTCTTTGCTCATGATCAGACAGAAGTCCCAAACTGCTAGATTGCTAGATTTCTCAAAGTAGCTGTTAATTATTCCATTACCAACTTAAAAATCAAACCTTGAAATAAGGGGTACATCGCTTGGGGATACACAGGCAACGATTCGCAACACGTGACTCGTTTTGACCACAAAGCCCCTCCAACTCCTATAGGCTTAGTACTCTAAACTTTGTTTTATTTTAAATAAGGGAATGTTATATCGTTCAGTGTTTTCACCTTTATCAGTAAACCAACAATTTGCCCAGTACGCTTCCTCTTGCTTCAATGGGAGATTACTATCAATATCTCTCATCTGTTGCTGTATGGAATTTCTTGTAGACCAGTAAGGAGGTTATGTGCGAACACCCCTTCTAATACAAAGCATTGAAGCCAAACAGCACCAGCTGCAAGTACTGTTCGAAAGGCCACATTTTACAATTCAATTCACAGAAAGAAAAGTGAAAAACTTATTACCAGCGATGTTTGAGGGTAAAAGAGTCACTGAAGAGTTGAGTTACCGATTGTGTAATATTTAAAACTTACATAGGCTCTGAGAGGCTCCTTTTTCAAGTGAAAGCACCAAAACTGCAAAAAAAATAAATAAATAAATACAAAAATAAATAAATAAAAGAAAAGAAAAGAAAAACGACAACTGATTTTGAAGAATTGATCAATAATGGTGCTTTTACACGGGACAGCCTTTCCTTACAACCCTTCATAGCATTGAAAAACTGCGTAGCAAGTTGCAGGAAAAGTGTATGCACTCATTCGGGCCAGATGGGAAAATATTTGACTTGACATATCCAGAAATCGCAGACATTTGAGCCCACGGTCAACAAATCCTGCGGTAAATTAACCATCGAAGGGAACGCAACAACAACAAAGAAATGTATGGAGATTAAAAAATTTCGAGAAATATCTCTCGATCAATTTGTTAAAGTATAAATGTGCAACCGGTTCATGGTAAACTGGTCTATCAAGAAAGATATAGTACAAAAAATAAGGTGGATACTTCGAATTTTATGTTTACTTTTTACGGTTTTCTGTGAGCAGTTTAGCGGCCAAAAAATATAAGGCGTGGAGGGGGATTTCATCGAAAAACCGAAAACTCATAGTTTATAAACAGCGATTACGGGTAAACATAATGGGATCGAAAAAATGTGCAAGTGGATTCACTAAAACTATACATGGAACAAACTAACCTTACGATTTTCAGCTCCAACCGATTGATTTTGATGTTTACTTTTTGCACTTGAAAACCACGAAAAAATAGCATTCGGCCATACATTTGAAAGTCCACGCTAAAGTCCAAAAATCCGCTTTCTTGGAACTGCGATATTTCGGCCGAACCGGCTTCAAATACGCTACAAAAGCCATCCTTCGAAAGCTAAATTTCAGTACATTCGAATGTTAAGCGACTTAGTTTGGTCAGTGGTTTTTATATGGTTTTTATATGGGACTTATTGCATCGTGCACCATCATGAAATATGAGCCCAAACTATACCGCTTCGATCAGCGGTATGCATCATTTAAAAGAGCTGTCTATGTAGGACGCCCGAAAAGGCGCGGGCTCTAATGTCCGCGATTTCTGGAGATGAGATCGTCGCCCAAGGACCGAGAGCAACGAGGCTGGCCTGAATGGCTCCTTGAGCAATATCACTTTTTCCTGTTTTTCTTAACAAGTTTGCGTTGCACTGAGGAAAAATTAAGTGTCTCATGTAATAGCAAGAAGTACACCCTACACCATCCCTGCGGTATGGCCAGTACATTACAGCTATATCACCCTGGCAGTGGCAGCCATGGACAGCCGTCTTGCCCTTGTTGAGACTCATCAGCATAGCAGTAGGCGTCAGGCAAGAATAAGACAAGAAAGCCTGCCGAGGCGGCACGTGGACTGTTGTGGCGGTCCCCAGCCAACAGCTATCGTATGGGTAGAGTGGGGCTGGCTCTTAAAGGGTGCAAACGCCTTGGAGCCAGTGACTGATCGACAGCAACCCGTACGAGGTTAATTATCCGATCCGTGACGACACAGTTGAGCGACTTGGATCTTATAAAGCAAATAACGGGAACAAAGACATGCTGGCCTTGACGAAAAAGAACCGCGGAATTCAATTAGTTTCCTTTTTGCGTCTCCTGAAGTCAAGGTCAAAAAAGAGCTGCACGTGGTCTTCATCGTTCGTGGTTTGAAGCAGAAGCGCGGCGAATAAAGGAGAAAAAAAGCTAGGCTTAGGTTGCCTTCCTTGAAGTCCACGACGTCGACGCTCTGATTGCTTAACCCTTCAAGCTGCGATATTAACACGCATATTCTCCTCGCTGGCCACCATATGCATAGTTGGGAGAATGTGATTAAACATCGATCGAGAAATTTTACTTTTGGAGTCATTTCCTTTATTCTCATGACAAGTGTACGCTTTATCAAGTGGAGCCAGAATGGTTAAAGTCCCTGCTATGTTAACGATGACGTTTTCGTACTTCTTCAGTTGTTAAACCAACGGGAGAGTGCGCGGGAAGTTTCCATTATCAGCGGTCGCTAGCTCCGCGGTTTTATAAGATAGTGGTACAAGGGAATCGAAAACATTGCTGAAGCGCAAGTCGAATTGTTAGTCAGCGAAATATAGTTTTTCAAAGTCGACATTTGTTGTCACTACTATCAGTAGTAATAGCCTGAGCTTAAAAACGCTTCACTTCATGATATCAGAGAACTAACGGTGTCATATTGGAAATGAATTGCTGCCCGCACGCTTCTGCTAGAAGCCAATTTTTAAGCCTGTGATACGTGACAAGGAATCCGTTTTCCTGTGTTGTTGCGGTTTCGCTTTTTTCCTTCTACACTCAGATCTACACTTGATGAACTGTAACTAAAGTAAAAGTAAAACCGCAACAAAAGGGAGGGAAATTCAGGTATCACTGACAGCTTTTAGCAGAAGTGTTTGGCCAGAATTCGCTTCCAATATATGAGGGTTAGTTCCTGATTTTATAATTTCACTATGGAATTGAAAATATTGCTGAACACGAAGTCGAACGGATGGTCCACGGGAACTGATAGACAACCACTAATCACACGAACATCCTTTGAAGCGCCTTTTTGGCCTCGGATTAGACCAGTTAAATGGAGACCCTTTCAGGTTTTTAAAATTCATATTGCCTGAGCTGCAAATCAAGTTGGCGCAGACTTCATTGTTTAGATGATAAGTAACCGAAGATTTCATTCTAAAATACTTGTAGCTCGAAATGTTAAAATACGTGACGAGGAATGTTACCATTTTGTTGCGGTTTTAACTATTATACACTTAAGAACTTCAATGACTTTCAGAAAGATTATTAATCAACCTTCGAAAAAAGGATTATTTTTCTTAATATCGGTCGTTTGGGATAAAGAGCAGACACATCGACTAAATCGTGTGTGTGTCCTTTATCACTCAGGTTCACAGCTGGACCGTTTCAACTTTCGCGGATGTAGAAGCTATACATGCACTTAGATTACCGCCGGTGACTTGAAATCGTTTGTAAGAAAAATTCAATGTTGAGTTTCATATTTATCACAGACTAGTGGCAGTCAAATCATACTTCTGAACATCCTGGCAAGGCCGATTCAAAGTGTTCTTAGTTAAAAGGTCCTTTCCTTTTAATCAGTAGCGTCGCCCGTGACGTCTGGCCATGGAAAGTAGTTAAATAACCTAGGGATACTTTAAAGCCTGCATTTTAGGGGGGTAGCTAGTCTCCGTGAAGTCAAATTTACCTTGTTGCAAAGTTTTGCAAAATGTACTTATTTTACATTTTCTAACTTCCTTGAGCTACATTTTGTAACCAAAATTATCTAAACTATTTCAATTGAAACTAGAGCAGTGTAGGTTTTTTAACCACACTGTAAAAACTGACCAGTTACAACAACCCAAAAAAAATGGTTATAGTTTGAATCTGAGGTAACCATATTTTTTTGGGTTAAAGTGACCCAATAATAATCATTCGTATTAACCACTTTGCATTCCAGTTAAAACAACAAATTTTTATGGTTGCATTAACCATTATAATTGTTTGTTTCTAATCTCATTCACAGCTACTTTTTCAACCCGCACAAAATAGGTTATCGTGACCTTTATTTTTAGGGTAAATCCGACTTTAAATTTTAGGTTAAATTAACAGTTAAAAACCGTCAAAAATTTTCAACTCATAAATATTGGTTAAAACAACCACTGTTTATGGTTATGATGACCCTGCTTTTTTGGTACTTGCAATGAATCTGTGGTAACCGATTTTAATTAGTTAACAGGTGGTAGATATAACCAATCCTTACCCGTTATAAAAAATGGGTTGTTTTAACTAATAAATAACAGATTATAATAACTTCACAATTAGAGTACTTTAAAACATTTTTATTGGTTATTTCAACATTTTTCCCTAGCCCAAAAATGGGTTACAATAACTTGACATCAAAGGTTAATACAATTATAAAAAAATGTTAGTTGGTACTTTCTCTCATATCTTATGCAACCTAGCTATCCAGCATAATGACAAAAACCTATTGGCTTTTACTAGCTACAAGATCAGCTCCAAAATTTACTTTTAGCTGAGTGGCAAATATTTATTGCATATAAACACTGAACACTGCCCAAACAAACAATATTGTCATAATGACATGAACATAACCTATCGTACAGAAAATTTGAGCATTCAAGTCAATTTTTAATAATGATAATAATAATTCATGCTTCTTCTCACATAACTGATATCTGAGACACTTAAATGGTTTTGTTAGGCAAACAGCTTCTTAACAACCTTTCCACTGTCTGTGCATGTGGAGCTGGCTTATTCAGAAATATATTCAATGGTAAAGGCTTAGCTCAGCTTTTGGCTTCAAGGCATGAACGAAAGACTGAAGAGTTAAACCTTCACTTTCAATACATCTGACAAGACATTTTCCACAGACAGTGGAAGAGTTGCACTAGCCTGACCTAACAAGATGTGCTCTAAAAACAGAAAAATATTTTTTTCACTCCCACCATTACCCTTTGGAAATTCCATATTAAAGCAGTGAAAACTACCCAGGAGGGAAGCCACTGCACTTAAAATACTCGGTGGTCGGAATCTACAAACCACCATCCCCTCTGATGCAAGACACAGTTCATCGATAGTTTTAATCTCCCCAGAACTAATGAGCCTTGGGGATGTCGTTCCTTCAATGAGCTGAACCATGACTTCATCTGGATCATCAATCTGTAAATCAGAAGAAAATAAGAATGAGTGTTATGTATGCTTTCCAATCCCAAGTCCAGGAGTGCATTAGGAGTGTTAGGGACAAATTATGCCCCTAACCCCGTTTTTCTTAAAAATAAAGATTCAAACACCACTCTGAAAGTCACTTCTATTTTCTATAAGCCAGTACAATGAAAGGAGACTAGAAAGAAACAAAAGTAACCACTAAAATCTATCTGTAATCAACCACAGGTTGTGCATATTTCATTTGTTTCTTCTTTCATTAGTACACAACTACATGTAGTTTTTAGATTGTTCTTTGCAACTTCTGATTGATAATTACCTTTGCTCTCTTCCAAAATGAACTGGCATGAACCTGTGCTCCTTTTCTTCTTTCGCCGAATAAATATGGCAGTCCAGCCATTATGCAGCGATTTTGAACTTCTAAAATATGGAAAAAATAAGAATACTTAATCAAGATGTAAAAATCACAAGAAAACAATTACAGTGTCTTTCGTGTATAGAGGTAAGTTTAAGTCTGCTTCGAGCCTACTGGCCCATACAGCCGGAGCTCATCCCGGTTTCCGTAGCATTAAGCGACTAGGAGTATTGCTACTCCCCCCCTGGATGGGATGCTAGTCCATCGCAGGGTTACCCCCCATGCAGCAGTAAATTCGCCGGTTAATTCCTGGGTGGAGAGAGGCACTGTGAGAGTAAAGTGTCTTGCCCAAGAACACAACGCAGCGCCCCGGCCAGGCCTCGAACCCGGGCCGTTCGACTCGGAGGCGAGTGCGCTAACCATTAGGCCACCGCGCCTCCGTGTATAGAACCAAACAATAATTTATAATCAACATATACAATTAAAGGGCAGTCAGTCAGTCGAGTCAGTCAGTAAGTATTTTAACTTGCTCCTTATGACACTCACCATTTTCATCACAGATGTCAAGACCTTCAGCCTCCTTCATTATTTCCATTACATCTTTGTTTTCAGACTGTCTAAGAACAGAAAGTAATTTTTCCCTCCACCCTCCTTGAAAACGGTCACGTATGACCTTGGTAATGTCAGGCTCCTGCAGGATTCTCCCTAGCTCTGCTCTGATCTGTATGAAATTTAGAATGAAACAATTAAAAGTTGATTTTTTTACTTAATTAAATAAATGTTTAAGTTGTTGTTTTTCAATTTCAGATAATTTCTTATTTTACTAGTCTAGTTTATTTTTTCAACTGGGTAATAATTAGAGTTAGGTTTTGGTATGACGTTGCGGTCATATATTTTAAAAAGATAGTGGTTCACCCAACTTTTCCTATGTGGCAAAGTGGATAAGGGGTTGGACAGCAAATCCAGAGGTTGACAGTTCAAATCCAGTGCAGGTTAGTTAAAAGAAAGTAAATAGATGATAGTACTTTAAGGGGAGGGGGAAAAGAGCAGATAGTAGGGCAGGGTTAGTAAGGTTGTTGGGGTGGGGGTACATGTATGAGACATCAGAGGTGAGGAGGGGAGGTTGTCACCTTTTTCCACTTAGTAACCTAGTAACTAGTTTTAAAAGAAAAAAAAAATTCAGGAGATAAAAATCAACTGCAACTACATGTATATAAATGACAAGCACAATAATCCACCTCCAAGAAAAACATTTAAAATCCAGTAATGACGATGACAGTCACCACGAGTAGTCCCCAGAGAATCAAGCGTGTGAGCAGCCCCCACAAAAAATGCCGAAAGAGCAACCAACCCAATCTTTGAAAATAGTTTTCGAGAATAACATGCGAGAAACCGGAAGTTATTCGCTGTACGGTGCCCTCTCAAAATCAATTTTCAAATGGCAATGGACAAATAACTTCAATCCTGATCCACTTATCCTATTTATTTCCGCAGTTGGTTTAGGCTTATCGGTGTCTCTCTCTTTAATATTACTTAGATTGTGAAGCGCTAACAAACGTATAGGCAGCAATTTTCTCGTTTTCTAGCATCAAATCGTTCGCGCGTGTTGAGATAGAGTACCCCCGCGTTGTCGCGCGTGGTTAACAACTCGCTCGCTCCAGATCTGCGAACATTAATACTTCGGCAAGAGTGCTACTGATTTCTTAGGTATATTTCTGTCACTGAAAGTAGGCAAAAACTGTTTACTGGTACGTACCATTCATCGTATTTCAGCCCACGCTACACGCGACAGTCTTGGCTCTGTTGGAGCGATTCACTGACTGATCCTTTTGGTAGCTCCAAGTAGAATCACACCATCATCAAATTCTTGGCGCAGAAAGTGAGAGTTGTAAGCAGCGAGCTTGTAA
Organism: Siderastrea radians; assembly: GCA_964017195.1. Taxonomy (NCBI): domain Eukaryota; kingdom Metazoa; phylum Cnidaria; class Anthozoa; order Scleractinia; family Rhizangiidae; genus Siderastrea; species Siderastrea radians. Next base: position 6,224,684 of record OZ024894.1, on the reverse strand, counting down.
CTCTTTCCTCCTTTAAGAAAAAAATGTTTGCAAGGTATTTCTTAGGATACTACACTTGGATACAGTTCGATAGCGCAACAACAACCGACGTTGTTTCATGTTTAGCAACTCAAATCAAATTACCTTCCGACTTTCCTTCGTGTTCTGCGAGGCCATCATAAAACGGAAGTAAGTTCCTTGCCATACGTTTGCTTTCCACGACAGCAAAATGTAAACTGTGCTCTTTTAGAGCAGTAAAACAGACAAATGATCTGCATGTAGAAATTGGCGGTTCTGGCGATTGCGACAGAATTTGAAAGCCAACGGACAGGAAGTTCGGATTTGTGGTCAACATTCCAATTACTCTCATTGGCTTAAAGCGCTGACGTCAAGGTGTTAACTGACATACCACAGTTGATCTGATAGATTTAGATACCGAGGTCACGTAATTACACTAAAGCGATATTTTTTATTCTTGGTATTTTTATTCTTCTTCGTCCATGTTTTTTTGGAAGTTGTTCTTCATGGAAAAACGGGATACCGAGAAACAGTTAGTCTTCATTTCACTCCGAGCCCTAAGGATTGAACACCCAACCGCAAGTTAATCTTGAAAGAAACCGTCTCATTCTTATCATTGGCTACCGGAACAAATTTCAAAAATGATTTTCGTAGCTTTCACTGTTGTACATATCCCTCGCGCACTAAAGTTCCCTCAGTAGTGCGAGAACTCTCTACACGTGTTATGCTCTTCGATGGACTATCATTCTCAATTTATCACCTCAGCCTTTTGGTGAAGTAACTATTCGAACTAGTATATGTAACCAATACAAAATCGGTTGCGAAGTTTCACCAATGAGCTAACCCATTTCAGTAGGTTATAATCTTTGTGCAAGCTGTTCAGTTTGGTTTATTTTAACAGCTTTAAATGATTATTTTGACCATTTTAACACCAAACTATTTTTTATGGTTAAAGGAACTGTTTTTAATTGGTACAATGAACCAGTAACAAATAGGTTACACATTTTAACCAATTATTTTGAGGTGAAAACAACTTATTTGAATTGGTTTTAACGTTTTAAAATGGTTATGGTAACTGGTCAGTTTTTACAGTGCAGTGTCACAGGTTTCGTCGCTAGGACAATCGCAATGTGCCCACATTGCCTGCTCAACCTCTATTTTTTTCTGGATTTGACACAACTCAACGTCTCAAGCCAAGACGCGGAACAATAAGCGCCTGATCTGCATGACTGGATTATGCCAAAACCGGACTTGGGAAAGTGTTATGCATATTGTTTATCTTCAAGGCCCAGGCTCTCTCCTCCGGCTGATAAAGCGTTTATCGCAAAATGCAAATCGAAGAGCTTGCCTCACACTTAGTTTCTTTTCTTTCCTTTGCTTCAGGTTTCCTCGCTACCAACAATAACAATACTAAAAGTGAAGCAAAATGCGGTAAAGATTCACCACTCTCTTACCAGGCTAAGGTGAAAACAATTGCACTGCTTAGATCTTAGTGTAAGCCCGAGCTGGCTTACTGGCTTACAGCCGATAATAAGGGGACTTTACTGGCGTTTTGTCAACTTGGCTCTGCTAAAATTATGATTAAACACTGTCGCTCATACACAGAACGTTCTAGGACACCAAGATGAAGCTATCAATTCAATTTTCACAAGGAAACGCGTTTCCATAACGCGTTTCTAAACGTTTTAAGCAAGACTAAACCGCAGAACTTGAAAACGTTGGCCCTAGGGGTTTTTAACTGAGTTGTAACCATCTTGGCCATGTTGGCCACCCCGCGGTGACGAACGAAAGTTGTAAATAGTTTTGCTGCACTGGTGTAGTGCCTTTGATCAAAATTGGACCATTATTTTTAGGTTTTCAAAAATGTAATTATGGCTTTTGGTACTGACAGTAGCTCACAAAGTCCGTTTAATTAGGTTGTTTTGCTCTCCATAAAGTTTCGATTGAACATTCTAGGAAAAAAGGCTATGTTAGAAGCTATGCAATGTTTCCGTGTTAAAAAATTGTATTGTGTAAGACCTAATAGCATGTCTCTTTTAGCAAATTACTTACCGCAAAAAGCAGTAGTCAATATAACCTGGCGGCGCAAAATCAAAGCCATTTCGGTTGACCAGCTTACAACAGTACGCGTAACAGTCGCCGACCGACAACACCCTATACCAGGCGAAAAATATTTATGACTCAACGACTTTCAGTCTTTTCTTATCTTAATACATCATCAGGCGTGCACATGAACGGATGATAGGATATCAGGTTTGAAATGTGGTCAGCTGCCTGCTGTAATTGACCAGTCACGAAAGGAAACGAGCTTAATGCGGAAGAAAAGTAACAAGTTGCCATGAAATCTCAGTAACAAAATCAAGAATACCAAGGAAATTTGTTACAAAAATGCTTTCCTTAATGATAATAGTGATTCTTAGAAGGCAAATTATGAATGAACTCTCATCAAACAGCATATCAATACAATATAGGAAGTTAAGTTTGTCAATACTGTTCCAATTCTCGAAAGGCTATCGAAAGCTTTTAACCAACACTCTAGTATTGGACCCAAGCTTGCAAGCGAGATACATTCCGATGATAACTAAAGTCGAGTAATTTAAATTACCTCATTGGCACAAAACCTCGACACCCACGTTGCACAGATCAGAATTAAAATTACAAACAACATATTACGACATAATATAACAGCTCATTCGCTCTTGTTGCTGGCAAGGCGGCACACCCATACTTGACATGATATTAAATCTCTGTTTGTCTGTCTTTTAGGGAGCCACGATACAATGTGGTCAGTGGTAGTATTAGTTAGCCACTACTGCTCAAACTACGGAGCTTGAAGCGAGTTTATTTCGAGAGCAGACAAGCGAGTAAAATTGAGAAAGAAGGGTTTTGTTTGAATGTGCGATGGAGACCTAAGCGTACAAACCGTATTCCGATTTGACTATGGATTAATCGAAAAACCGAATGTCTGACTTAGCCTTCAATTCTAATTAGCTGTCAATTACGCACTTGTGTCCTAACAATACTATCTACCCTTATTCACACCGGGGAGCAGGGAGCCGTGGGGGGGGGGGGGGGGTAGAGACTTCGCCCGCACGGACTTTCGACCCGAACAAATTTTTTTTTATATGCAACTCACTAAAGCCGCCAAACTTGGTGACTTTACCTAAAATTTATCTGGGAACAATTTGCTATAGCAAGTCCTTGTTCATCCACTTTGACTTTAACATGGCATCCTCATTACGACAGGCAGTTATTTCAGAATTTTCAATTTTCCTCATTTTAAGGAAAAATTATAGCTTTCTTGAAGTACCTTTTACAGTTTAGATCATCTTGATTACGTTTTGGTCAATTTTGGTGCCTTTCGGACGTTTTGGAAAAACCAAGAAATCCAAGGTGGTGGTGGCGGAGTCATTGAAGTCTTCAAGTGTGTAATAGTTAAAACCGCAACAAAACAGAAAAATTCCTCGTCACGTATCCTAACATGTTCAGCTACAAGTATTTTAGAATGAAATCTTGGGTTGCTTATCATCTAAACAATGAAGCCTGCGCCAAATTTATTTGTAGCTCGGGCAATGTGAATTGTAAAAACCTGAAAGGGTCTATGTTTAACTGGTCTAATCCGAGGCCAAAAAGGCGCTTCAAAGGATGTTCGTGTGATTAGTGGTTGTCATATTCCTTTTCAAAATTTGATCTGATAAGAAAAGGACAAGGCAAATTTAATATTGATTCACAGCCGTGCCGTTTTAACTTCCGCGGATGTAGACGCTCTACATGCACTTAGATTACCGCCGGTGAATTGGAATCGTTTGCAAGAAAAATTCATGTACGTTGAGTTTTCATATTTATCACAGACTAGTGGAAGTCAGGTCTTACTTCTGAACGTCCTGGCATGGCCAAATCAAAGTTAAAGGGTCCTTTCCTTTTAATCAGTAGCGTCGCCCGTGACGTCTGGCCATGGAAAGTAGTTTAATAATCTAGCAATATTTTAAGGCCTGCATTTTTGAGAGGTAGCTAGTCTCCGTGAAGTCAATTTTACCTTGTTGCAAAGTTTTGCAAAATGTACTTATTTTACATTTTCTAACTTCCTTGAACAACATTTTGTAACAAAAAGTATCTAAACTATTTCAATTGAAACTAGAACAGTGTAGGTTTTTTAACCAGTGTCACAGGTTTCATCGCTAGGAATTGCAACATGCCCACATTGCCTGTTCAACCTTTTTTTTTCTAGATTTGACAAAACTCAACGTCTCAAGCCAAGATGCAGAACAATAAGCGCCTGACTGGATTATGGCAAAACCGGACTTAAGAACTGAAGTCTCAGATTTTTTACATTGAAGACCCAGGCCCTGTCCTCCTGTTGACAAAGCTAGCGTTTTTCGTAAAATGCAAATTGAGGAGCTTGCCTCCACTTAGTTTCTCTTCTTTGACCTTTTGCTTCAAGTTTCCTCGCTACCAACAGTAACAATACTAAAAGTGAAGCAAAATGCGGTAACAATTCACTACTCTCTTACCAGGCTAAGGTGAAAAAAATTGCACTGCTTAGATCTTAGTGTAAGCCCGAGCTAGCTTACTGGCTTACAGCCGATTAGGGGGACTTTACTGGCGTTTTGTCAACTTGGCTCTGCTAAAATTATGATTAAACACTGTCGCACACACACAAAACGTTCTACTCGGACACCAAGATGAAGCTATCAATTCAATTTTCACAAGGAAACGCGTTTCCATAACGCGTTTCTAAACGTTTTAAGCAATACTAAACGGCAGAACTTGAAAACGTTGGCCCTAGGTTTTCAAGTTGTAACCATCTTGGCCATGTTGGCCACCCCGCGGTGACCAACGAAAGTTGTGAATAGTTTCACTGCACTAGTGTAGTGCCTTTGGTCAAAATTGGACCATTATTTTTAGGTTTTCACAAATGTAATTATGGCTTTTTTGCAGTGTTACTGAAAGTAGCTCACAGACTCCGTTTAATTAGTTCAGGTTAGATGCTATGCAATGTTTCCTGTGTTAGAGAAATTGCATTGTGTGAGATCTAATAGCATGTCTTTTTTAGCAAATTACTTACCACAAAAAGCAGTAATCAATATAACCTGGTGGCGCAAAATTAAAGCCATTTCAGTTGACCAGCTTACAATAGTACGCGTAAAATCGCCGACTGACAACACCCTACACCAGGAGAAAAAGATTTATGACTGAACGACTTTCAATTTATTTTATCTTACTTCATCAGGCGTGCGCATGAACTGATGATACGATATCCGGTTTAAAATGTGGTCAGCTGCCTGCTGTAATTGACCAGCCAATGATAAGTTACTTACGCGTTCTTCCTTTGCAATGACAATACAAACATTTTCCGTACTGCATGAAATACGTTCAATTTGTGAAAGCGGGGCAGCGGAGGAAACCTGGAAAGGAAACGAGCTTGAATGCGGAAGAAAAGTAACAAGTTGCCATGAAATCTCAGTAACAAAATCAAGAATGCCAAGGAAATTTGTTACAAAAATGCTTTCCTTAACGATGATAGTGATTCTTAGAAGGCAAATTATGAATGAACTCTCATCAAACAGCATATCAATACAATACAGGAAGTTAAGTTTGTCAATACTGATCCAATTCTCGAAAGGCTATCGAAAGCTTTTAACCAACACTCTCGTATTGGACCCAAGCTTGCAAGCGAGATACATTCCGATGATAACTGAAGTCGAGCCATTTAAATTACCTCATTGGCACAAAACCTCGACACCCACGTTGCACATATCAGAATTAGAATTACAAATAACATATTACGAGATAATATGACAGCTCATTCGCTCTTGTTGCTGGCAAGGCGACACACCCATACTTGACATGATAGTAAATCTCTGTTTGTCTGTCTGTTAGGGAGCCACGATACAATGTGGTCAGTGGTAGTATTAGTTAGCCACTACTGCTCAAACTACGGAGCTTGAAGCGAGTTTATTTCGAGAGCAGACAAGCGAGTAAAATTGAGAAAGAAGGGTTTTGTTTGAATGTGCGATGGAGACCTAAGCGTACAAACCGCGTTCCAATTTGACTATAGATTAATCGAAAAACCGAATGTCTGACTTTGTCTTCAATTCTAATTAGCTTTCAATTACGCGCTTGTGTCCTAACAATACTATCTATACCCCTATTCACACCGGGGAGCGGGGAGCCGGGGGGGGGGAGGGAAGAACAGACTCCGCCCGCACGGACTTTCGACCCTAACACGTTTTTTTTTTATATGCAACTCACTAAAGCCGCCAAACTTGGTGACTTTTCCTAAAATTTGTCTGGGAACAATTTGGTAAAGTAATACGGATTGAAACTTCAAGGCTCTAAAAGACCTGAAGAGACGTAGCTTTTTGCGTTTTACTGCTGTGAACTGTACGAGAAGTGCAAAAGAACATCGTTCCTTGGTCCCAGGCTCTGTTTCTCTTCCCCTGGTTCCTGGTGACATTTGATCATTCCAATTAAACCTGAAGTTTTAGTAAGGCGATTAAGGTGTTTCGATCAAGTATTCAGGCGGAATTATCCGTAGAATTCTCTTTATCAAATTGCGAAATATAACATGGAAACTATGTGATGTAAATTGAAATTAAAATCATATGAAATCTGAAAGTGCCGTAAAAATATATATCCGGCATGGTCATAAATCCACCAAACATCATTCTGGGCATACCCCATTCTAGATTAAATGCTGACTTAATCAAATAGCGATTATTAAACTTCTACAATATTTTGTATAAGCCCATGGCCTCTAACCGGGATTTAATTTGTTAGTTAAATTATTTATTTAATTCATTTGAGTAATTTGAGTGATAATACATCTCGATGCCTTCATGGTCTGAACGGGACGAAAGGAAAGCGCCCAATAAATTTTGTGATGAGGAAACTTTAATACAGTATGACAGACGAAATCTTAAAGTAAAGCGTAGAAAGAATTTTTTCAATCTTACGCGTGATAATATATCCCGATGTCTAAAAAAGGTTCAGGAACTTCAATCCTCCAACATTTTGTCTCGTTTACACCATAATTTCCGGAGCTTGGATATACTATCTAACCACTTGTTTGGCCTGTTGTGTTTGTCATACCATTTGGGCAAGCTGTTGAGACGCCAAAATAAGAATAAATGAAATTGGAACTTAAGAGATAATTAGAGGACTCAACCTAGACATTGGGAACAAACTCAAAGAAACTGAAAATGCTGATCAATAGCCTCTTCATGCTTAGCTATGCATTTCAATAGCATTTCAGTTACCATTACAACTCTAGGTTTACAAACAAGTAACGGACAACAGGGGCTAAGACAGAGACAGAAAGACGGAAAAATATTCTTGTTAACATTTAAATTGCGGGAAAAACTCAGTAAACTACACAGTCGAAGCAGGACAAGTGAAGAGCGGAAACTGTTTACATTAATTAGGGGGTGTAATATTGAACGGCAGCCGGAAGTTTGTTGGTGGTAGTCAAAAACTTGTATGTCGTGCAAAATTACATTTTTTGACAATGTTTTCAATTGTCGAAGTGCTAGGATACCTTGAGTGTCTTTTACTATAATATGACTTCATGCTATATCAAGGCCAAAAAAAATGGTAGTTACAGTAAGCTGTGGGTATAAAAGATGTCAATACAAACATGCCAATGCTATCAACAGCCTAACCTTTTTCTCAAACGACCTGAGGAGCATCTCAGAATCAGGCTAGGGACTTCTGGTACTTTTCAAGTTCTATTTCGGTCTCCAACGCCTAAGGCCTTGTTGTGTTAAAAAACAATCCCTACCTCCAGCATAAGCCATAATCTTTCCAGATATACTCTTTGATCATAGCAAGGCTCTTCAAAGACCGTACGTGACTGAAAAAGTAATCTCTTAGCTCTGGCACGAAAACACAGATATTAATAGCACAATGAGAAGAGAGACGGTCAAAGTGACTGACTTCAGCTTTTCATGGTTATTGCTTCATTACTTTTGTTTCAAGATTAACTCTGCTAATTGTGCAACTGTTGTTACTCAAGACATGCATAGCTAATATAATACTGATGAACTATACCAATTTGCCTACGTTCAAATAACGACCTAAGCGTATTAAAAGTGCTTTTCATACATATACGACATAACAATATACCGTTTTCAGAAGTTCTTCTACCAGACATTGTTAAAATTTAGCCCATTAACGTTCCTACGGTAGCCATTACAAAGAAAGACCACGCACCGTAGCCAACAACAACAACAACAACAACAACAACAACAACAACAACCATTTTATTTTTGCCAAATTAAATAGAAAAAATTACACTATAAAGTAAATTAACTGAAATAGGCAAAAAAACTACCCAGAATAGAAATAAACTAAACGAGCTGAGTAGTTACAAAAAAATTAAATTGCTTTGACTAGGTTGTACATAAAAGAAGACAAAAGTAAAATAAGACAAGCAATAAGTAATTAAGTACAATGTAAAAAAAAAATTTTTGAGTACAGTATAACTAAGTATGTGCTATATGTTGCCACGTGACAGCGATCGCATGACCTGTTTTGCATTCCATCACACATAATAAATCAAAGCGACAAAATTTAAAATCAAAACTTTGTTTCAGAAATCAAAGAGTAAAATTTCAGAAATCATAAATCACTTAAGAAATCAAATGCCACACACAAAAAAATCAAAGCGACAAAATTTTGAAATCAAAACTTTATTTCGGAAATCAAAGGGTAAAATTCCAGAAATAAAAAAATCACTTAAGAAATTAAACGTCACACAAAAAATCAAAGCGACAAAATTTTGAAATCAAAACTTCATTTAAGAAATGGAAGAGGAAAATTTCAGAAATCAAAAATCACTTAAGAAATCAAATGTCACACACAAAAAAAACAAAGCGACAAAATTTTGAAATCAAAACTTTATTTTGGAAATCAAAGGGTAAAATTTCAGAAATCAAAAATCACTTAAGAAATCAAATGTCACACAAAAAAACTCAAAGCGATAAAAGGTTAAATTCTGTACTGATACTCCTCGAACACCGTAGTGAACAGCTTACCTTCGGAAGTTTTGCTTTCGGACGTTTCGTGAATTTTTAATGTGGTTTTGGGGGCGCGGTGGTAAAACAAATGCTGACAAAAGAGAAAAGTTCGATGTCCTATGGGGGTGGGGACGAAGAGGGCCTATGCTTTTGACCGTGGATTTCTTGGGGACCTGGGTAGGTTATTGCAACGCCTCCATGACGCTTATATTTGGAGGTTTTAGGGGACCCTGTGAAAAATGGTAACGCGACCGATTGTTATACGCAACAATTTTTAAGAGGGTTTGAGACATTATACCTATAATTATACTCGTGATTAACGGACGCCCGCTACGCGGCTGTCTAATTTTGTTTAATCACTCGTATGATTACAGTCCAGGCTGGACTCCACCCATTCCTATTGCCATTATTAATTGGTTAGCATTTCTCTCACAGTTTGTTCATGTGACAACTTTTTGGGCAGTCGTGTCCGGGAGTACCGAGAACCAACCTATAACTTAAAGAAGCACTGCGAACGACAGCAAACGCACGACTTGGTTACAGCAGCGTTTTATTCCATTTTAGTATAAATCTACTAGCGTTCTATCACTAATGCTGTTCCCTGCTTGGCTACGCTACTCATCTGTCATCTGTTGCTACGCTACTATTCTGTTGTAGATAGTGAGTAGAGTGTTTTCCGCGCGCGGTGTGACCTATCTATATCATTTTTCAATAAAAACATGTAGTGTCTGCTGTTACGTTTTGAACGTCTAGTAGATTTATACTAAAACAATTAGATTATTCGCTCTCGATTTCTATGCGTGATAGTTGATTCGGCCTTGGGCCTCATCAACTATCACGCGATAGAAATCTCGAGCTCATAATCTAATTGTTAAATAGAAAAGATTAGCAAAGTTATCAAACAAAGCTCTCAATACAGTGGAATCTCTGAGCGACCACTTTACTTAGCGACCTATAGCCTTATTGAGCAACACGCCTTGAAAAAATGCCTTTCGAATCCTTTGTTAGTCAAAAGCTGCATTTTCACTCTGTCGTAGGCCACTCACGAGAATTTCCACTGTAAATTAAAATTAGTTTTAGTGCAAGCGTCTATGTTTAATAGAATAGGGCAACTAGAAAATTTATGAAAAGGCTCAATGAAACTGATTTTTTTCATTCCACGATCCTGCCGTTGCTAATTACTGTTACTGTTACAAGTTTATAACAACCGCTGCACGTAATGCTCCTAGAACAGGCTGTTCTTTGTAATCATGACCAGGGCTGAGACTAACAGAAGCGGAATGTTGCTGGACAATCCTCCCTGACCAGACTGATTGCACTTGCAGTCACAGCACCGACCAACTGTTTGGTTGCCCTGTTCCGCTCCGTTGTTTGTTTGACCAACTAATAAAAAATGGAAAATATTGTAAAAACTATTAATACATAAATATTGATTTTCGAATCTAATTGGCAAATGTTATTAGCAGCCCTGATTTGAGCATCAAGCGACAGTGATTCGGCTCTTATGCGCGCTCTCATGGGAAAGTTGCACTTAAACGGGTTCTTTTTTCATGAATCTTAAAAAAGAATGTGTCATCGTTTCCTTTACCAAAACGTTTCATGTACCGCTTTTTCCTTCCGCCGAGTTTTGGTATAGATATGATTGTTTGGTAACAGGACTTCCTGCCTTCCAATTTTTATATGTTGTGGCTTTTCCTGGGTGGAAACATTTTGGTAGAGCAAATCCTTGCTTGTCCATCACGTTTGATGTTACCATGGCAACCACTTTTTGACAGACCAGTTTTTCAGACCTCTAGAAGGAAAATTATAACTTTCTTGAAGTAGGTTTTAAAGTTTAAGATCATTTTCGTGTTCGTTCATTGTTTTTGATTATTTTTTGATCAATTTTGGCGCTTTTCAAAGGATATCGAAATATCAAGATATCCAGGAACATGACCCAATTCTTACATCGTATGACGTCACCAGCTCATGTTATGGACCTCAAAGGAAAGAGTTTTGGACGTCCCTTTGCCCTCTAAGTTTCGTTGTCATAGCTTTAATATTTTAGGAGAATTCCGTCCCCACCTCCCACCACGGTCCCAAAAGACTGTGACCTCATCCAAGACGTCGAAAATCGAAACTTTCTGATGCTAGACGTAGAATACGGTATGACATAATTAAACACTTTGCTGCTGTTTATCGGCTTTTGGTTTTGTTTTTTCGCAGACGCGGTAAAAACTACAGATGACATCGCAATCTAAATGGCATGCAAGTGCTGATAAAAATTTGTCCACCCCCTTCCACGTACGTCCGAGGGTTAAGGACGGTGCCTCCTAATACAAAGGTATTTTTGCAAAGGTTATGACTATGAGAAAAAAGCAGTTCTTAGCAAGGGTTATTGCAATCTAAAAAGAAAAATACAGGTACCCCACGTGTTTTCAGAGATAATTAAGCAACCATAATTCTAAAAAAAGCTATAAAATACAAAGAATGGATGGCAACCTCTTTCCAAATTTTTATATAGCCTCAATTACCTCTGAAAAATGCGTGGTTACCCCCAATTTTCTTCATGGATTCTGATAGCCCTTGCTAAGATCTACTTTTTACACATACCTTGGTATTAGTAGGCAAATTCCTTAAGAAACTTGAATATCTCGGACCAGACCCGAAATGCTCAGAACGTATGCGCAGTAACAAAAGAAAGCACCGTCCTTAGTCAAGGACATGGGGATGGGCAGTGATTGAGTGTTGGTGGGTGGAGTCCGTGTTACATACCTGCTTTGAAGGAAGCCTTGAATCCCTTGAAGGCAGTGGAAGCGTTCGTAGCACTCTTGAACATCACCCAAGCCATGTTTCCAACACTCCTTATCTGGTTCGGTAAGTTACTGCCACAAAGATGTTCAGCGAGGAATGCTCCATAATCTGCCTCAATGTCATAATAGAAAGGGCCATCGTCATAATAAGCTTCACGAATCTCCACATAGGCATTCTTGCAGTTCTCGCTTTGTTCCAGTTCGAATGCATCGAAAGTAATTTGGAGCTGGCGTCCTGCAGGGACTATTAAATACCACTCTTCCTCGTAATCTGCAGGATAGTTCATGATCCCAAATTTTCGGGTGCCAAACTCAATTGTTTTATCTTTGGATGCATTCAGGTAGCTCTTGGACTTAGCTATAGAGGGAACGAAAAATATTTGTTAGTTTCGTTACATGAATTGTGATGAACTGGTTTTTTTTTTCTGCTTCATGAGAATCGAACTCAGTTACTCAGTTTTATTAGAAAAGAACATTTGCCGTCAACACAAGAAAGTTCTGCATGGATCCCGTCTTTAATTTCTTTGGTAAAGAGATGTCAGTCCGTAGACGAAAGCTGAGATATATTTATACCATGCACTCCTACCCTAGGGTTAGGGGAGTATGGGGGGGGGAGGTGTTCTTTCCTGGGTGAAAGCGGAGAGCAATAATGACATATTTCAGGCAAAAAGGCGTTACTGTAATGAAATGTAAGAGGAAAAGTGCTCTTGATAACTTACAAGAGTCGGTTTTGGCGACAAATGTGAAGTTGAATCCCTTGTAATTTACGCTGTCATCCGAAGAGAACCGTACGTAGAGTTCCTTTGCATTGAACCTTTTGTTAGGATCACCGTCCATCACGTGTAAGAATTCCAAATATTCGAATGTTAGTCTACCACACTCTTTATCCTCACGCCAGGGGGCTCGAGGGTCCCAGGAACTGTCATTGAATGCGAATGTGAGGCTGTCGCATCCGCAGTCGTCACACTGTTCTATGTCAAGCCTGCAAAAAAATAACAATGATAATAAAAAAACTGATGAACACTCTAGCTTAATCTTTGCCACAAATTTGAAGGGCGAAAAAAAAAACGGAGGGGTCAAGAAAGCTAGGGCCAGGACTATGATGGCTGCCACTTCAGACTTAGAGGTTTGGCCAGAAAACATTGTAACGAAAACAGTGGGGTAGATGATTTTGGGTGCCATTGAGAAGGAAACATGGTTCTGACAACAGGGTTTCCAAGCCCCTCTCTCCCGATTGCTCCTTCGAGTATTGTGTGGGGGCTTGGGACAAAGAGATTGAAATCATGTCCCTAGATTAGATTTTTTTAGAATCGTTCTTCTTTCAGGCGAAAATGGGAACAACCAAAACCTCTTTCAGACCAGTACTCACAACACTCATATCAGCAGGTGAAACATTGAGCATTTTTAAGTGCTTCGCCTCGTGGAACAATGAAGGTGTAGGGGAAACAAAACCTGCTTTTTCCCGTGGAGCTAGTCATTAAGTGTTTTGTTATATCTCACAACTCAAAAATTGAACAAATTTTAAAAATATATTTATTTTCTTAACGCACCTGACTGATACACAAATTTGTCGCGGTCTCAAGGTGCACGACCTGTTCACGTGAGAGTCGAAAGTTCAAGTTGTTGTTTCCCTAGGGATTTGGTGAGTCTTGTTCGCCCTATAGGGAGTTTGACAGTTTTTACACTTGACACGTGACACGTTCTTGTTCAATCGGAAACCGCATTTGAGTTCTCAGGTATAACAAACACTATTTTAGACCAGTAGTCTGATGCCTTGATGCGTTTTTACATACTATACTATTGATTTTTTAGCAAACTGAGCCAAGAGACTTATTAATTTCGAAAACAGTTTGGTATTTTTATGGAGTTTTCAGCCTTCAAAACCATTATGGCACCCTTGGAAAAGACAACCATATTATCTGCACTCCGCGTGGTTTCCATGCAGGTCCTCTTGCTCTTTGTCCAGATCCAGTGAAATGGAATCTCGAATCTTTGGTTTTTGTGGAAGACGAAAATCGAAGAACTGTGCAGGAGAAAAATCCTTTCAACGAGAGCCAACAACTAACTCCACCCACATATCACTTCCAGAATATAAATGAAAAAAAGGTGCGCAAGTAACAGACTAAAGTTATCTTACACGTGATAATATATCCCGATGCCTTCGTAAACATCAGGGACTTGAATCTTCCAACATTTTGTCTCGTTCACGCCATAATCAATTGAAGATCCAGGATGTGCGATCTGACCAGTTGCAGCTTTTATATTTGTAATACCATTGGGGCAGTCTATGGAAAAGAAAATAAACGTAACTGAAAGAATTGACCAACTGGTCGAGCTTACTGATCTAATTGTTATTGTTATGATTGTGATTATTATTATTATTGTTATTATTATTATTTATTACTATCGTCAGTGTCAGTTCGTAGTTTATCACATCATACAACGCATATGACGATATCCTCAATTTGGCCAAAAAAGTGTGCTCCGATAATTTTTTTATCTACCTACATACGTTATCTGTTCCGGGCGTCCGAGAACAGTTGAGGCTCCTTTTCTCAAAGGAGGAGGTCGAGAAAAACTGTGGTCCTTTGAAGGTCGACTTATGCCTAATCTGCAAAGCTGTCAAAGTTCACTCTTTGCTCATGATCAGACAGAAGTCCCAAACTGCTAGATTGCTAGATTTCTCAAAGTAGCTGTTAATTATCCCATTACCAACTTAAAGGTCAAATAAACCCAATTTTTGATAATTCCGCTTTAGCCGTTTAAACCCGTCTTGACAGAAAAATAAATCATTATAAAGCAAAACTGGACCGAAATTTTCCTTCCTGAGACCTTAAAAGAAGTAATAAAGCCAAAAGTACGAAGATATCCGAAGGTTTCACGAAATCGTTTCTGAAATGACCGCGCGCTTAAATGGAAGGAATGGAAACGACCGCTGATTCTGTGACGTCACTGTTGATGAGCAAAGAAAGCTCAAGATTGAAGAGTATTGTTGTAATTTTTTGGAAAATTCTCTGTTTTCACCCGTTTTCTTTGCGTTGAAAATGGCCGAGGAGCTCAAACCTGTGGCATTTAACGTAGAGCCATACCAGTTTGAGCTAATAGCCACAGAATCGGACTGCAAAATCTCAGATGATATTCGACCGACAGCAATGGCTTCGAAAGTAAACGACGGAATTGGAAAAGTTTAATGGTGAGCGTTTAAGCTTATTTATACATTACACTGTAAAAGTTCGCCGTATAATCGTTAATAAATGCGTTACCACTTTATTTGAGGCATTTTTGTTGTTCTTTGCAGCCCTTTTATACACTTATCATGATCGATGTTTGTTGTTATGCCTTACTGACTAGACTGACTAGAGTAAAGCAAAGCTTCTTAGACATGTATCCATTATGGTTCCTGTGTGAGTACGGTTTTCATCCTCGCGGCAACAGCGGCAGGAAATCCAGCTCAAATTTTGAACATAGCCGAAAACAGGTTACAGTTCTTGTTGAATGTATTTGAATCTTGTTGAATGTATCTGTCTACATCGCAAAGTGTTACTAGTGACTGTGCTTGTTTGTTGTTTTGCATGTATACAATCTTAGGCTCAAAATTTAGGTGCATTTAAATTTTGGCAACTGTGTACTAACGCCAGCTGGGCGAGAAAGTGTTTTGTTGTCGTGCAATTCCCAAATCCTGTGATAAGATACCACCTGCTATGTCCTAGAGACAGATGAAGAGAATTTTTTAAATCCAGCTGTCATTGGGACTATAATCAGTATTTTGAAAAGGAAGGCCGAAGTACGTACATATTAACGTAATTTTGCTTTGCGCTCTTTTTTTTTGGGGGGGGGGGGTTGGGGGTGGGGGGAGGGGCAGAGAACAAACTCCATTTATAGATTGGTGCAACCCAAATGAGTATGGTTTTAAAGCCTTTTTGGTCTGAAAATGGTTGTTGACTTAAAAGTCAGGTCTGAAAATGGTCATTGATTCAGGGGTGACAGTTATGTTTTGTCAGTTCTGAAAATGGGTGGGAAAAATTACACATCTGGTTCTCAAGATGGGTAAGGAAAATTACATGTTTGGTCTGACAGTGGGCACACTGAGAGCTGCTTTGTGGTTGAATTTTGTTTGCGAAAAGAGAAAGAAAAACTTCTGGGAGCAGGGGAGGAACCAGGGGACAAGTGGGGAGGGAAAATTACATATTTTGGTCCGAAAATGAACCACCTATAAATTGTGTTCATGAGAAAAGATCCTTCATTAATACATGACGAGATGTTGCAATGCTTATGAGGTTGTGTGCTAAATACTAAGATATTTGACAAAAGGTGACGTAAAAGTAGTAAAAGATCAAGGAACAATAATGAAATGACAATTACAAAAACCCTTATTACATGAATGAACATGATTACATAAACAGTATACCTTGTTAAGTTCTTAGCAAACTTGTGCACTTTATGACTCCTTTGATGTATATGGTTTAACAAGTATTGGGTTTACAATCAGTTGTACTACCAGTACAACATATAAGTAATATAATTGTTAGTTGAAAGCAAAAACAAACTCTCAAATTTTAGCTTAAACAAATCAAATGTGATTTCATTATTTCTAAGACTGTGAAATCGAGTTAATGTTGTTTTTCTACTGTTGTTACTGGTTAGCTAACCTGTTTATTTCTTTAATATAGATTTATTTTTGTAGTTGACATATTTATTTAATCCCTTTACTGATGAGTTACCTTTTACTCATCTGTGTAACTTTCTTATGAGTCTGTTGTTTCCTCTTTCGTTCTCAGAACATGTATACAGTAATGTTGCTTATAGGCAAGGCACCTACTGGATACGTATGAAGCTGGGACGACAAATCCCAGTAGCCATTCCATCTTGCCTGGTTTTAAAAATTAGAGAGAGCTTCCCAAGTAAAAGTGGAAACTGAAAGGGCTTTGAATATGTTCATTAACAGCTTGGCAGTCTTGCTAGATAATATTAACATCATATTTGGTTGACAGTTGTACTACTCTTTGAAATGTTTCTAAACTTTGTATTTTATTACTACAGAGTGGTACTTAACCTAGGAGGTGAGAGGGGAGGGGCTCCCATAGTGTAGTGAAGGGGTCACCGTGATTACAATTCATGCTTTGGTACCACTTAGGCTGTTTGAATTAAAAATGACCATTGTCAGCGTGTTTTTATACTTTCTAGGGTTTTAAGGTACTATAATGTCAGAAATTCATGCTGGCAGCAACAACTTTTCAAGAGGTATTAGTACTTCTTGGAGTGACAAGGAACATATGCGACGCCCACAAAAGAAGTTTTTTTTTTTGTTTCAAACAACAATCAATTCCTTCAGTTTTTATGGGTCAACCATTTCCCCCTCCTGAAAGTACTTAGATAGCAGCTGTACAAAGGGTGGACCCCATAATTATATTAAGTGATACACCTGTCATAAACTTGATAGGGGCATGTTCGTCTTGATATGATGTCAGTTCTGCCTCCCCTAAAAATCATGAACATGGAACAGCCTGGAACACCTGCTTCCCAGGGGGGGTACTCCAGATTTCCAGTGACGGGGATGATCGAATGGGGGCAAAAATCAAAACCCCAAAAAATCCTTAGGGCCTCCAAGGAACCCCAAAAATCCCTGGACCAAAAATTAACCCCCCAATATCCCATGCTAAATTTTCGAGCCTCAAAAATTTCCAGAAAGGATTAACCCACAAGTGACAAGCGAAAGATATCAAGAATTCACTACAGAAAAGGGGAATTCCAGTGAGGATAAAGCCAGGTGATAAACATGATGGATGAGAAATCAGTTGAATGAATTGAAGCCTTGTGAAATACACCCGGGACACATTGCGGACTATTGTACATCCTGTTTTATGAAACAGATGCAATGTAATGTGACACCATCGTTAAATATAATTAAAACAACCGCAAAACAAGTTTGGTTGTCAGTGACACAGGCACTACCACAATTCTTCAGATTGTTTTGAATACCCAAAAAATCTCTACTTAAATCAAGCCACCCAAAAGAATACTTGCCAAATCTTCCTACCCAAAAACATCCCGGAATGGAAAATTTCAACCCCCGCCCCCCCCAAAAAAATCCTTCGGTTATCCCCGTCACTTGAAATCCGGAGTACCCCCCCCCCCCGGGACCTGCTTGCCAGTGAAAAGCCACAACACTTAGAAACTAGGCCAGTTTATTAAATCTGGGTTTATGTTGTTGGTTGTCTTGAGTGTTGGCTTGTGAGAGGCTTAAGAAGGGCCTGCAGCCGCTGTGTGAAAGCGATAAAACTGAAATATTTTAGTGTGTGAAAAATATTACATTCAGAGCTCGAAATTTACGTTTGTTTATAATTATTGAAGCCTAATTTATGCGCCAAAAACCCGAGGTTATTGTTAATGCTTAGTAACTGCTATGACTTATAATTCTCAAGTAAACTAACTGAAAGAGCTGAAAACCATCAGAGGATACAAGCTAGTCATAGTTATATTGAACAAAATGCAAAATTCTTACCTCTAAATTTCTACGTTGTGCAAATGCTGAACGCGCAATTGGAATTCCCGTGTGAAGTTGCTCCGTTCTTGGGCGAACATGGATGGTTATACCGCTGTAATTTACCGCTCAAAACAGCCTCCACAAGCTCGGAAAACCGGCAAAAACACAGCAAACAGATAACAGGTAAGGTTCTTCAAACTTTATTTGGATTGTTAGGTATTTTCCATGGAAAACCGCCGATTATTTTCGATCGAATCGCTTTGGTTACCTGCGGTGTAAACTGGTCTGCACAGACACGTGAATCAGTGTTTTGTGGATTGAAACGATCCTCCTTTCATTCTTTGAGCCATTCTTGAGGCAGTTCTGGATCTTCTGGAAACTTAAAATTACTTACTTTACTCTCATAGCAGCTCAAAACACCATGATTTTCCGCTCAAGTCCTCGCACTTCGAATCCCCGCAATTTTCGAGCTCGCCAACAGTGACGTCACTAGTGTTATTTCCGACAATTTACCGACAACTTTCCCGACCACTCTACGATTATGAAGGCCAAAAAGTAGCACTTTTCACGTGCCATTATCTCTGCGATCATAAGTCCAATTGACTTGAAACTTCAGAATATGTTTATTTGATACCAAATCAACACATAACAAGTAAATTGGATTGAAAGAAAAAATGTCGAAATTTTGGTTTATTTGACCTTTAAAAATCAAACCTTGAAAACTGGGGTACATCGCTTGGGGATACACAGGCAACGATTCGCAACACGTGACTCGTTTTGACCACAAAGCCCCTCCAACTCCTATAGGTTTAGTACTCTAAACTTTGTTTTATTTTAAATAAGGGAATGTTATATCGTTCAGTGGAATTCCTTGTAGACAAGTAAGGAGGTTATGTGCGAACACCCCTTCTAATATAAAGCATTGAAACCAAACAGCACCAACTGCAAGTACTGTTCGAAAGGCCACATTTTACAATTCAATTCACAGAACGAAAAGTGAAAAACTTATTACCAGCGATGTTTGAGGGTAAAAGAGTTGAGTTACCGATTGTGTAATATTTAAAACTTACATAGGCTCTGAGAGGCTCCTTTTTCAAGTGAAAGCGCCAAAACTGCAAAAAAATAAAAATAAAAAAAATAAATACAAAAATAAATAAAAGAAAAGGAAAGAAAAAACGACAACTGATTTTGAAGAATTGTTCAATAATGGTGCTTTTACACGGGACAGCCTTTCCTTACAACCCTTCATAGCATTGAAAAATTGCGTAGCAAGTTGCAGGAAAAGTGTATGCACTCATTCGGGCCAGATGGGAAAATATTTGACTTGAGATCGTCGCGCACGGACCGAGAGCAACGAGGCTGGCCTGAATGGCTCCTTGAAAAATATCACTTTTTCCTGTTTTTCTTAACAAGTTTGCGTTGCACTGAGGAAAAATTAAGTGTCTCATGTAATAGCAAGAAGTACACCCTACACCATCCCTGCGGTATGGTCAGTACATTGCGGCTATATCACCCTGGCAGTGGCAGCCATGGACAGCCGTCTTGCCCCTGTTGAGACTCATCAGCATAGCAGTAGCCGTCAGGCAAGAATAAGACAAGAAAGCCTGCCGAGGCGGCAGGTGGGCTGTTGTGGCAGTCCCCAGCCAACAGCTATCGTATGGGTAGAGTGGGGCTGGCTCTTAAAGGGTGCATTAACGTCTCGGAGCCAGTGACTGATCGACAGCAACCCATGCGAGGTTAATTATCCGATCCGTGACGACACAGTTGAGTGACTTGGATCTTATAAAGCAAATAACGAGAACAAAGACATGCCGGCCTTGACGAAAAAGAACCGCGGAATTCAATTACTTTCCTTTTTGCGTCTCCTGAAGTCAAGGTCAAAAAAGAGCTGCACGTGGTCTTCATCGTTCGTGGTTTGAAGCAGAAGCGCGGCGAATAAAGGAGAAAAAAAGCTAGGCTTAGGTTGCCTTCCTTGAAGTCCACGACGTCGACGCTCTGATTGCTTAACCCTTCAAGCTGCGATATTAACACGCATATTCTCGTCGCTGGCCACCGGCCCATATGCATAGTTGGGAGAATGTGATTAAAAATCGATCGATAAATTTTACCTTTGGAGTCATTTCCTTTATTCTCATGACAAGTGTACGCTTTATCAAGTGGAGCCTGAATGGTTAAAGTCCCTGCTATGTTAACGATGACGTTTTCGTACTTCTTCAGTTGTTAAACCAACGGGAGAGTGCGCGGGAAGTTTCCATTATCAGCGGTCGCTAGCTCCGCGGTTTTATAAAATAGTAGTACAATGGAATCGAAAACATTGCTGAAGCGCAAGTCGAATTGTTAGTCAGCGAAATATAGTTTTTCAAAGTCGACATTTGTTGTCACTATACTATCAGTAGTAATAGCCTGAGCTTAAAAACGCTTCACTTCATGATATCAGAGAACTAACGGTGTCATATTGGAAATGAATTGCTGCACGCACGCTTCTGCTAGAAGCCAATTTTTAAGCCTGTGATACGTGACAAGGAATCCGTTTTCCTGTGTTGTTGCAGTTTCGCTTTTTTCCTTCTACACTCAGATCTACACTTGATGAACTGTAATAAAAAGTAAAAGTAAAACCGCAACAAAAGGGAGGGAAATTCAAGTATCACTGACAGCTTTTAGCAGAAGTGTTTGGCCAGAATTCGCTTCCAATATATGAGGGTTAGTTCCTGATTTTATAATTTCACTATGGAATTGAAAATATTGCTGAACACGAAGTCGAATGGATGGTCCACGGGAACTGATAGACAACCACTAATCACACGAACATCCTTTGAAGCGCCTTTTTGGCCTCGGATTAGACCAGTTAAATGTATACCCTTTCAGGTTTTTAAAATTCATATTGCCTGAGCTGCAAATCAATTTGGCGCAGACTTCATTGTTTAGATGATAAGTAACCCAAGATTTCATTCTAAAATACTTGTAGCTCGAAATGTTAAAATACGTGACGAGGAATGTTACCATTTTGTTGCGGATTTAACTATTATACACTTAAGAACTTCAATGACTTTTAGAAAGATTATTAATCAACCTTCGAAAAAAGGATTATTTTTCTTAATATCGGTCGTGTGGGATAAAGAGCAGACACATCGACTGAATCGTGTGTGTGTCCTTTATCACTCAGGTTCACAGCCGGACCGTTTCAACTTTCGCGGATGTAGAAGCTATACATGCACTTAGATTACCGCCGGTGACTTGAAATCGTTTGTAAGAAAAATTCAATGTTGAGTTTTCATATTTATCACAGACTAGTGGCAGTCAGATCATACTTCTGAACATCCTGGTAAGGCCGATTCAAAGTGTTCTTAGTTAAAAAGTCCTTTCCTTTTCATCAGTAGCGTCGCCCGTGATGTCTGGCCATGGAAAGTAGTTACAACAGTACGTGTAACAGTCGCCGACCGACAACACCCTACACCAGGCGAAAAATATTTATGACTGAACGACTTTCAGTCTTTTCTTATATTAATACATCAGGCGTGCACATGAACGGATGATAGGATATCAGGTTTGAAATGTGGTCAGCTGCCTGCTGTAATTGACCAGTCAATGATAAGTTACTTAAAGCGTTCTTCCTTTGCAATGACAATACAAACATTTTCCGTACTGCATGAAATACGTTCAATTTGTGAAAGCAAGGCAGCGGAGGAAACCTTGAAAGGAAACGAGCTTAATGCGGAAGAAAAGTAACAAGTTGCCATGAAATCTCAGTAACAAAAATCAAGAATGCCAAGGAAATTTGTTACCGAAATGCTTTCCTTAATGATGTTAGTGATTCTTAGAAGGCAAATTATGAATGAACTCTCATCAAACAGCATATCAATACAATACAGGAAGTTAAGGTTGTCAAAACCGATCCAATTCTCGAAAGGCTATCGAGCTTTTAACCAACACTCTTGTATTGGACCCAAGCTTGCAAGCGAGATACATTCCGATGATAACTAAAGTCCAGTCATTTAAACTACCTCATTAACACAAAACCTCGACACCCACGTTGCACATATCAGAATTAGAATTACAAACAACATATTACGACATAATATAACAGCTCATTCGCTCTTGTTGCTGGCAAGGCGGCACACCCATACTTGACATATTTTAATCATATGTTGATCATATTAAATATTAAATCTCTGTTTGTCTGTCTTTTAGGGAGACACGATACAATGTGGTTAGTGGTAGTATTAGATAGCCACTACTGCTCAAACTATGGAGCTTGAAGTGAGTTTATTTTGAGAGCAGACTAGCGAGTAAAATTGAGAAAGAAGGGTTTTGTTTGAATGTGCGATGGAGACCTAAGCGTACAAACCGTGTTCCGATTTGACTATGGATTAATCGAAAAACCGAATGTCTGAGTTTGCCTTCAATTCTAATTAGCTTTCAATTACGCGCTTGTGTCCTAACAATACTATCTACCCCTATTCACACCGGGGAGCAGGGAGCCGTGGGTTGGGGGGGGGGGGAGACCGCCCGCACGGACTTTCGACCCAAACAATTTTTTTTTTTATATGCGACTCACTAAAGCCGCCAAACTTGGTGACTTTACCTAAAATTTATCTGGGAACAATTTGCTATAGCAAGTCCTTGTTCATCCACTTTGACTTTAACATGGCATCCTCATCACGACAGGCATCCTCATTACCACCATCCAACCCGTTTTCTTCAGCCACAAAATTGAGCGAAACCTGAAATTACGTGAAGTCAAGCCGCCGGTCGTAAACCAACAGTGCCTAGTTTACCTTTTTAAATGTGACCTGTGCGATGCAGGTTATGTTGGTTTTACGTGCCGCACTTGCATTAACGCGTCGAGGAGCACAAGAACGTGTCGTCGTCTATTGGCAAGCATTTTCGCTCGGAACATTCTCTGGCCCCTAAGGATCTTAACAAGAATTTTAAAATTCTAAAGAAATGTAAAAAGAAATTTGACTGCCTCATTTACGAAATGTTTTTTATCCATGAACTGAGACCAAGTCTCAATGTACAGACCGACTCAATTCGTGCGAAGGTTTTTAAATAATTAGTCTTTATATAGTAAGTTTTTTTGCATGCTTTCATTGTTTTAACAAATTCTTTTTACACATACTTTTACCTTCTTTTACATATTTTTACTTCATACATTTTCCTTACATATTTTTGACCCTTTGTCACTTTATATATCTTAATGCAAATTCATATTCTCAACATTTCGCTTGATAATGACCGAAGAGCGGTTGAAACGTCGTGAATTTTTACCGTTAGTTTTTATTGTCAATTGTTTTAAAAAACCCTTACTGATAAGTTATTTCAGAATTTTCAATTTTCCTCATTTTAAGGAAAAATTATAGCTTTCTTGAAGTACCTTTTACAGTTTAGATCATTTTGATTACGTTTTGGTCAATTTTGGTGCCTTTCGGACGTTTTGGAAAAACCAAGAAATCCAAGGTGGTGGTGGCGGAGTCATTGAAGTCTTCAAGTGTGTAATTATACACCCTTTTAATAAGTCGCGGCGCCATTTTGAATTTTTAATCAATGACGTCATTCGCGGATAGATTTCAGCCACCATCTTTGCATGACCTGTTTGCTCGCGGCCAACATGGCGTGCTCGAGCTCAGAGGAAAGCTCTGTCGAACGGCCAGTATGTTCTTGTGCAGAGGCATGTTTTGACAATCTATCTAGAGGACTTGTTTGTTTTGTTATTCCTATTTGTAATCGTAATATAACCAGTGTCTTGTACGTAATTTATTTCCGGGATTTATTCCAGCTTTCCTGCGAAGATATCCCTGGCTCTATAATATCGAGAGCAGATTTACACAAATGCAAGAAGAACGAGTTAAAGTTCTGGTATCTGTATCCACAGTGCGGAAATTGCATTTTGCTTTCTTTGCACGTGTATATGCTTTCCCAGGATCAGGATCAACCAGAGTAAGATTTTTATCCAAGTTCTGCCTTACCCTAAGATCCACAATAAATATAGATATGGCAAAAAAGAGTAAACAAAGATAAATTCGCAATGGCACGAAATGGTGCACATCAACCACATTTTCGTTTTTAAAAAGAAAGTTTATCGGGAAACAAGTCCAGCCCTTGTGTCTGCAGACTTGAAACGTAGTCCTCGACAGCTCAACCGGAACTTTAACTCGTTCTTCTTGCATTTGTGTAAATCTGCTCTCGATATTATAGAGCCAGGGATATCTTCGCAGGAAAGCTGGAATAAATCCCGGAAATAAATTACGTACAAGACAGGTTATATTACGATTACAAATAGGAATAATAAAACAAACAAGTCCTCTAGATAGATTGTCAAAACATACCTCTGCACAAGAACAAACTGGCCGTTCGACAGAGCTTTCCTCTGAGCTCGAGCACGCCATGTTGGCCGCGAGCAAACAGGTCATGCAAAGATGATGGCTGAAATCTATCCGCGAATGACGTCATTGATTAAAAATTCAAAATGGCGCCGCGACTTATTAAAAGGGTGTATAGTTAAAACCGCAACAAAGCAGTAAAATTCCTCGTCACGTATTCTAACATTTTCAACTACAAGTATTTTAGAATGAAATCTTGGGTTACTTATCATCTAAACAATGAAGTCTGCGCCAAATTGATTTGCAGCTCAGGCAATATGAACTGTAAAAACCTGAAAGGGTCTATGTTTAACTGGTCTAATCCGAGGCCAAAAAGGCGCTTCAAAGGATGTTCGTGTGATTAGTGGTTGTCATATTCCCTTTCAAAATTTGATCTGATAAGAAAAGAACAAGGCAAATTTAATATTGATTCACAGCCGGGCCGTTTTAATTTCCGCGGATGTACGCGTTCTACATGCACTTAGATTACCGCCGGTGAATTGAAATCGTTTGCAAGAAAAATTCATGTACGTTGAGTTTCATATTTATCACAGACTAGTGGAACTCAGATCTTACTTCTGAACGTCCTGGCATGGCCAATTCAAAGTTAAAGGGTCCTTTCCTTTTAATCGGTAGCGTCACCCGTGACCTCTGGCCATGGAAAGTAGTTTAATAATCTAGCAATATTTTAAGGCCTCCATTTTTGAGAGGTAGCTAGTCTCCGTGAAGTCAATTTTACCTTGTTGCAAAGTTTTGCAAAATATACTTATTTTACATTTTTTACCTTCCTTGAACAACATTTTGTAACAAAAAGTATCTAAACTATTTCAATTGAAACTAGAACAGTGTAGGTCTTTTAGCCAGTGTCACAGGTTTCGTCGCTAGGAATTGCAGCATGCCCACATTGCCTGTTCAGCCTTTTGTTTTCTAGATTTGACAAAACTCAACGTCTCAAGCCAAGATGCGGAACAATAAGCGCCTGACTGGATTATGGCAAAACCGGACTTGGGAAAGTCTCAGATTTTTTATATTGAAGACCCAGGCCCTGTCCTCCTGTTGACAAAGCGTTTTTCGTAAAATGCAAATTGAGGAGCTTGCCTCACACTTAGTTTCTCTTCTTTGACATTTTGCTTCAAGTTTCCTCGCTACCAACAGTAACAATACTAAAAGTGAAGCAAAATGCGGTTACAATTCACTACTCTCTTACCAGGCTAAGGTGAAAAAAATTGCACTGCTTAGATCTTAGTGTAAGCCCGAGCTAGCTTACTGGCTTACAGCCGATTAGGGGGACTTTACTGGCGTTTTGTCAACTTGGCTCTGCTAAAATTATGATTAAACACTGTCGCTCACACACAAAACGTTCTACTCGGACACCAAGATGAAGCTATCAATTCAATTTTCACAAGGAAACGCGTTTCCGTAACGCGTTTCTAAACGTTTTAAGTAAGACTAAACAGCAGAACTTGAAAACGTTGGCCCTAGGTTTTCAAGTTGTAACCATCTTGGCCATGTTGGCCACCCCGCGGTGACCAACGAAAGTTGTGAATAGTTTCACTGCACTGGTGTAGTGCCTTTGGTCAAAATTGGACCATTATTTTTAGGTTTCCACAAATGTAATTATGGCTTTTTTGCAATGTTACTGAAAGTAGCTCACAGACTCCGTTTAATTAGTTCAGGTTAGATGCTATGCAATGTTTCCTGTGTTAGAGAAACTGCATTGTGTGAGATCTAATAGCATGTCTTTTTTAGCAAATTACTTACCACAAAAAGCAGTAATCAATATAACCTGGTGGCGCAAAATTAAAGCCATTTCAGTTGACCAGCTTACAATAGTACGCGTAAAATCGCCGACTGACAACACCCTACACCAGGCGAAAAAGATTTATGACTGAACGACTTTCAGTTTATTTTATCTTACTTCATCAGGCGTGCGCATGAACTGATGATACGATATCCGGTTTAAAATGTGGTCAGCTGCCTGCTGTAATTGACCAGTCAATGATAAGTTACTTAAGCGTTCTTCCTTTGCAATGACAATACAAACATTTTCCGTACTGCATGAAATACGTTCAATTTGTGAAAGCGGGGCAGTGGAGGAATCCTTGAAAGGAAACGAGCTTGAATGCGGAAGAAAAGTAACAAGTTGCCATGAAATCTCAGTAACAAAATCAAGAATGCCAAGGAAATTTGTTACAAAAATGCTTTCCTTAATGATGACAGTGATTCTTAGAAGGCAAATTATGAATGAACTCTCATCAAACAGCATATCAATACAATACAGGAAGTTAAGTTTGTCAAAACCGCTAATTCTCGAAAGGCTATCGAGCTTTTAACCAACACTCTAGTATTGGACCCAAGCTTGCAAGCGAGATACATTCCGATGATAACTGAAGTCGAGCCATTTAAATTACCTCATTGGCACAAAACCTCGACACCCACGTTGCACATATCAGAATTAGAATTACAATGCAAATAACATATTACGAGATAATATAACAGCTCATTCGCTCTTTTAATGTTGCTGGCAAGGCGACACACCCATACTTGACATGATATTAAATCTCTGTTTGTCTGTCTGTTAGGGAGCCACGATACAATGTGGTCAGTGGTAGTATTAGTTAGCCACTACTGCTCAAACTACGGAGCTTAAAGCGAGTTCATTTTGAGAGCAGACAAGCGAGTAAAATTGAGAAAGAAGGGTTTTGTTTGAATGTGCGATGGAGACCTAAGCGTACAAACCGCGTTCCAATTTGCCTATAGATTAATCGAAAAACCGAATGTCTGACTTTGTCTTCAATTCTAATTAGCTTTCAATTACGCGCTTGTGTCCTAATAATACTATCTATACCCCGATTCACACCGGGGAGCGGGGAGCCGGGGGGGGGGGGGGAAGGGAAGAACAGACTTCGCCCGCACGGACTTTCGACCCTAACACGTTTTTTTTTATATGCAACTCACTAAAGCCGCCAAACTTGGTGACTTTTCCTAAAATTTGTCTGGGAACAGTTTGGTATAGCAATACGGATTGAAACTTCAAGGCTCTAAAAGACCTGAAGAGACGTAGCTTTTTGCGTTTTACAGCTGTGAACTGTACGAGAAGTGCAAAAGAACATCGTTCCTTTGTCCCAGGCTCTGTTTCTCTTCCCCTGGTTCCTGGTGACATTTCATTCCAATTAAACCTGAAGTTTTAGTAAGGCGATTAAGGTGTTTCGATCAAGTATTCAGGCGGAATTATCCGTAGAATTCTCTTTATCAAATTGCGAAATATAACATGGAAACTATGTGATGTAAATTGAAATTAAAATCATATGAAATCTGAAAGTGCCGTAAAAATATATATCCGGCATGGTCATAAATCCACCAAACATCATTCTGGGCATACCCCATTCTAGATTAAATGCTGACTTAATCAAATAGCGATTATTAAACTTCTACAGTATTTTGTATAAGCCCATGGCCTCTAACCGGGATTTAATTGTTAGTTAAATTATTTATTTAATTCATTTGAGTAATTTGACAATTGCAGGCGTGATAATACATCTCGATGCCTTCATGGTCTGAACGGGACGAAAGGAAAGCGCCCAATAAATTTTGTGATGAGGAAACTTTAATACAGTATGACAGGTGAAATCTTAAAGTAAAGCGTAGAAAGAATTTTTTCAATCTCACGCGTGATAATATATCCCGATGTCTAAAAAAGGTTCAGGAACTTCAATCCTCCAACATTTTGTCTCATTTACACCATAATTTCTAACCACTTGTTTTGGCCTGTTGTGTTTGTCATACCATTTGGGCAAGCTGTTGAGACGCCAAAATAAGAATAAATGAAATTGGAACATGCTTAAGAGATAATTAGAGGACTCAACCTAGACATTGGGAATAAACTCAAAGAAACTGAAAATGCCGATCAATAGCCTCTTCATGCTTAGCTATGCATTTCAATAGCATTTCAGTTACCATTACAACTCTAGGTTTACAAACAAGTAACGGACAACAGGGGCTAAGACAGAGACAGAAAGACGGAAAAATATTCTTGTTAACATTTAAATTGCGGGAAAAACTCAGTAAACTACATAGTCGAATCAGGACAAGTGAAGAGCGGAAACTGTTTACATTAATTAGGGGGTGTAATATTGAACGGCAGCCGGAAGTTTGTTGGTGGTAGTCAAAAACTTGTATGCCGTGCAAAATTACATTTTTTGACAATGTTTTCAATTGTCGAAGTGCTAGGATACCTTGAGTGTCTTTTACTATAATATGACTTCATGCTACATCAAGGCCAAAAAAAATGGTAGTTACAGTAAGCTGTGGGTATAAAAGATGTCAATACAAACATGACAATGCTATCGACAGCCTAACCTGTTTCTCAAACGGCCTAAGGAGCATCTCAGAATCAGGTTAGGGACTTCTAGTACTTTTCAAGTTCTATTTCGGTCTCCAACGCCTAAGACCTTATTGTGTTAAAAAACAATCCCTACCTCCAGCATAAGCCATAATCTTTCCAGATATACTCTTTGATCATAGCAAGACTCTTCAAAGACCGTACGTGACTGAAAAGGTAATCTCTTAGCTCTGACACGAAAACACAGATATTAATAGCACAATGAGAAGAGAGACGGTCAAAGTGACTGACTTCAGCTTTTCGTGGTTATTGCTTCATTACTTTTGTTTCAAGATTAAGTATTCAGGTCTACTTTGCTAATTGTGCAACTGTTGTTACTCAAGATATGCATAGCTAATATAATACTGATGAACTATACCAATTTCAGTTCAAATAACGACCTAAGCGTATTAAAAGTGCTTTTCATACATATACGACATAACAATATACCGTTTTCAGAAGTTATTCTACCAGACATTGTTAAAAATTAGCCCATTAGCGTTCCTACGGTAGCCATTACAAAGAAAGACCACGCACCAGATTTTCGCTACTGGCTACTAGCCACCGTAGCCACTGTGCTATATGTTGCCACGTGACCGCAATCCATCCCATGACCTGTTTTGCATTCCATCACACATAATAAATCGACAAAATTTAAAATCAAAACTTTGTTTCAGAAATCGAAGAGTAAAATTTCAGAAATCATAAATCACTTAAGAAATCAAATGTCACACACAAAAAATCAAAGCGACAAAATTTTGAAATCAAAACTTTATTTCGGAAATCAAAGGGTAAAATTCCAGAAATAAAAAAAAAATCACTTAAGAAATTAAACGTCACATAAAAAATCAAAGCGACAAAATTTTGAAATCAAACTTCATTAGAGAAATCAAAGAGTAAAATTTCAGAAATCAAAGATCACTTAAGAAATCAAATGTCACACAAAAAAATCAAAGCGACAAAATTTGAAATCAAAACATTATTTTGGAAATCAAAGAGTAAAATTTCAGAAATCAAAAATCACTTAAGAAATCAAACGTCGCACAAAAAATCAAAGCGATAACATTTTGAAATCAAAAGGTTAAATTCTGTACTGATGCTCCTCGAACACCGTAGTGCACAGCTTGCCTTCGGAAGTTTTGCTTTCGGACGTTTCGTGAATTTTTAATGTGGTTTTGGGGGCGCGGTGGTAAAACAAATGCTGACAAAAGAGAAAAGTTCGATGTCCTATGGGGGTGGGGACGAAGAGGGCCTATGTTTTTGACCATGGATTTCTTAGGGACATGGGTAGGTTATTGCAACGCCTCCATAACGCTTATATTTGGAGGTTTTAGGGGACCCTGTGAAAAATGGTAACGCGACCGATTGTTATACGTAACAATTTTTAAGAGGGTTTGAGACATTATACCTATAATTATACTCGTGATTAACGGACGCCCGCTACGCGGCTGTCTAATTTAAAACTCGTGTGATTACAGTCCAGGCTGGACTCCACCCATTCCTATTGCCATTATTAATTGGTTAGCATTCCTCTCACAGTTTGTTCATGTGACAACTTTTTAGGCAGTCGTGTCCGGGAGTACCGAGAACCAACCTATAACTTAAAGAAGCACTGCGAACGAAAACAAACGCACGACTTGGTTACAGCAGCGTTTTATTCCATTTTAGTATAAATCTACTAGCGTTCTATCACTAATGTTGTTCTCTGATTGGCTACGCTACTCACTATCTATTCTGTTGTAGATAGTGAGTAGAGTGTTTTCCGCGCGCGGTGTGACCTATCTATATCATTTTTCAATAAAAACATGTAGTGTCTGCTGTTAAGTTTTGAACGTCTAGTAGATTTATACTAAAACAATTAGATTATTCGCTCTCGATTTCTTTACGTGATAGTTGATGAGGCCGAAGGCCGAATCAACTATCACGCGATAGAAATCTCGAGCTCATAATCTAATTGTTAAATAGAAAAGATTAGCAAAGTTATCAAACAAAGCTCTCAATACAGTGGAATCTCTGAGCGACCACTTTACTTAACGACCTATAGCCTTATTGAGCGGCACGCCTTGAAAAAATGCCTTTCGAATCCTTTGTTAGTCAAAAACTGCATTTTCAGTCTGTCGTATGCCACTCACGAGAATTTCCACTGTAAATTAAAATTAGTTTTAGTCAAGCGTCTAACTAGAAAATTTATGAAAAGGCACAATGAAACTGATTTTTTTCATTCCACGATCCTGCCGTTGCTAATCACTGTTACTGTTACAAGTTTATAACAACCGCTGCACGTAATGCTCCTAGAACAGGCTGTTCTTTTTAATCATGACCAGGGCTGAGACGAACAGAAGCAGAATGTTGTTGGATAATCCTCCCTGACCGGACTGATTGCACTTGCAGTCACAGCACTGACCAACTGTTTGGTTGCCCTGTTCCGCTCCGTTGTTTGTTTGACCAACTAATAAAAAATGGAAAATATTGGAAAAACTATTAATACATAAATATTGATTTTCGAATCTAATTGGCTAATGTCATTAGCAGCCCTGATTTGAGCATCAAGCGACAGTGATTCGGCTCTTATGCGCGCTCTCATGGGAAAGTTGCACTTAAACGGGTTCTTTTTTTATGAATCTTAAAAAAAGAATCTGTCATCGTTTCCTTTACCAAAACGTTTAATGTACCGCTTTTTCCTTCCGCCGAGTTTTGGTATAGATATGATTGTTTGGTAACAGGACTTCCTGCCTTCCAATTTTTATATGTTGTGGCTTTTCCTGTGTGGAAACATTTTGGTAGAGCAAATCCTTGCTTGTCCATCACGTTTGATGTTACCATGGCAACCACTTTTTGACAGACCAGTTTTTCTGACCTCTAGAAGGAAAATTATAACTTTCTTGAAGTAGGTTTTAAAGTTTAAGA
Organism: Siderastrea radians; assembly: GCA_964017195.1. NCBI lineage: Eukaryota > Metazoa > Cnidaria > Anthozoa > Scleractinia > Rhizangiidae > Siderastrea > Siderastrea radians. The sequence continues at coordinate 6,192,747 of OZ024894.1, read as the reverse complement.
TCATTTTCGTGTTCGTTCATTGCTTTTGATTATTTTTTGATCAATTTTGGCGCTTTTCAAAGGATATCGAAAAATCAAGATATCCAGGAACATGACCCAATTCTTACATCATATGACGTCACCAGCTCATGTTATGGACCTCAATGGAAAGAGTTTTGGACGTCCCTTTGCCCTCTAAGTTTCGTTGTCATAGCTTTAATATTGTATAGGAGAATTCCGTCCCCACCTCCCACCACGGTCCCAAAAGACTGTGACCTCATCCAAGACGTCGAAAATCGAAACTTTCTGATGCTAGACGTAGAATACGGTATGACATATTTAAACACTTTGCTGCTGTTTATCGGCATTTGGTTTTGTTTTTTCGCAGTCGCGGTAAAAACTACAGATGACATCGCAATCTATATGGCATGCAAGTGCTAGTAAAAGTTTGTCCACTCCCTTCCACGTACGTCCGAGGGTTAAGGACGGTGCCTCCTAATTCAAAGGTATTTTTGCAAAGGTTATGACTATGAGAAAAAAGCAGTTCTAAGCAAGGGTTATTGGAATCTAAAAAGAAAAATACAGGTAACCACGTGTTTTCCGAGATAATTAAGCAACCATAATTCTAACAAAAGCTATAAAATACAAAGAATGGATGGCAACCTCTTTCCAAATTTTTATATAGCCGCAATTACCTCTGAAAAATGCGTGGTTACCCCCAATTTTCTTTATGGATTCTGATAGCCCTTGCTAAGATCTACTTTTTACACATACCTTGGTATTAGTAGGCAAATTCCTTAAGAAACTTGAATATCTCGGACCAGACCCGAAATGCTCAGAACGTATGCGCAGTAACAAAAGAAAGCACCGTCCTTAGTCAAGGACATGGGGATGGGTAGTAATTGAGTGTTGGTGAGTGGAGTCAGTGTTACATACCTGCTTTGAAGGAAGCCTTGAATCCCTTGAAGGCAGTGGAAGCGTTCGTAGCACTCTTAAACATCACCCAAGCCATGTTTCCAACACTCCTTATCTGGTTCGGTAAGTTACTGCCACAAAGATGTTCAGCGAGGAATGCTCCATAATCTGCCTCGATGTCATAATTGAAAGGGCCATCGTCATAATAAGCTTCACGAATCTCCACATAGGCGTTCTTGCAGTTCTCGCTTTGTTCCAGTTCGAATGCATCGAAAGTAATTTGGAGCTGGCGTCCTACAGGGACTATTAAATACCACTCTTCCTCGTAATCTACAGGATAGTTCATGATCCCAAATTTTCGGGTGCCAAACTCAATTGTTTTATCTTTGGATGCATTCAGGTAGCTCTTGGACTTAGCTATAGAGGGAACGAAAAATATTTGTTAGTTTCGTTACATGAATTGTGATGAACTGGTTTTTTTTTCTGCTTCATGAGAATCGAACTCAGTTACTCAGTTTTATTAGAAAAGAACATTTGCCTTCAACACAAGAAAGTTCTGCATGGATCCCGTCTTTAATTTTTTGGTAAAGAGATGTCAGTCTGCAGATAAAAGCTGAGATATATTTATACCATGCACTCCTACCCCAGGGTCAGGGGAGTATGGGGGGGAGGGGGGGGGGAGGTGTTCTTTCCTGGGTGAAAGCGGAGAGCAATAATGACATATTTCAGGCAAAAAGGCGTTACTGTAACGAAATGTAAAAGGAAAAGTGCTCTTGATAACTTACAAGAGTCGGTTTTGGCGACAAATGTGAAGTTGAATCCCTTGTAATTTACGCTGTCATCCGAAGAGAACCGTACGTAGAGTTCCTTTGCACTGAACCTTTTGTTAGGATCACCGTCCAACATGTGTAAAAATTCCAAATACTCGAATGTTAGTCTACCACACTCTTTATCCTCACGCCAGGGGGCTCGAGGGTCCCTGGAACTGTCATTGAATGCGAACGTGAGGCTGTCGCATCCGCAGTCGTCACACTGTTCAATGTCAAGCCTGCATAAAACATAGAAACTGGTGAACGGTCCTATAGCTTATTCTTTGCCACAAATTTGAAGGCAGCCAAGAAAGAAACCGAGGGGTCAAGAAAGCTAGGGCCGGGACTATGATGGCTGTCACTTAACACTGAGGGGTTTGGCCAGAAAACATTGTAACGAAAACAGTGGGGTAGATGATTTTGGGTGTCTTTGAGGAGGTGTCTTGGAGTTTTGTACGCGGGCTTGGCACACAGAGATTGAAATCATGTCCCTAGATTAAATTTTATCCCTAGAATTGTTCTTCTTTCAGGCAAAAATGGGAACAACCAATACCTCTTTTAGACCCGCAGTATGCAAGACACACCTTACATCATATCAGCAGGTAAAACATTGAGCATTTTTAAGCGCTTCGCCTCAGCTTTGCTTCGGGGAACAATGAAGGTCGAGGGGAAACAAAACCTGCTGTTTCCCGTGGAGCTAGTCATTAAGTGTTTTGTTATACCTCACAACTCAAAAATTGAACAAATTTTAAATATATATATATATATATATATATATATATATATTTTTGTTGACGCGCCTGACTGATACACAAATTTGGTGCAGTCTCAAGGTGCACCACCTGTTCGCGTGCAAGTCGAAAGTTCAAGTTGTTGTTTCCCTAGGGATTTGGTGAGTCTTGTTCGCCCTATAGGGAGTTAGATAGTTTTTACACATAACACGTGACACGTTCTTGTCCAATCGGAAACCGCATTCGAGTTCAACGGTATAACAAACACTATTTCAGACCACTAGTCTGATGCCTTGATGCGGTTTTACATACTATACTATTGATTTTTAGCAAACTGAGCCAAGAGACTTATAATGTCGAAAACAGTTTGGTATTTTTAAGGAGTTTTCAGCTTTCAAAACCATTAAGGCACCCTTGGAAAAAAGAAACAATATTATCTGCACTCCGTGTGGTTTCTATGCAGGTCCTCTTGCTCTATGTCCAGATCCAGTGCATTGGAATTTCGAATCTTTGGTTTTCGTGGAAGACGAAAATTGAAGAACTATGCAAGAGAAAAATCCTCTTAGCGAGAGGCAATAACTAACTCAACCCACCTATGGTATCGCTTCCAAAATATAATTTAAAAAAAAGATGCGCAAGTAACAGACTTAAGTAATCTTACACGTGATAATATATCCCGATGCCTTCGTAAACATCAGGGACTTGAATCTTCCAACATTTTGTCTCGTTCACGTCATAATTAATTGATGATCCAGGATGTGCGATTTGACCAGTTGCAGCATTTATATTTGTAATACCATTGGGGCAGTCTATGGAAAAGAAAAGAAACATAACTGAAAGAATTGACCAATTGGTCAAGCTTATCTAATTATTATTATTATTATTATTATTATTATTATTATTATTTTATTATTATTTATTACTATCGTCAGTGTCAGTTCGTAGTTTATCACATCATACAACGATATCCTCCTTTTGGCCAAAAAAGTCTGCTCCGATAATTTTTTTTGTCCACCAACATGCGTTATCTGTTCTGGGGGTCCGAGAACAGTTGGGACTCCGTTTCTCAAAGGGGGAAGTCGAGAAAAACTGTGGCCCCTTTGAAGGTCGACTAATGCCTAATCTGCAAAGCTGTCAAAATTCACTCTTTGTTCACGATCAGACAGAAACCCCAAACTGAAACTCTTGCTAGATTTCTCAAAGCGGTGAGCTGTTAATTATTCCATTGCCAACTTAAAAATCAACCGTTGAAAACTAGGGTACATCGCTTGGGAATACACAGGCAATAACTCGCAACACATGACTCGTTTTGACCACAAAGCCCCTCCAACACCAATAAGCTTGGTACTCTAAACTTTGTTTAAATAAGTGAGCCATGTTGCATCGTTCAGTGTTTTCACCTTAGCTAGGCCAACAATTTGCCCAGTACGCTCCCTCTTCCTTCAATGGGAGATTACTATCAATATCTCTCATCTGTTGCTGTATGGAATTTCTTGTAGACCAGTAAGGAGGTTATGTGCGAACACCCCTTCTGATATAAAGCAGGGAAACCAAACAGCACCAAATGCAAGTACTGTTCCAAAGGCCGCATTTTACAATTCAATTCACAGAACGAAAAGTGAAAAACTTATTACCAGCGATGTTTGAGGGTAAAAGAGTTGAGTTACCGATTGTGTAATATTTAAAACTTACATAGGCTCTGAGAGGCTCCTTTTTCAAGGGAAAGCACCAAAACTGCAAAAAATAATAACAATACATAAATACATAAATAAAGAAAAGAAAAGGAAAAAAAACGACAACTGATTTTGAAGAATTGTTTATTAAAATGGTGCTTTTACTCGGGGCAGACTTTCCCTGCAACTCATGAGTGCATTTGCACTGATGACTATAGACTGCGAGTAGTCTCTAATTTTGGCGATGGCGATTGTGGGGCGCGCAAAATACACACACGCGTGCGCGCGAAATTTCGAGGCGACGCGACGCGAAGGGAGCGCCGAAAATTATTATTTCACCCGCCCCACAATCGCCATCGCCAAAATTCGAGACTACTCGCAGTCTATGATGACTACAGCCTTGCGAGTCAAGTGGCATGCAATCTCGTCCACAGAGCCCGATCGAAATGCCACGGGCTCTGGGATAATCAAAAACCGGATGCCACTTTTGCGGCTTCCGGTTTTTTAAAGCGCATGCTCGACAGTTTACAAACTGAGCATGCGTTATGGGTCCTGTAAAGAGAAAAAAGTCGCGAAATGTTACGACGTCCCGTTGTTTTTGGCGCCTTTGACATTCACACGAGACTCGCGGGAAAATGAAAATATTCCTCACCCGCAGTCTATTGAAGATGGCCGCACCGGTTTCTATAAATTCGTTTCACTTCGCGTTAGAAAATTCAATTATTCCAAAATTGTCCTCCTTCGACCGTCGTTTACTGCTTGAAGCGGGTATTCATTCAGCTTTGTCAAGAACCGCTGCAACATATCACAAGGTTTTGGCGCCTTTTTCGTTTTAATCATGCGACCGACACTTGGTCCCTTTTTACGTCTTGGTTAATATGAATGTGAATTTGACTGTATTTCGATTCTTTGTTAGTTTGCATCGCCCTTTTTCTGATTTCTTTCCCACTGTCCATCTCTGGAATGATCGAAAACGTCCGGCAAAAACATCGTAAGACATTTTTATTTTCTGTTTTGAAACTTCTTACTCGTAGACTTCCGGTAAATTTTAGTAGCCAATCAAATTTCGATCCGCCAGCATTTTGACAATGATTCTCCCAGAGGTCTTGCATCCTTGGCGCTGACCAAAAGGAATGCGGCCTCTGGGAACGAGATTGAGTGGCATGGTGATCCAATCATGCTACACGATAGCTGCAGTTGCAATTAAGTTTTCGCAACGTTGTAAACTGTAGAATACCGGATTTTATCATACTAACTTACGGACCCACTGACGCAATTCTATAGAAAATGCATTGGCGAGTTGTAGGGCCGGACGGGTTAAGGCGAGCTGGTCCGATAAAGCCGTCCGATCCCGGACACGTCATTCATTCATCTTTTTGACATTTTACAAAAATAACAAATAAAATTCAGCATAAAAATAGTGGTATGATGACTGAGCAAAATCGGCCCTGGGGCCCGTTTCTCGAATGTCCCGATAACTTTTCGGGCCCGGAAAGCTACTGTATTAGCGCTAGGTTTACCTTAAAGATTCAAATTTTGTTGGCTTTTAAAGCTGCAGGTAGTTTTTACGTGACGTGGCATACCACGCCCAAGTTTTGAAATTTATGTTGATCGAAATTTACAATATTTTAAGAAAATGAATTCCCATCCAATTTGCCGTCTAACAATGACTTGGAGCGAAAGGTTTTTGGAACTTAACAGGGTTTTTGGAATTTATGTAGTTTCTGTAAATTATAACATTTTAACAGACCGGTGTACGGAAGGTCATGGGTTCCATTCCCGTCGGGGACTCAGATTTTTCTTTGTCCCACGCTCGCGACATGCTGAATATTCCATCTTTTCTTATTTCTTCTCCGAGCTTAAAATTCACCATCTTTCTTTATTTATCACCTATAGGGCACTTCGACATTGCTGATCCTAGCAGTATGCAGGACGCGTGTCACCATGAACTCGGTAATATGACCTATGCTCGCCACAAGTCTCCCAGTAGCTCAGTGGTTAGAGCGTCCGACCGGCGTACGGAAGGTCATGGGTTCGATTCCCGTCGAGGACTCAGATTTTTTCTTTGTCCCACTCTCGTGACATGCTGAATATTCCATCTTTTCATATAACGTTTTAATTTTGGAGAGGGACTGGGACCAGAGAAAAAGTAAACAAGTGATATTTCTTAAGGAGCCATTCAGGTGAGACTCGCTGTTCCCGGTCCATGCGCCATGACCTCAAGTCAAATATTTTCCCGTCGCGACCCCTTTAACTCAGTAATGAGTGCATTCACTTTCCTGAAACTTGCTATGCAGTTTTCAATGGGAGGAAGGGTGGTCAAAGGAAAGATGTTACACGTGCAATATCCTCCGCTAATTGTGCAAGTTAAAAGAGTTACGTTGCACTGAGAAAAAATTAAGTGTCTCATGTAATAGCAAGAAGCACGCGCTGCACCATCCCCGCAGTATGGCGTGTACATTACAGCTATATCACCCGGGTAGTGGCAGCCATTGACAGCCGTTTTGCCCTTGTTAGGACGCATTAGTATAGCATAGCCGTCAGGCAAGAATAGGACAAGAAAGCCCAATGTAGCTTGCATTTTACTGCCCATGCGCAGGAGGACTGTTGTGGTGGTCCCCAGTCAACAGCTATCGTATGTGTAGAGTGGGGCTGGTGCTTAAAGCGTGCAAACGCCTTGGAGACAGTGACTGATCGACAGCAACCCATACGAGGTTATCTGAACCGTGACGACACTTGAGCGACTTCTTTACTAAGGATCTTATAAAGCAAATAACGAGAACAAAGACATGCCGACCTTTACAAAAAAGAACCGCGGAATTCATGACAATTTTTGCGTGTCCTGAAGTCAAGGTAAAAAGAAAGCTTCACGTCAGGCCTTCATCGTTGGAAAAATCAAGAAATCCAAGGTGGCGGTGGCGGAGTCATTGAAGTCTTCAAGTGTATAATTGTTAAAACCCCACAAAACTGAGTAAAATTCCTTGTCACATATTTTAACATTTTGAGCTACAAGAATTTTAGAATGAAATGTTGGATTACTTATCATCTAAACAATGAAGTCTGCGCCAAATTTATTTGCAGCTCAGGCAATATGAATTGTAAAAACCTGAAAGGGTGTATATTTAACTGGTCTTATCCGAGGCCAAAAAGGCGCTTCAAAGGATATTCGTGTGATTAGTGGTTGTTATATTCCTTTTCAAAATTGAGTCTGATAAGAAAAGGCCAAAGCAAATTTAATTCCCAGCCGGACCGTTTTAACTTCCGCGGATGTAGAAGTTATACATGCACTTAGATTACCGCCGGTGACTTGAAATCGTTTGTAAGAAAATTCAATGTTGAGTTTTCCTATTTATCACAGACAAGTGGCAGTCAGATCTTACTTCTGAACGCCCTGACATGGCCGATTCAAAGTGTTCTTAGTTAAAGGATCCTTTCCTTTTAGACGTCTGGCCATGGAAAGTAGTTTAATAGCCTAAGCATATTATAAGGCCTGCATTTTAGGGGGATATTTTATAGAACCGGTGAAGTCATATTTATCTTTTTGCAGAGTTACACAAAATGTACTTATTTTACATTTTCTAGCTTCCTTGAACTCATATTTTGTAACAAAAGGTGTCTAAACTATTTCAATTCAAACTAGAACAGTGTAGGATTATGACAGGCTTCGTCGCTAGGACAGTTGCAACGTGCCCACAAAACCTGCTATACCTCCTTAAACACTGAGCTCAAGAGCAATTTCTTCGCAAACACTTAAGTTTTCTCGTACTGGTTCGGCCAATGTTAATCTACTTTCCTTCGCCAAATGGTTCCTTGGTCTCAGCTGTTCTTCTTTTGAATTCTTTCAACTTTATCTTCTTTTGGCACCATCTGTTCTTCCTTAAGTTGTGGTCGAAAACATGTTTACAGCACAGCATAATAGAAGCTTCATTTAGCTAGAAATTGATTAGAATCAGTAAAGAAGTTGGAGAAGTTGTCGCAATAAACAAGCTTTCCCCGAGTCTCGGTACCTTTTCGTCAAGCTAAGCGAGTGCAGCCCAACACTTACCAGAAAAAGTAGTAATCAGTACAACCTGGCGGCCCAAAGACAAAGCCATTTCAGTTGATCAGCTTAACATTACAAGCTAGAGGCCTTATTTAAGTGCGAAAGCGGCGTTCTACCCCGCATTCGTGGAATGTTTGTGGTCGATTATAATTACTTTAGCTGTCAACTCCATTGTTTGAAAGGAGCAACAATATGGACACTCAGAGCTAGAACCATGTCTTCTAACTGTCAACACTGGCCAATTTGGAGTTGTTTTCAATTAGGTTCTGTCATCTCTCGGCATAATCCACTAGTTACGATCGAGTCTATCTTTTTGTCGAGGGTAGAGGGTTTCATGTCGAGGGCAAGGGTACCATGTCGAGGGTCGAGGGTAACTATTTTTCCCAATTTTTTTTAAAATTAATAACGAAAAATTAAACCGAATTTAACTAAAATAATTAAATATAATTAAAGAAAAAAAAACATTTTTTTAAAGATACGGATTGCACGTGGACATTAGATCTTTTTGGCCAAATGGAAAAGCCGGACTGGACTCTGGACCGGTCTTTGGACTGGACTCTGGACTGGACTCTGGACTGACTTTTACTGACTTGTAAAAATATGAAATAGACTTAATATTTTACTAACCAGTTAATAATTAAAAATAAAGTAAAATTTTAAATCACTTAAAATCATACCAAACAAGTTTTATTTTGTTTCGGGGCAAAGGAAGATTTTTTCTGCCTGAATTTTTTTTCGTGATTGAAAGCCTTTTATGAATTTCAATTCACTAGTTTGCAATAAAGTTTTTGCTTCGTGCCACTATGGACGATTTTCAATTCTCGAAATTTTGCGCGTGCTTGTCTAACACAACTGTAACTGATGGGCTTTGAACTTATGAGGTCTCCCTGAATCAATCTCCAGCCTTCTCTTCATTTCATTAGAGAAACAACATGACACTCAGGATGGGAAAAAGAAATTGACCAAGGAGACCAACGTGTATTTTCATCCCCTCACTGAATGTGTCAATAAGCAGGCACCTCACTACTCATCTTTTACCCCATCGACACATAGAGAGACATTATTTTTTCAGGCCCACGAGAACGTTCTTAAGGATAAACTTGGTCTTTAAAGACAGTCATGTTTTTTCTCTAATGAAATGAAGACAAGGCTGGAGATTGATTCATGGAGACCTCATAAATTCCGAAGCCCATCAGCTACAGTTGTGTTAGACAAGCGCGCGCAAAATTTCGAGGAATAAAAATCGTGCATAGCGGCACAAAGCAAAAAATTTATTGCAAACTAGTGAAATGAAATTCATACAAAGCTCTCAGTCCCGAAAAAAAAATTCATGCAGAAAAAAATCTTCCTTCTCCTCCCCGAAAAAAAAATAATGGTCCATCCCTAACTTGTTTGGTATGACTTTAAGTGATTTAAAATTTAACTTTATTTTTAATTATTAACTGGTTAGTGAAATATTAAGTCTATTTCTTATTTTTACAAGTCAATCAAAGTCAGTCCAGAGTCCAGTCCAGAGTCCAGTCCAAAGTCCAGTCCAGAGTCCAGTCCAAAGTCCAGTCCAAAGTCCAGTCCAGAGTCCAGTCCAACTTTTCCATTTGGCCAATCTTTTTATACGTGGACATCGCCCCAAAAAATAGCGAGTGGGGGAGGGGTGAGATAGTGAATAGCACGTGGACTTCCTAGTTCGTTTTTAAAACCTGATTAGTTTTCAAAGAACTACATTTAGAACCCACAGAAAGCTCATATTCGATCAAAGATCTGGTTAGATTTCCCGTGTTACTGTAACATCACGAGGCGAAGAAATGTGACAAAAAAAAAAGCAAAGAAAAAGCGCGATGTCTTTATAAATGGTTTCACAACATGGGGTGTAATCCAGCTGTCAAGGAAACTCTCTTGACATGTCCAAGCTCCAGACAATAAAATTTCCCGGGGAGAATCGGTCACATTTACTAACTCCTACGTTTTGCCGACGGAAAATATCGGCAAGCAATAAGTAGCCACCATAGTTCCATTTCGTAGGTTTCGTAGGTTTTTACGCAAGAAGTGATTGGCAGCGGCAAATTGGAAAACAAACCTAGGGGAGTCGCGAGGAATACCTGGTCGCGATTTCCGGTGTCGGTGATTAACTCCTTTGTTTGCGAAACAGATAAAATCGATATTTGCAGGCGCACTCACATATTGCAAGTACAGCAGTGTTTTTGCTCTATTCACGAATGTGGATTCCTCTTCGAATCTACGAGTCCACGAAATGTGACAAAAAAAAAAAGGAAAAGCGCGATGTTTTTATAACTGGTTTCACAACTTGAGGTCTAATCCAACGGAAATTGCTGTGGTTCTGAAGTGGCAGAAACGAAGGTTAAGTGGAAAACGAGGAGTGCGGACTGCGGACTGCGGACTGCGGACTGCGGAGTGTGGAAAATGCGGAGTGTAGAAAATGCGGAGTGTAGAGAATGTGGAGTGTGGAAAATGCGGAGTGTGGAAAATGAGGAGTGTAGAGAATGCGGAGTGTGGAAAATGCGGAGTGTAGAAAATGCGGAGTGTTAAAGAAAAATATATAAAAAGCTTAAAAGAAAAAAATAGGGTAATATCGCCACACGTAGGTATAACACCCATTATTAAAAACTGGACTAGGTATATTGGATTTCTACCATTCTGATTGGCTGAACGGAGCCAGGCTATCAGCTCATATACCTGCTGTGACCAAATATGGACAAGGAACACTCAACAACAAAATGAACAAAGTGAGCTTGAAGTTTTTTCTCGCCAGCAACCCGGCGAGAAAAATAGACAAGAAAAATCAGTTGGCAGCGAATTTGAATTAAGCAGAAATTCCAACAGCGTCACTAACAGCGTCGTCTAACACAAGTCAAAATTGTTTGAAGAAACTGTGCAGAAAAAGAAATTAGAAATTTAAGCATTGAGCGTTGTTTTTACAATTAATTTCTTTCATCGATCGTCACGTCGATCATTAAAATTGAACAAACGGTAGGTTTTATCAGGAAGCCTTTCCACTTCAAAATATCAAGACAAGACAAAATAAAACACAGTCAAATGGGGCAGAAGCATTTAATAAGGTGTCACACACTCACGACGATTCGGTGCGAAAACCATGAAGCAGTCTAAACAAGTACTGAACAAACTACAGCTGCAAACTACCAATAAGGCCGAAGGAAGGGCGCAAATTTTTTTCGGCTTTAACACGCAAAATTGACACTGGTTTACCTGCACTCGTTGTAGCTCTGTCTTCCAACAGGTCCAAATGCTCAGATAGAAATCGGATGCCATGTAAACGGAGTTGAATCGCTTTTCCAGTTGTTTGAATGTTGTTTTTAGCATTCCGTCGACAACCTCTAAACCGAGAACAACTGCATTTTGTGCTTTGCATTACAAACTATGATGGTGAATTCTAATGTTCCTCGCTACAGTAATCTTGCTTCTGAGCTGCATAGAAATTACTTCTTCAAGTTCAAATTGGTTCTGTCTTCATTTCGATCAAACACGCACATGATGGCTCCGTTGTGCGAACAGATTACGAGCTTGTTCTGTTTCAACTCCAGCAGCTAATATGGTGAAATTGTACAGCTTCAATCCGCTTTGAACGATGATTACAACAATGTTTCGGGAAAAATCAAACATGTACCATATTTCAGAGCCAATAATTAGATTTTTTTCCCAAACTTGTGCCACTTCGTTCACTTTCGAGCAGTTTTCATTAATTCATTCAGTTTTGCAATGAAACGCTGCAACACTTCGCAAGGTTTTGGCGCCTTTTTCGTTCAGTCATGTGATCGATTCTTGCTCCCTTTTTATCCCTTTTCTCATTTTTCTCTTTCTTTCTTGATTTTTTTTAACAAAAATAGTAGTTAAGTTTTTAATAAAACAATTATTCTACTCGGGCTTGCTGGATATCAAATGATTATAACCAACTCGGCGCTACGCGCCTCGTTGGTTATCTATCATTTCATATCCAGCGCACCCTCGTAGAATAATTGTTAAATATAACTCCTCCCGTCCCATGCCCTCTGTGCAGACCCTGGAAAAGCATCGCTCTCATATTCTCTTACGTTGGTCGCTCGCTAAAATAGGGCCTGATACAATCTCTCACAGGAGTTCGTATCGGCGGCCAAATTTTGGCCGCGGGAATCTCGCAATCTGATTGGCCCTTTAACAATAGAGCTGTCAACGGAAGTAAATTGTCTACAAGACTTGCTCACAGTTTCGATCCGACCGCCATCGCCGAGGAACAACCAAGGAACAAGTCTGCCGAAGTAAAATATGTTCCTCTAATAAATTCTCTTCGTTCTAGGAGAATTGTCACCATTTCTTTCTCTCCTGAGAATGGCGTTCGGTTTGACGCAAGCTGTCTCTCACCTGGAGCAGAGAAGTACAGCAACAGTGAAGTATGTATTTCGTTTTATTGCATCGCGTCTCCGAATTTTCATTTGACGGCTTTCAGCTAGTATTGATAACATGAACAGAGTAGTGGTTGTTTCTGCGTTTTACGAAACAAAACGAACAGCAGACGAACAAGTATCTTTCGCCAAGAATGATCAACAAGTCAACCGATAATTCGGTAAACTGATGTTTGGCGAGAGCCGCAATCAAGTCGCAATAACGATTTCAGTTTATATTCATTCATTGTTTAACACTTAAGCTTATGTTGTTTTATTGATCTCTGACATTGGCATCAAAGGATCTGACTAGTTTTATAATAAATGTTCTTCGTTTTAAAATTCGCTGCTGTTTAGAGATAAAATTCGCTGCCAACCTCAAATATTTAAGCTTATCACTTCTGGAACAAAATAAAATTACAAAATACTCCTTTGTTTCCCTGCTAGCAGAGGCCCCTTTTCCTTTGTATTCGCTGAGCTGACGGGCGGGACGAAAAGGGACCTCTGCCATGGGTCGAAACTCCCTTTGCTTCAACCGCCGTCCATGGTCGTGGACGGTGGTTTCCGAAACGCATCCTCCCTGTATTGTTTGCTGACCTTGTCTTGAGCCCTCTGTATCTCGCGCATTCCTTTACAGTTATTCCGCTGTCATTTAGTGAGCCCGCATAGTAACATGCCGTCCTGGAGAGAGTACTAAACTGGTGAAGAGTTACAACGTTTACTTTCTCTCGTTTTTGTTAACATGGACAACGGAAAGATAAACAATCGAAAGAAGAAAACTCTAAGAAACACTCGACAAGTTAAGGAATGGAATTTAGAGCGAAGAAAACATCTGTCAAGGCGAAGGACAACCTTCCACCTCCAAAGATTTTTCGAGCTGCGGACTTTCTGTGAAATGCTCCAGCACTTCTACGAGTCTACGGTAGAGTAAATTACACATTTGATTGTAAATTTGTATCGAGATCGCTTTTTAATTGAGGGATTCTTCATATTCCTTACAGTTTTCGTAAAAGTTTTGAAAAACGTGCACAGTTCGCATCACCAAATGCTCTTCAAAATAACTTGCACATCGAGCGAAATCGCTTGCCCGTAGCTTCCCTCGAAGAAAGAATTGAACGCGTTACGTTTGGTCTTCAGAAACAAGTAAAGGCGTGTTTTAATAAATGTATTATTTAGAAAAGCTTACTGTCTCTTCTTCTGTGTACCTTCATTCATAAAATTTCGAAAATCGAAGTAGTAATCTGACCTAGACAGACGCAAATGCTCTGTTGTGGTTTGATTTCACGCGCGAGACAACATGAGAAATCTCTTGCCGAAATTTAAAATTTTGACTGAGATTGTATTGTTGGCTAATTCTTAATTGGCAACTGGTGTATTTTATTGAAAAGTAAGAAATTTTAACTATTTTAGATCAAGTGAGTGTTGTTTTTTCGAACCTATAAATTGTCCTTTCGTACTGCACATGGGTTGTTTATTACCAACTGCTAATTTAGTGAAGCGATCATAAAACACGCAGCCTTCAATGGGTTAAATTCTCTTTGATTCCTAGAGTTGTGGTCATGTTAAAAAAGCTTCCTTGTCCAGATAACTTGAAATTAATACCGTAGATTAGACAACAACTATCTCTAGACGAACTGTCTACTTTTTTAAGGGTTTTGGTGAACTCGCTATTCACGACAACGTGCAGGTGTTTTTTGGCGCGCTAGTTGAGAAAGGTGGGAGTCGTCAGCTGATCACGTGCTAAAAGTATCACGTGACGTTTCGGTCGCTAAGTAACCGTGACGCATGCTCAACACAGTTCATTTCGACCCATGGCAGAGGTCCCTTTTCGTCCCGTCCGTCAGCTGGGCGAATACAAAGGAAAAGGGGCCTCTGCTAGCAGGGAACTCCTATGTTTATAAACGGTTTTATTTATATCTTTATTCTAAAGAATGAAACTGAAGGTACTTCTCTTAATTGCCCAGGGTTTTTTACGCAGAAAATCGGTGACAAATGCAAAGAGAATATTTCCGGATACCACCTGAAATGGGAAAGGATTCAAGCATGCAGCATATTTTGGCACATGACAACCTCGTCGTGTTTTGAATTTTCATTCAGTTTCAGCTCAGACAGAACCTTCAAGTTAGCAATCGGGTAAATTTGAGTGCTTGTGCCTAGAATATATATCGTAGCCTATGATTTTCTTATTTTGCCGACATCTGCGTGACTTTTTGCGAATTGCCGTTATGGGAAATTTGCATACCCGAGGATCGTGCAAGCAAAAGAAATTTTGATTGGCTGTTTTGTTGAATGTCAATCAATCAAAAAAGTGGGCTGCAGACGTTCCGTAGAAGGATTGTATCAGACTCTATTTTTCGTTTCGCCCGTCCCGCCTGAATGTTTCACCGAGCGAAACGAAAATAGAGCCTGATCGCAGGTTACTGCCCATTCGAATTTGGTATATCGGAGTATGGAATTGCGGGCACACACGCACACCCAAGCAAGAGACAACTTAGCCGGCGATCGCGTTACAAGCCTTGGAAGCGGGAATTGAGGGGAAAGCGCGCGCTTTCGAAAGAACGATCATGCAACGACGCTTTCGTGAAAATTCAGCCGATGAGAAACGCAGGACATGAAACGAAAGAAACAAAAGAAAACGATAGTCTCGAATAATGGAAAGAGAAGCCAAGAAAATTCGAAAATAGAAAGAAACAGACAAGTATTTGCGTGCTAAACAATTGGAGCGTGTTTACTATGCCAAATGGAAGGAACTAGCCGAACAGAATAAAACGCTGGACAGAACTAAGGTATGACTTAAATTTTATAAACAGTGCTTATTATTGTATTTAAGATCGCACTTAATATTTATGTCCATCTCAATTGGTCGAATGTTGCGCCTCATACAATTCGATGTAACATAAACCCGCATAAACAGTACTGATCATTTAATAATTTTATCCATCTGAACTGGCGGGTGCTGCACCTCATACAGTTCGATGTAACATAAACAGTACCGATCACAAAATTTAAGATCGCACTTAATATTTTTATCCATCTGAACTGGCGGGTGTTGCGCCTCATACAGTTCAATGTAACATAAAAAAGTACTAATCAGAATTTAGGAGTGCACTTAATATTTTTATCCATCTGAACTGGCGGGTGTTGCGCCTCATACAGTTCAATGTAACATAAAAAAGTACGAATCAGAATTTAGGAGTGCACTTAATATTTTTATCCATCTGAATTGGCGGGTGTTGCGCCTCATACAGTTCAATGTAACATAAAAAAGTACGCATCAGAATTTAGGAGTGCACTTAATATTGTTATCCATCTGAACTGGCGGGTGTTGCGCCTCATACAGTTCAATGTAATACAAACAGTACTGATCATAGACGTTTGCAACACTTGATCCACTGAGAGGAATTCTCTCGAGAAAACGGAAGTGAAGAACGTATCTTGCTTCCTGACAATAAAAAATGTCAATTCACCGTACCCTTGCTAATTTCTAATGATAAACAAAAGTGAATGAAGCATAATTAAAATAGGTATGGAAATATGTATTTTCCAATTCAGCCAAATGTATTACTAGAATATTGTAGTAAGTGACAGAAAACGTCAAGTCCAGATTGTCTCATGTTTGCATGTACAACAATTAATATACTCTCCCACTTAGCCCCCCCCCCTCCCCCCACTTTTCGCACTGAAAAATAAAATGTGGGAGTTTTTATTTTTGCAAACTGACTGCGTGTTGTATTGTCTGTCACGTTTACTCGCCTCGCCTGCGTATTAATTATTCGGCTTAGTACGGCATGTCTGAAGAAGCGGAGGTGAACTATCGAAAAGCTGAACCACGCGTAATAAGAACGAAGCGAAGCGGTTCTTGCGCTCAGATGTCGTTCTGCCTCAAGACGAAGAGAATACGCTCATCATCTAGCTGCCTTCCAACGTTTGCGTTAGCCTTCTATATGACTGTCTATTTTTTTTCACGCACGTAAAAAAATACTTGATAGTTTTAAAAAATCCACTCGTCTCTAGAGTAAATCCTTCAGCGATATTCACAAGCACTGTGAAAAGTTGACGTGTGACTGATGGTTAACTAACAATTATCCTGCGAAATCGCGCGGAATATCACCTGATACTTAGCCGACGAGGCCGTAGGCCGAGTTGGCTAAATCAGGGGATATTCCGCAAGATTGAGCAGGATAATTGTTTTATTATTCAACAAATTCTCATCAACTACCATTTTCATAACGAGAAAAACTATGGTTCTATGATGAAAACGCTAAAAGCTAGCAACACGTAATAAAAATCAAAACAGAACTTCAAGAAATCGAAGTTTACTACCGTTCACTTAAAAAAGACTTATTTACAAACTCATGTTTGGAAATGAGAAGACAGAGTAAAAAATACTGCTACCTTACCGAGAATAAGTCCTCTTCCTGTGAATTAAAGTCTTTTCAACTTTACAACTTTCCGTGAGCAAGTGTGCTGCTTCGTTCGTAATACCATTTTCTTGGTTGAGTTCTCACTACGAAAATTCCAAGTCAACCTCTGGATATCTTTGTGAGCTGAAGCAAATACTTGTTGACTTTTTGAGAGCATTTAATCGTGGAAAGGTTCTTCCAGGGAGTTAAAATTTCCGGAGAACATTGCTAAAACTGCCTCGCTTTTCAAAATGTCCGCCAAACAAGCAATGAAAGAAACCTGCAGTGCACTTCCAAATATGGTCATTTACGTATATCGCAGGATATCCGTCATGTACAGATGACAGATATTGAGGGCTTCCTTACCATATATGGGCATAGTGACAATTTGTTGAATAATAACATTCGTTATCAGTCCGGATTATCCCAATATGTTAGGACAGGCGTGGCTCGCGTTTCAACCAATGAGAATGTAGGGTGTGATTCGAGCATCGCGTTTCAAAACAAACCATAAAAATTCAAGATGGCGGACGAAGCGAGAGCCGCGAGAGCTTTGTGAGCTTTGTAATACGTTTCTTCGGAAGGTATACACATCACTAGAGTGCTCGAATTGAATTAAAGTTCTGCCATGAAGAGAACCGATGTTTTTGCATTCAATATCCCAGACAAATCTCCTTGGATAACGTAGTTTGTCCTCAGACAGAAGAAAGCGCAACGAACGCAAAATTTGGAACTGCGAGCAACGACACCGGGTTTATCGAACTACTTTTTATCTTTCTTTGGAAAGAGCGCATAGAATTGGTAGGCATCTCTGCTTTCTATAGTCACCCTATTCTATTAGATCGTTATTTTTCTGAAGCACAGAATCGATTTAGATGTTCAAATAAATGCTTCTTCTATCGAGTGATTTGTGGGTTAAAATCGACAGGACATCCACGTTTGCATGTTGCAACCTCGTATCATTTTAAATTAATTTTAAGTTAACTCAAAGAAAACTGTATTCCTTCTTGTCCAAGTACTACTATAGATTTATACTATATGCAGTGAATGATGCAGAAAGGGTCAGGGTTGACAGGGGGAAGATTCCTTCATCAGTTTTATTCTTGGTTGATTTTAATAGATCTTTTGGTGTGCATGTACAGTAGTTTCAGATTAATTTAACATCAAATTCAATCAACTGGAGAGTGGGTTATTTGTGTTGTATTTTAAAAATGTATAAGAATGAATAAGAAAAATGTACCAAGAGGTCAAGAGGTTTTGTCAAGGTTTTCTTTGAAATTTAAATAAAGTATGCAAAACAAATGCAGTCTTGAAATTGTACTTTCTTTATTTTTTCCACCATGTACAGTATTTTCAGCCTTTTATCTACCATGTACAGTATTTTCTCTCCAGTGAGTTCCTGCAATAGTTGGTAAACCAAGATCTTGCAAACGTCTCAACATGAGTTCAACAGTTTCTGGCGATGGGAATATGCCAGAGCCAGTAAGAAAATTGCTAGCGGACAAGCCAATACCATTGGTACTGGACGGAGACATGTGTACGCGACCAAATGAGGTTTAAGACTGCATCATATAATCCACTCCAATAAAACACTCGAACAAATAAATTTTACTTGACCCAAATTTGTTTTATTTTTTCGCAAGTTTGTCTGTATAAAATAGGAAAAAAGAATTCAGTGTCTTGTTGATGTTAATGATGGTAACAATATGCATCAGTCAATTTCAGTAGGATCCATGTCCTCCCAAGCCAACTCAAAAGCATGGTGTATACAGAAAAACATGTTAAAATGCAGCAGAGTGCATTAAAAAAGAAGGAAAATTATACCTATCTAATCACCAGCAAGTTAGGCTGAAAACACAAGAATGTCAGGTGCCCCAGGGTACACTCTGGATTTGGCTAATACTCAACCCCCGGGATTCGAATGTAACAAAATGCCTGACTAGTGCCTGGGGGGGAAGGAATGGGCACTGCTGAAATTAACTCATGCATAACACTTCAATCTTGACAGCCATTTAAATACATGCACAAAAAAAAAGTGTCAAGTTTTGTTATTCCAGCAGTTTACAGATTTTACCACGTCATCCGTATGACAGATTCAAACAAACATGAGCAGGTCTTGAGGGGGATTCTCTAGAGTCCCAAAAGAAACATTTAAGGCAGAAATGACACAAAAAGATAGCAAGCCTACTGTAAATTGGCCTGAAAACGTACATTTTCAGGGTTGGTTCAATTCCCAAGAAAAATGCCAAGTACACAAAGCTCAGAGGCAGTGAAATGTTAGGTTCCCAAGCCAGAAATAAGGCACCCAGAAGTTTTGAACTGTGAATACAAGTGATTAATGTCTTTGCTTTTGTTTGTTATCTTGTAGCTCTTGTTAGATTACAATAAGCCCCTTATACCTCTTTGGCTACACTAGACGATTGCTTGGATTTAGCGAGACCTTTTTCACTTTTCTTTGGATTGCTTCAGTGCCGGCTTGGAAATGTAAATGTAAATGAATTTACTGAAATCTGCATACGAAAGAACTGTGCAACACCTTCAGCCGATTTTCCCAAGCAATTGTTGTCTGGAACAAGCTGGATAACAAGCTGTGACACTTGCACTATTTTTCAAATGCGTCGTACCGTGAAAAGAGGGAATTTGAAGCAAAAATACCTGCACACTCGAATTACGTATTATTCGAACTCTACTGCTACTAGGCAAATTCTGCTGCTGTGTGGTGATATCGACAGCAGTGTAGCACCTCTCAAAAGCTTGTGTTTTCATTGGACCGCTATATGTAGCAGCTCTATTGTTTTTACGCCTCCGTCGTTCTTTGTTTCTTTTGTTTGTTCTATTGTTTAGCGGACTAATCTTGGAAGACCTTACGACAGCTGCTACATCGCCCGATATCGAGCTCAATCCTGGATGGCAGGGAGATAAAGAGAAGTTACGAAAGAACTCCTGGAAATCACGTCAGTCACTGAATTCATCTGCCACTAATGATGGTGGCGGCTACATTTGTAATCATCGTCTAATACCTGTGACAGTTACAACTCATCGCGTTCCACGAACTATGAAACAACAGACCATCAGAAACAATCGGAATTTAGTCGTTGTTCCGCGTGCTCCTTTTAATTAGTTCCAGAATTCAAACCATGCAAAGCCATTGAATTTTGCTTATTGAACGCAAGATCGATTAAGAACAAAGCTACTGTATTGAATGATTTTGTTGTTGAAAACAAAATTGATGTCATGGCGTTTACAGAAACGTGGCTTTTGCCTGGCGAAGCAGATGGAGCTGTGATAAGCGACATTACACCAACTGGTTACGTGTTTCGCCGTGTATCAAGGAAGAAGCGCGGTGGGGGCGTTGCAGTGCTACGTAAAAAATCGCTAAAAGGAAAGATGAATTTGATGAAGAGCTTTAAGTCATTCGAATACATGGATATCATGCTTGAGTCCAACTCTAAAACGCTAAGAGTTGTGGTTGTTTATCGGCCACCACCTTCAAGGGCAAACGGCTCTACTAACGAACTATTCTTTAGCGAGTTTGAAACCTTTCTTGAACAACTAGCGGCCGAAAGGAGTCAAATTATGGTTGTTGGTGATTTCAAATTTCATGTGGACGATCATAACAATTCAAGCAAGTGCTATCAAATGTTTGCAGTTACTTCAGACTTTTGATTACACTCAGCATGTTAATCACGAGATCCAGTGACAACATCGTTCGTCAAACCTCGGTTATGGATCCTGCTTTATCTGATCATTATGCGGGACGCTGCAAAGTCTTGCTGGCCAAACCCCCTTTTGAAAGGAAAGAAATCGCTTATAGGAGCCTAAAACGAATAGACTTTGCTCGTTTTCGCGAGGATATCAAGAACTCAAAGTTAATGGATGATGATGACCTATCCCTAAATGATTATAAGAGGATGGAACAGCAGAATCCTTTCCCTGATACGTGCCTACGACAGAGTGATGTTCTACTTCGTCAGTTCACACCTGTTACTGGGGTACAGTTAGCGAAGCTTATTGGTAAGTCTGTGCGCAAGTCCTGTTGGGGATCCCATTCCAGCAACAGTACTGAAAGAGTGTCTCACTGATTTGTTGCCAATCATTACTGAGATAGATGTGTCTGTAACTAACGCCGTGGTGCCTTCCAGTCTAAAAAATGCGTCATTGTAACCGCTTCTTAAGAAGTAAACTCTGCCTTATGAAGAATTTAGCAGCTTTCGCCCAGTTTCTAACCTGGCCTTTATTTCCAAATGTGTTGAAAAGGTTGTTGCAGCTCAGACATGTCAGCACGTTGAGGATAACAACTTGAACGAACTTTATCAGTCAGCGTATAAACAGTACCACAGCACTGAAACGGCGATGATCAAAGTTCAAGATGATATTCTTCGGGCAATTGATAACAACTGTTCCGGCCCAATTCCCCGCTTGGGGAAACATGGAAATTGATGATGATGATGATGATGTTCCGTGATTCTGCTGCTACTTGACCTTTCAGCAGCATTTGATACTGTTGATCATCGTATCCTACTAGATCGTCTGTCACAACGGTTCGGTATCGTGGACAACGCTTTGGGGTGGTTCCGATGATATCTGTCTGACCGACATCAAGTCGTGAAAGTAACCGGAAGTCAGTCTTCTTGTTGTGAGCTCCGCTGTGGTGTACCTCAGGGTAGTGTCCTCGGACCCATTCTATTCCTGCTCTACACGTCCCCATTAGGTGATATCATGAGGTACCATCAAGTCAAGTTCCACCTTTACGCTGATGATAAGCAGCTGTATCTCACCTTTAAATCATCCCCTGAAATGGCTAAAGTGGCGATGGAAGCTTGTGTGCGTGACATTGATGCTTGGATGACGGCAAACATGTTAAAGATGAACAGAGACAAGACCGAGTTACTTGTCTTGAAGGCTCTTCATCGCCCACTCCCCCCACTGACGTCGATCTCAGTCTGTGATGAGGAAATCGACCTATCTTCTAAAGCCAGAAACATTTTCGACACATCCATGTCTATGGAAAACCACGTTGCTGCTATGTGCAAGTCAGCTTTCTATCATCTCCGGAATATTAGTCGCATTAGGAAATATTTAAGTCTTCATACTGCTGAAATGCTAGTACATTGTTTTGTATCCTCTAGATTAGATTTCTGTAATTCACTATTATTTGGACTGCCTAAACAAACTCTAAAGAAGCTGCAGCATGTTCAGAATGTAGCAGCCCGGATTGTGACACTTACGCGCAAATGTGAACATACACTCTTTTTTTTTTTTATAAGAACGTCTAATTTTGCGGCTGAGGTTGAACCGAAACTGAATGTTCTTATTTTTTTCAGGTTTTGAGCCTAAAATGTTCTTAGCATGTTCTTAAGTTACATGGTATAGAAGTTCAGAAAACTGATATAAACGTGACCAGGAAACCTTAAAACGCCCATTGTGCGCTGTATCATGTCGCATTTCTTTGACATACCTGCTGTTGTTGTTTTCTCTTCTCAGCAAAATTCACTTTATTACTCTTCCACAGTTGAGAAAGAAAGAAAATATAGCCTGAGCTCTACAATAAAAAACAAAAAAACAAAACAAAACAAAGAAAATGTGATTCGATAGAAATTCATGTTGTTACTCATGATGTGTTTTTAGATCGATGCAAAAACGGCTGCAGAGCTGAACAAAATTACTGTCTTGTCTCTTAGTCTCAGCTTGGGTACGTTCTTAGTATGTTCTTAAAATCTGGGTCAATTTCAGCCTCAACGTTCTTATAAAAAAGGTTCTTATAAAAAAAGAGTGTATTACACCGGTACTTTATAAACTTCACTGGCTACCTATAGAAGAGCGCATAGTTTTTAAGATTCTTCTAATGACATTTAAGTGCATGATGGGGTTAGCCCCATCATATCTGTCTGATGTAGTTGAGAGATATGTCCCAAGACACAACCTACGTTCTATGAATGGCCATCGGTTGGTTGAGGTTAAGCATAATCTGCGCAACTACGGTTTTCGATCATTCTCTGTAGCCGCGCCACAACTGTGGAATGCTCTACCGTCTGACAAGCGAGATTGCGATTATATCAGAGTTTAAGCGCAAGCTAAAGACATATCTTTTTAGGAAAGCTTTCAGTTAGGTATTTTTATAATTTAGTGTTTTCTTTTTAGAATTACTTAATACACTACGTAAACTAGCTAGCCTTTTTATTCTTTTTAAGTCATTTTTAGTGTTTTACTCTTTTATTGATCTTTTATCTTTTATTATATACATATTGTAACGTTTTTATATAGATGTGTAATTTTAAACAACTTGTTAAGCGCCATTGGATAGCGATAGAAATAGCGCTATATAGGTAAAGTATTATTATTATTATTATTTCTATGAACAAAGAAAAAAACACTTGCGGGTGGGGAATTTGCAATCAATTTTCTTTTTCGTTTTCTCTACAGATATGAATTGTAAACGTGTGTTTTTGAATTATATCTATTTAGAACAAATATCCTTGACTTTAAGATACAAGCTCAATTTGCGATCACTGTTGAAAAATAAGTTTTAAAATTATGCTTCGTTTTCATCCCTTCCATTTTCACTTGTTTATCTAGTTTTTATCACTGGCACTAATTAGCTTTCACTTTGAATATATTACACGCCTTGATACAACGGGATTGCGTGATTCTTACACAATTCAGTTAATGAGATGACGTTCAGAATAAATGTGTTCTGGTTATCATGTGAAATGGCCGGAAGGGATAAATTCCAAAACAATGTTAAAAAAACAATTGAAGCATTTGTGGAACTGAATTCGTCCACTTGTCCGGTGGCTTTTCATTTCACCACGAGGCAATGCAAATAAAAGCCCATGGTTACTAAAATGCTAAACGAAATGTGACCTGCCGCTGGAGAATAAGTTAAATAGGAACGTCCTAATGGGGATATTGTTTTAATGGAGTGAAAGCGATACAAAATTGTATTTTGGTGGTAACTGTTACAGTCATTCGAGCTTTGAAAGTTAAACCCATTCAAACATAAGGAGCAAGTAGTTTGACGGTGAACCCTTTACGCTCCAATAGTGACAAGCATCTAATTTCTCTTCACAATTTTACTACTTGACCAATCATATAGGTCATGAGAATTAAAAAACTAATCTCCAAAGTCAGTGTGTTAGTGTTTGTTCAAATTATCTCAACTAAGTAAGTACCATAAAAAATGAGGAGAACATGCCTGTTTATGTTGGAGCTTAAAATTTTGATCAATTTGACGCTTTACCCCACATGATCGACCGAGTTGAGTCACTGTAAGAAATAAGCTTTTTGGCACCTAACCCCTTTTGAGACAATTCAAACAAGTTATTGTCGCTTTCATGTAATACTTGTCGCAAATTCATTAAGAAATTAAACAGGAGCTGGCTCTTAAAAAAAGCTATAAGGCGGTGGGTGAAGTTAATCCTGTGGCAGACATGCACAGCAGCTAGAGCGGTAAGAAGGTCTTTTAAGACCTAAACCGTATTTGGCCGGTAAAATTCATAAACGCTTGGAGGTTAAATATAAAAACTTATGATTTGCCATACCGTTTGCCGTATCTCTTTTTTTATGCTTTTTTGAAAAGTAATTTATTTGTGTTTCAAAGCATTAACGTTTCTCCAATACCTGCCTGTTGATAAGTTAGTTATTTCCTCATATGGTTAGTCAATAATAAAGGCAAAAATACAAAAACTTGTTTGTCGGGTGGGGGGGGTGTGCAAAATCGGCCATTTGTGTTTCAAGACATTAACATTCTTCCATCACCTGCCTCTTGGTAAATTAGTTATTTCCTTATTTGGCTAGTCAATAATAAAGGCAAAGGTTTGGGGGTAAGGGGGGGGGGGACGGGCAAAGTTTTGTTTTTTTTAATTGCAACACAGAGAAAAAAAAAGAGAGCCTACTTAAAGATCAATTACTTACACTACCTACGTGACTAAATGTACAATTACTTACATTCTTTACACTACTTACACTACTTACATTACTTACGTGACAGTTACCTTACTTAATGCACAATTACTTACATTCTTTACAATACATTATATTACATTACATTACAGTTGCTTACATTCTTTACACTACTAATAATACGCGCTACATACAGTACTTACAATAACATATAAACATAGTTCTAGCCTTAGGTTTCAAAACAACTGAAATAAATTATTAGCCTTCC
The DNA here is from genome assembly GCA_964017195.1 of Siderastrea radians. Taxonomy (NCBI): domain Eukaryota; kingdom Metazoa; phylum Cnidaria; class Anthozoa; order Scleractinia; family Rhizangiidae; genus Siderastrea; species Siderastrea radians. Next base: position 6,167,634 of record OZ024894.1, on the reverse strand, counting down.
GTCTTAACATAACTTTCTAGAGTTTATTTTCGGACACTGCTATTGTGACATGCCAGAAAGACAGAGAAATGTTTTATTTCAGGCGACAGGTTGCGTGTCCTACAGGACCAAATATAGTATCTCGCCACAAGAAAATGAAAGTTTAGTTTTTGTTTATTCTTTGATGTGTCTGTCTTTAAGCCTAAAACTGTATTTAAAGAGAAGTTGTATGTCCTGAGTGCGAGATTTTGGTTTACAAGAAAATCCTTGAAGTTTTGCCAGAAGGTAGAGACGACACTACAGGACCAGAAAAGATGGATCAAGCTTTCCTTCTCCGTTTTGCAGAAACTACAGAGATCAGAATCTTTTATTCCTACTTTTTTAAGAAAATCATTGGTCGCCAATCGCCTAGGCAGAAGTTTGAATTGAAATATAATAAGTTTTGTAGATTTTGTACACTGGAAAGATAACTGGTATGCCGCTTCCCAATCTATTGGTTCGCGAGCTTCAGAGGCGCAATCCACGGCCCATTTTTCTTGACTATTGGTTGGACACTTTTGTTTAAGACTAATTAATTTTTTATAAGCTTGCTTACTTTGTTTATTTGCTTTCATGGATTTCATATAAAAGCTTTCGTATTGTGTATTTGTATTGTTGCGTACGGGCGCTCTAATTTTATTTCGTAGGGTTTTTAAGGCAGATAACAACCCGTAAAAAGCAAGATAATTTGTTTCGATGACGTCATAGCGCTCTTTGAATTCATGAAAGGATAGGAACGCATCTGAATCTTTCATCAAATGCGAAACCTTGTTAATCCCTTTTTGCAGCCATGCTTCGTAGAAGATTGGTTTGTTATTGATCCGTAAAAGAGAGTTGTGCCAAAGGTTCAGAGAGCGAAAATGGTCTGTAGACTTAACGTTATTCTCGAAAGTTATTTCAGACCAGATATTTGCGATCTCCACGATAAAGGGATAAGATAATTTAAAATGCTTTAACAAGTCGCTTTTTCTGAGATTGCCGCTGAAAAAAGCTCTTCCTCCGTAATTCCGAAGTTCTAAATCAAAAGCGAGTTTCCATTTCCCGTGATTGCATGTTAACATCAATATATTTTTTGACCCAGGTAGTTTTTAATCCTTTATTAAAAGATTCAATATCAATCATGTTTAAACCGCCTTTTGCATAGTCATTTATCATTACTTCCCGCTTGATTTTGTCGCCTTTGCCGTTCCATAAAAGATCATAGAAGAGGCTATTGATTTCCTTCAAGACAAGGTGATTAGTTGTGAGGGGGGATAAAATGTATACCAGTTGGGACGCGATTAAACTTTTTAAAACAGTAATTTTGCCGTAAAGGGTAAGTCGACGACACTCCCAGCAGCTAAGGCTATTTTTTATTTTTGTTAGTTTTTCGTTGTAGTTCAGCTCTGCGGTTAGGTCAGGACAGGAGCCATAATCGGGGACGGAGACCGTAACTGAATACCATTTTCAGTGATGGGGCTGGCCCCATCGAAAAAGACAAATGTGCTATTTTTAGAAAAAATTGCGCCATCGCGCGCGTGAAACACGCGTGCATGTTGCGAGGATGCCGCGCAAAGAAAAAACAAACAAAATGGCGTCGGAAATTACCTTCGTTGGAGATGAAGAAATCCAGTTTTTGTCATCAGTGACAATTCCAAATCTAAGGCCAGCCCTTGAGGAGAACTTTTTGGATAGTGACTCTGGATATGAGGATTGTACAAGTGATTCCGATGATGGCAGTGAGAATATTTTAGAAAAATCCTGTAGCGAAGATGCGTCCGGACATGTCGGACGAGGATTTCCCCCTTAGACGGAACAAACGTTTTGCGGGCCAAAAAGGCGTCGAACGATGAAAAAATCAGTTGAAGGCGAATCAGGCAGGAAAAGGGAAAATACATCCCGAAAATATATTTCCTCTGTGGACGTACAGAGATTGAAGGGCAGCCGCAAAGACTGTAAAATGATTTTCACGCACGTTGTGAAGAAAAGTAACGCACTGATAAATCGTTGTCACTATTTCCCCAGCAAGAAAAATAGTAACATAGATTCAAATACCGAATCAGTAAAGAAAACGTTTGCCGAGATTTCGCAGCGTATGTTTTCTGAAATAATGCCCGCCTTTACCGAAATTACCGAAATGTTTATAATGAAGACAAAGAATAGTGAAAAGCGCGTTTTGTTTTCAATCAAATACTCTCGCGGTGCGTTATCAATCGTCGACAAAATAGAGAAGTGGAAAAACACCAAGAAAGAACTACTTCCGTCGATGAGAAGGAGAAAGATGAAGTGAAACTTCATGCTGCCCTAGTACTGAATATGACTTACTGGGTAATTTACGAACCTAGAAGGGATACATAGCGCAGTGGACATGGCAAGGGTTTCAACGACAGAGTGAGCTTGATTTTTTTCTCCGCCAGCAACCCGGCGAGAAAAATCACTTTGTATCGAAGCAAAATTAACGAGAAATTACAACTGAACGTCACTGAGACACAAATGCTTGATTTCTTAGGACGAACAGAAACTGTAGAAATAGAAATATACGCATTTAGCGCTGTGTTTACAATTTCTTTCATCGTCAACTCAATCACTTGTTCTTAAAATTTCACAACAGTAGGTTTTATACGGAAGGCTTTGAGTCGGAAATATCGAGGCAAGACAAAATAAGCACAGTAAAATAGGAAAGAAGCATTTAATAAAAATTGTCACACTTTTTATGGCGAGTCAGTACAAAAATCATGCAGCAGTCTGAACAAAAAGCATTAGACAAATTCAGTACCAGAAAAGGCGACATTTTTTGGCTATACCACGCAAAATTGACACTGGTTTACCTGTACTCGTTGTGGCTCTATCTGTGTTCCCTTGGGCAGCTCCAGACATTTAGACACAAGTTGAATGCCATGTAAAATACGTTGAATCGCTTTCACAGTTGTTTGAGTGTTGTTTTTACCATTCCGTCCGCGGGCTCTAAACTGAGAACAATTGCGTTTTGTGGTTTGCGTTTAAAAAGTAAGATGGTGAATTCTAATGTTCCTCACCTCCGTAGTCTTGTTTCAGTGAGCTGCATAGAAATTATCGTTCAAGCTTAATTATTAATTCTGCCTTCAGTTCGATCAAACAAACACATAATGGCTCCGTTGTCAGCGTTGTGCGAACGGAGCGCTACAAACTCTTTCATTTGAACTCCAGCAGCCATAACGGTGAGATCGTAAAGCTTCAATCCGCTTTGAACGACGATTCCAACAATTTTCAGGAAAACTCAAACACGTGCCACATTTCAGAGCCCATAATTGGAAGATTTTTCCCAAACCTTGTGCTTGTACGTTCACTTCGGGGCAGTTTCATTGATTCATTCCGCTCCGCAAAGAAACTCTGCAACACTTCGCAAGGTTTTGGCGCCTTTTTCGGTCAGTCATGTGATCGCGATCGATTCCTGTTCCCTTTTATCTCGGAGTTTCTCTCTTTTTTTTTTCTCTTTCTTGATTTCATAGCAATTAGCGATTGCTTTTTTAATAATAAAACCATTATGTACTCGGTCATACTGGATATCAAATAATTATAACCATCTTGGACATATCCACGTTGAACGCAAATTTGCGTGTAGCCACGCGCGTTTATGACGTTGAGGGTGGCGCAATTTTTTCTAAAAATAGCACATTTGTCTTTTTCGATGGGGCCGCGTGGACCCCGCGCTTACGGTCTCCGTCCCCGATTATGGCTCCTGGTCAGGATTAGTCGAAAACCATACTCCAAGGGCTTTGGCCTTTCCTTCCACCCACTTTAGGCAGGAGCCATAATCGGGGATGGAGACCGTAACTAACTGCCATTTTCAGTATTGGCGTTGGCCCCATCGAAAAAGACAAATGTGCTATTTTTAGAAAAAATTGCGCCATCGCGCGTGACACACGCGCGTGTGTGTTGCGAGGACTCCGCGCAGAGAAAAACAAACAAAATGGCGTCGGAAATTACCTTTGTTGGAGATGAATAAATTCAATTTCTGTCACCAGTGTCACTTCCTAATTTGAGGCAGGACCTTGGGGAGAACTTTCTGGATAGTGACTCTGGATATGAGGATTATACAAGTTATTCTGATGATGGCAGTGAGAATATTTTAGAAAAATCCTGTGGCGAAGATGTGTCGGACATGTCGGACGAGGATTTCCCCGTTAGACGGAAGAAACGTTTTACGGGCAAAAAAGGCGTCGAACTACGAAAAAATCAGTTGAAGGCGAATCAGGCAGAAAAAGGGAAAATACATCTCGAATATATATTTCCTCTGGGGACGTACAGAGATTGAAGGGCAGCCGCAAAGACTGTAAAATGATTTTCCAAGCACGTAATGAAGAAAAGTAACGCACTGATAAATCGTTGTCACTTTTTTCACTGCAAGAAAAATAGTAACATATATTCAAATACCGAGTTGGCGAATAAAAATGTCTGTCGAGATTTCTCGGCATATGTTTTCTGAAATAATGCTCGCCTTTACCGAAATGGCCGAAATGTTTATAATGAAGACCAAGAATAGTGAAAAGCGCGCCTTGTTTTCAATCAAATGCTCTCGTGGTGCGTTATCAATCGTCGACAAAATAGAGAACTGGAAAAACACCAAGAGAAAAAAAACTACTTCCGTCAATGAGAAGGAGAAAGATGAAGTGAAACTCCATGCTGCCCTAGTACTTAATATTACTTTCTGGGCAATTTACGAACCTAGAAGGGATGCATAGCGCAGTGGATGTGGCAAGCTAGGGTTTCGACGACAGAGTGAGCTTAATTATTTTTCTCTGCCAGCACCCCCGGCGAGAAAAATCACTTTGTATCGAAGCAAAATTAAGAAGAAATTACGACTGAACGTCACTGAGACACAAATCTAAGTTGTTTCAGAGTGCTTGATTTCTTAGGACGAAAAGAAACTGTAGAAATAGAATTTTAAGCATTTAGAGCTTTGTTTACAATTTCTTTCATCGTCCAGTCAATCACTTGTTCTTAAAATTTCACAAACAGCAGGTTTCATACGGAAGGCTTTGACTCCGAAATATCGAGACAAGACAAAATAAAGCACAGTAAAATTGGAAAGAAGCATTTAATAAAAATTGTCACACTTTTTATGGCGAGTCCGTACAAAAATCATGCAACAGTCTGAACGACGAGCATTGAACAAATCCAGTACCAGAAAAGGCGACATTTTTTGGCTATACCACTGACACAAAATTGACACTGGTTTACCTGTACTCGTTGTGGCTCTATCTGTGTTCCCTTGAGCAGCTCCAGACATTTAGACACAAGTCGGATGCCATGTAAAATACGTTGAATCACTTTCACAGTTGTTTGAGTGTTATTTTTACCATTCCGCCCGTCGGCGGGCTCTAAAAAAAGAAAAACTGCGTTTTGTGGTTTGCGTTTAAAAAGTAAGATGGTCAATTCTAATGTTCCTCACCTCCGTAGTCTTGTTTCCGTGAGCTGCATAGTAATTATCGTTCAAGTTTAATTATTAATCGTGTCTTCAGTTCGAACAAACAAACACATGATGGCTCCGTTGTCAGCGTTGTGCGAACGGAACGATTTCAAACTCGTTCATTTGAACTCCCGCAGCCATAACGGTGAGATCGTACAGCTTCAATCCGCTTTGAACGACGATTACAACAATTTTCAGGAAAAATCAAACACGTACCACATTTCAGAGCCCATAATTGGGAGATTTTTTCCAGACCTTGTGCTTGTACGTTCACTTCGGAGCAGTTTCATTGATTCATTCAGCTCCGCAAAGAAACGCTGCAACACTTCGCAAGGTTTTGGCGCCTTTTTCGGTCAGTCATGTGATCGCGATCGATTTTGTTCCCTTTTATCTCGGAGTTTCTCTCTCTTTTTTTCTCTTTCTTGATTTTATAGTAATTAGTGATTGCGTTTTTAATAATAAAAACAATTGTGTACTCCGGCATACCGGATATCAAATAATTATAACCATCTTGGTCATATCCAGCACGCCCTCGTTGTACGCAAATTTGCGTGTAGCCACGCGCGTTTATGACGTTGAGGGTGGCGCATTTTTTTCTAAAAATAGCACATTTGTCTTTTTCGATGGGGCCGCGTGGACCCCGCGCTTACGGTCTCCGTCCCCGATTATGGCTCCTGCTTTAGGTTTTCCGGGCACAATTTTTCTTCTTTCCGGCATTAGCACCAATCCAGAGGGCTTCCGTTTTCTTGTTATTTAATTTAAGGCCAGATAACAGTTGAAAGTTATCCAACATATGCAGAGAAGCGATAAGGGATTCCAAGGAACCATCAAGTATTAAAGTGGTGTCATCCGCATACTGACTAATTTTTATTTCATTTCCATTCACAAAAATGCCTTTCACATTTTGGTTTTTCCTTATCGCATCTGCTAGAACCTCGACACAGAGAATAAAAAGATAGGGAGAAAGTGGGAAGCCCTGCCTCACTCCTCTTTCTAGTTTGAACCAGTCGCTGGTCCATCCGTTATTAAGAATACAGCTTTCTGTGTTGTGGTAGCACACTTTAATCCAATTATTATTAATGATTGTCCAAAATTGTAATATCTAAATGTTTTTTGAATGAAAGGCCACTCTACTGTATCAAAGGCTTTTTCAAAATCGAGTAAAAGTAAAAGTCCGGGGACTTTGCTGGCCGTTGTATAGTGGATTACGCTATCGATGAGTTTGATATTCTCCCCGATAAACCTATCTTTAAGGAATCCAGCTTGATCGTTATCTATAAGGTTCGGCAGAGCGTTTTTCAGTCTGTTCGCGATAGCTTTGGTCGCAATTTTGTAGTCACAGTTTAAAAGGGTTATAGGTCTCCAGTTCTTAATAAAGTAAGGTACTGTATCCTTTTTTGGAATTAATTTAATAATTCCACGTCTCTGGGTTACCGAAAATTGACCCGTCTGATATGCAAAGTTAATCGAATTAACAAGGAGGTCCGACAAATCGTTCCAGAAAACTTTATAAAATTCGGCAGGTATTCCGTCTGAGCCAGGTGTTTTATTTGCTTTTGTATTTTTTAATGCTTGTAAACATTCAGCTTTGGTCAGCAGGCCTTCGCATGACATTTGCTCATCTGGGTTCAGAATCTTGGTATTATTCTTATCAAAAAACATGTCATCACCGTAAGTGTCGTTGATATTCATTTGAGAGCTGTATAAAGTTTTGTAAAAGGATTCGCACTGATTTAGGATTTCTTTGTCTGAATTTACTGTTTCGTCATCATTGGTTTTTAGCTGACTTATTACTCCCTGTTTGTAGTGCCTTTTTTCCATGTTAAGAAAATACTTGTATTTCTTTCTCCCTCATTGTACCATCTACATTTCGATCTTAAAATTGCACCTTTGGTGCGGTACTCGATTATATTTTCCAGCTCTGCCTTTTTTCTTTCTAATTCTAATTGTTTGACACCTTCGTTGTCGCTTGTTGTTTCTATCTGTAATTGCAGGTTGTTAATTGCTTTTTCAAGATCTTCTTCCCGTTTTAAAATTTTAGCCTTTTTGGCTGCTGCGTATTTTAACGATTGTTCTCGGGATTTCATTTTTATCATTTCCCACAATAGCGCATGGTTCATAGTGTCATCATTTTGATATTCTTCTTTAACAGCTTGAATTGTTGATTTTATCTGGTTAACGTATTCAATTTCGGTCAGAAAAGAAGTATTGAGTTTCCAAAAGCCTGGTCCTCTTGGATTCGATTGAACAGTTATACTGATATCGATCATTGAGTGGTCGGTTTTATATCCTGTTGAAATATCGGCGTGCGTAACATTGCACATTAAGCTTTGGCTAACAAGGAAGAAGTCTAGTCGGCATTGAATTTCGGGTTTTCGGCGGCGCCAGGTATATCTTAAGGAATCAGGGTGCAGCACCCTCCAAGCATCAATCAGATCTAAATTCTCCATGAACTCCTGTACAACTTTAAATGAATTATTGTGTTTTTTCGCGACACCACCTTTCTTGTCTTTTTTTAGATTGATTAAGCACTAAATTGAAATCTCCCCCAATAACTACTTCTTCACATTGAAAATCTAATAAATGCTCAAAGAAACCTTCGAAGAAAACCGCGTCATCGTTAATTGTTGGGAGCATACCTGGTGGCGAGCGTTAAATACTTTTCGTTGGTTTGGATGTCGCAAATAATAAATCGTCCGTTCGGATCACAATATACCGCTTCATTTCGAAATCAAATGTATTATTGAATAAAATTGCAACTCCTGCTTTAGCGCCTGTGCAACAACTGAAATATGATTTGTATGCCCACTCTGCCGACCACAACATGGACGTGTTCTCGCAACAATGGACTTCCTGTAGAAAATAAATAGAGTTGTTTTTTGCCCTGAGCCAAGAAAATACCTCTCTTCTCTTTAGCATGTCTCCCAAGCCTCTTACGTTAAGTGAACATATTTTAAGAGGCATGTAAGGAGTCTAGAAATAAAGATTGTTTCTGGGAGCAGCTTCAGTGTCACGACCGTGTAGTAAATAGTGCGAAAGTTTGGGTTAAATGATTCTTTATGGTAACCCTTAAATAAGCTTGTTCCCCTTTATAAACGGGGGCTTCCAAAACTTGGTAAATGTAGCCTTTCCTTGAGGGTAATTGACAAGGCAGCTGAAAGCTTGAAACAAAGGAGCTAGTGGTGCTGCAGTGGCGCAAAAATTATTACATATATACAAAGAAAAATACAAAAAAGAAATACATCGGACAATACATAACATTAAACGCGTTAAAATCTATTTCTTTAGCACTATTGTGCCCAATGGGATCTTGTTTCCCACCCTAAGGTAAAATAAACTTATTAATATGCGCATTGGGTTCCAAAAAAAAAAACGAATAATTATCTCCATGTTTCAGAGATGTCCTAAGAAAGTGGTTGCTTTAGAAAATCTGGGATGTTATTAAAGTCATACTTCTGATTGTCAATAATCAAATACCTTCCGAAGACTTTGACGTTGTCCATTCCTAAGTCTTCTCTTGCTTTGGTCACTTTTATTAAGACTTTCCTCTCTTCTTGAATATATAGCGCGTGCGAAGTCTTCTGTTATGTAAGCATCTGTGTGGACATTAGATTGTTTGATTTTGTCTCGTTTCGCCCATACGGCGTTTCTGTCTTCGCGGCTTACAAAACGTACTATGATCGGCCTTGTTCTTTCCTGCACTTTTTTCCCAACGCGGTGGACAGCGTGGAACTTTGTCGAGGAAGCGTCCAGCTTCATATCTTTTTGTAAGATATCGCAGATCAAAGCCTTGCAATCTTCTCCCTCCGTTTCTTTAATGTTGTTGAATCGTAGATTCTCTCGTCTCGTGTATTGCTCTAGTTGGGTGTTTCTTTCGGTTTCTAGTTTTAGTTTCTTTTCCAGTTTAAGAATTCTGTCATTAAGGGCTTTCATGCTGTTAGTGTTAGCATCGGAAACTTTCTTGACGGTTTCTTTCAGTGACTCTACATCATCTTGAGTGCTAGTCAGACTTTTTTCAACGTGTTTGATAGTGCTTTTCACGCCGTCAATTTCTTTTTTAAATTCGTGTCGAAGTTTATCCATATCCGCATGGATCCCAGCAAAGCCTTCTGTTACAACTTTCTTAAATTCTTGCCATAGATGTAAACTGCCTGGTGTCAGCATCGGTCTTCTTCGTCGTCTTCTCCGATCGATGAGCTCGAAGAACCTTTTATTGTTCTCTTTTTACCTCTGCCCATCTGTTTGAAAGTAAACACTTTAAAGCTGGTTGGCCTAATCCAACGCGCAGACTATAAAAAACATACTTAGACCAAGGAAACAGATCGTTCGGCACAGAGCGCTTAATGTCTGCGTCCGTTCGCCATGATGCCGGGCCCAGTCGCGGGACGGCCAAATTTACAACTTGTAGTAAACGGCTTGGAAAGTGAAATTTCACTTAAAAATTTACAGTTTTAATCGTATAGGCATGCTTTTTGGCCATTTTAATGCCAAAACATGATCAACGACCTCTCTTGAGCCACGAAAACCTCTTTTGACACAAAAGAGGCATGAAGAAATGCCCTCGTGGGGATTATTTTCAACGATCTTAAAAATCAAAGGCTCTTTTTTACATGGATCATGGCATGTAGGGGAAAATGTACTACTTCCGAGCAGGTATCCCCTCTCGTTGGGCATGTAACGCATTTTTTCATGCCTCTCTAAACCCAAAACTGTTGGAAGCAAACTTAAGAGGAGTTCATTGAGGAAAAAATTTGGTAGGGCATGTTTCGGAAAAGTTCATGCCCGGGATGCTCTTTTTCTCAGGGACAATCCGTACCGAGCGACCGGGAGAAGACTGGGTTTGAGACGAAAACAAAAGTCATGCCGGGCATGAAATTTCGATTTTCATGCCCGGCATGAAAATCGAAATCTCATGCCCAGCATGACTTTTTTTCTCGTCTCAACCCAGTCTTCTCTCGGTCGAGCCAGATTTCATGCCCGGCATGAAATCTGGCTCTACATGCCCGGCATGAAAATTGGGTTTTCATGCCCGGCATGAAAATCGACTTTGTATGGCCAGTATGAAAATTGACTCCACATGCTGGGCATGAAAACCAACTTGAAAATTGCCTGGTCTTTAAGTAAATTTTGAGTTGACACGCTCAGTGGGTATAAAGTCAGTTTTCTATTCAGGTTGAAACGGCATTTCCTTCTCCACCGTCGTATCTAAATCGAAAGAAATTTGCTGACAATGAAGGATTATAAAAAATCCAGTGTTTATCAAAAGTGTAAACAATGAGATGACCCTTGGTTGACTCCTACAAATGAGCTGAATTCTTCAAACACCCATCCCCACAGTGACAAATTGTCTCTTCCAGAACCTTTACTGGCCCAAGTACTAACAATACTCAAAGTGCCAAAACGTGGACGCAACAGGGGGTAGTTAGAAATCCTTTATTATTGATTTGTTGCGGTCCAATGAAATGCTTATACAACATACCATATCCTACACATACGTCTCCTTAGAGTGTCCTCAACGATAAAAATAAGATTATCAACCTTTTCATAAGAAAGCAGAACAATTAAGAGCCCTTTACTTTAACTCGATGACCAATACCAAAAGAAGTTAGTAGTCTACTGGCAATCTATTGCTATCCACTTTCTGGGGAAAATAAGCTGCATGTGGTCTCAAGCTCAGCATAATCAACACAACTCAATTTCCCAATTTTTTACTGTTTCCTTATTTAACCTCTGATGGTTAAGAATTAACTAGTCATTTTTCATACAGGGCAGTGAGTACAGATGTAATATCGTATAATTTACACTAATCAACATCAGGCTAAGTGCATTTATTCTAAGTTCACTATTCACATCCCAGGAGGAGGGGGGTACTCCTAGGAATTTTTTGTGGGGGTGTGCTGCCAAGTTCTCCAGTGTAACTTTCCAATACATGTTTTTAGCCCTAACCTCTGAATCCATACCCATTTTCAGATCTGGTACCCAAATCAGACTTTCAGACCAAAACAGTCAAAATCCATACCATTTTCAAACCAAAAAGCCATACCCCTTGGGGTAGCAGATATCTATATAGCTTATACAGGGGGGGGTACCCTCTGTCCCCCTGGCCGGTTGGGAATCAATTGCCCCTATTTTAAAAGTAACACCTTCCCTATAGACTTATTTATTGAAAGGAACAGGGAGGTTGGAGGCAGACTGTGGTGATGGGGGGGGGGGGGGGGGAGATGCTGTGATAAATTTCAAATCTTCCAAATAAGCATCAATGTTTCCCCTGAACCCTTGAAAGTAGTAAAGACAGTTAATTTGGTTTGGCTCATGTGGATGGATGCCAAAGAGGACTATGAGGGGAAAACATTTTTCAGTGGGTCATTGCATGCAGGATGGGATATGTGACCAAGACAAAATATTCCATGTCAGTCTCCTTTGCAAACGGTGTAATTTGGACATCATGACTGTCTGTGAGGTCAAAATGGCTAAGTATGGTGTGATAACATGGCACCATTCTTGTAAAATTACATGTTTAAAAGGCCAGATTTAACCACTTTGATCTCCCCAACACAAAAATTAATTTTCACCAGAAATCCCCTTTCCCCCAATTAAAAACCATCTGATGGAAACAGACCATCATGGTCAGGAAACAGACTATGTCAGGACCTGGTTGTTTAAAGCAAGGTGGATTGCAGTAAATTATTTTCACTTAACAGTTTGACGCTGGCTACTTTAAATTGCCACATGAAGTTAGCAGCGGTAACGCTTTTTAACATCAAGAGAATCAGAAAGCCTGGACAAAATTTAACCCAAGGTTAGCGCTAATCGGCTTTCGAACAACCGGGCCCTCATTCCCATTTTAATTAACAAGTGTCCATTTTAATTATGGGCAAAAAAAAATATATCAATAAATATATTTCTACTTTTTCCACCAAATGCTTAATCCACTTTAAGGAGTTACTCTAAATTCATTTTCCATTTTCCTTTTCAATGTCTGTGTTCTTGCTTGTCCTGTTTTTTGTCTCCACCCAGGAGAATTTCCACTTCACCAGGAATTCTTTCTTCAGCTGAAAACAAGAAATTGAACTTCAGGATAAATGACAACTATGTTATGACTGTTGTGGTAGCACTTAATAACACACAGAGGGCTTCCCTGGTGTTATCACACCAGGGGTTAACTGAATGGAATCACCTTAGTATCAATTGTAAAATTAATACACATACTAACATCTTGCAGAACAACTCTTGCAATCTATTGACCACTTCATATTTTTCAGTGTCTGTGGCCTGTTACAGGCGTCATATATTTGTGAGAAGCAAAGTAAAGAAAGTTGATCAAACATAAAAGTCATAGTCTTGATGTTGAACAAAATTCTCCCAAGTGGTACCTTAGATGTATGGAGAACATGCATGCCTGTTGATCTTGGGGCCAATAAGTGGGTTAAATAGTGCACACAAAGGGAGTTTGTAGCACTCCTAGGTTATGATCAGGATACCTGAAGTAACTAAAAATAAATAATGCTTCCCATTGTTTGATTTTTATTTTGCCGCAGGGACAGGTTGTAAAAACAATGCATAGTAAGCAGAGATTTTTTGTCAATTTTCTTTGAAATAGCAGATGATGTCACACAGAAGGAATTGTCATTCTGACCTATCTCCACCCCATGTCTTACCAATTAAAATTGTAAGCTCTCTCCTCAAGCGTATTCCAACCTAAAAGAAAGAATTTACCTACTTACAGTTCTATGATTTATCCTCTCCTTGATAACCCTCTTTGCTGGCCCTTCTCCCTTTTGGAGTGACAAATATTCTCGTCTTTTTTAGCCATTAAGTCCAGGTACTGGCCTGAATAAACCTAAAAATATTTAAGTGAAACTAAACTATAATTAATGCAACCCTCAACAGAGTTATGCTAGTCTGATCATGTAGTACAATTCTTTAGGTTGTTCTTGTTAAACAATAATGAATGACCTGATTAAGGCAATATAATTTTCACTTTCACTGAGACGAAAAAAACAATAGTCACCTGAATTTTAGGATCGGGAAAACAAGGTTGCCACTCATCAGAAAAAAATCTTCCCTGAAATTTCCCGATTTTCTATTAACCACAATCCAGTTTTCAGTGATCATGAATGACAAAAACTATTTGAAACGATGTTGCCCTTCCAACATGAATAAAACTTTGTCACGTCTGTTGACGAGCTAAGTAAAACTAAAATTCTTTGAGTTTGACTAATATCACGGCTTGATGCAAAGTCATAGTGAGCTTTACATTTAAATGCTTTACATTTATCTGAGCTTAAAAAAAAATCTGTTTTTCGCTTAAACTGAAATGAATTGTGTGTGTAAAACAGGAGGTCAAAGTTAGCGACCAAAAGCAAACAACGGAGAAATAACATATTCCTGTTAAGTATGAGCTGCAAGTATAAAGTGAAACCGAAGCCAATAAGCTGAGTATGCAGCTGCATATGTGTCATAATATCGCTGGTTTAACTACAAGACTAGTGACCAACAGAAAACAAACAATCAAACGAAAAGAAAGAGATAAACGTTTCCATAATAACCATTATTTGGAAACGTTTTGTACACATTGTTGATGGAAATAAAAAACAGTCTTCGCCGCGAAGACGAAGAAGAGCAAGTGTTAAAGATTATGTACTTACCGGGGAAATAAACCGCCACCGGACACTCACAGGAGGTTATATAGCTTCTCAATAACACCATTTGCGTATCTGCAGAACGAAGATGAACCAGCTGGAAATAGGTGAGACTGAAATGCCAAAGAAGCGATTACGCCAACATGAAGCAAGTGACGCCACAAATATACGCCACAAAAATTCGCCCATTTTCCGACAGCACTTCGGCCGCTTTGCTTGCCGACAAAGTCCTATACTAAAACTAAAACACTTTGACGCTCGAATATTCGGGTCTCTTCGGCTGATGCGAATTCATACGCTGACGTTTTCTCGCTTTTGAACACGCAATTTATCGTCAGCAAGGTGAAAAAGTTTCGTGAGCAAAAGAGCAAAACAAGAATGCATCCCAGGCGCAAAGAAATGTTGCTCGACGTTTTCAGTCTTCCTTCCCGTTTAACTAACTGGTAAGTTTGTTTACATTGTTTTTACCGCTGTGTATGTTTCTCCACAGGCAGCCCAAATTGGCAGTATGTGTACTAAGGAGATTTCATTGACAGTCTAAATATAAGCTTAATAAACGAACAAGTTGAAATGAAAACACAAATAAAGAAACGTGTAAATAAAACATTGCTTACGTTTTATTTGTTGTTGCTTGATGTGTATTGACTGTCCTGGGAGCTATTTACACAAGTTTTAAATGTCGCTGTCCTTTAAGCTTATATAGCGAAGCAAGGCTGGCGGGTGAGAAACGAAGAGACTTTTCAACGAAGCTCGACAAAAGCACTCAAAATACTCCCACCTCCACAAAATCCGAACCAGTACAGCCCCGCTTGCAATACTTTCCGAAAGTTTTCTCTTCGGAGTCAAAAGTTCACTATAAGTGGGCAAAAATCTCGCCGTTTTCGCCACAAAAGCGGCCTTTTGTCTTTCGTCTTATCCGCTCGCCGATCGCTGCCGACACGGGTACGCGCCATCGTAACAAAATTGCTCCCGACCCTGGGTAGGCTTCGTTAATTCGACCCAGCGAAAACTGCTCCCGTGTCGGGGCATAGAGAGTTTAGAATTTAACCCCGCGCACAGACGAAGCACGTGAAACAGGTCAAGGTTACAGAGTTGGCGCGAACTCGGCGCGAAAACATTTTTTGCCGGCTTGAAGGAAAAAAATTTTTGCTTCGTGCGGTGCTCTTTTATCGTGGTTGGTAGTGTTCATTTTCTTCTCTTGTGCGGCCCTGAAAATTGTTGCTACGTAACAGTTCTACTAGGAGCTAACTCTAAACTCTCTAGGCCCCCACACGGGAGCAGTTTTGGCTGGGTCAAATTAACGAAGCCTACCCGGGGTCGGGAGCAATTTTGTTACGATGGCGCGTACCCGTGTCGGCAGCGATCGGCGAGCGGATAAGACGAAAGACAAAAGGCCGCTTTTGTGGCGAAAACAGCGAGATTTTTGCCCACTTATTGTGAACTTTTGACTCCGAAGAGAAACCTTTAGGAAAGTAATGCAAGCGGGACCGTACTGGTTCGGATTTTGTGGAGGTGGGAGTATTTTGAGTGCTTTTGTCGAGCTTCGTTGAAAAGTCTCTTCGTTTCTCACCCACCAGCCTTGCTTCGCTATATAAAGGACAGAACATACGGTACTAATCAGCGAAATTTAAAACTTGTGTAAATAGCTCCCAGGACAGTCAAGACACATCAAGCAACAACAAATAAAACGTAAGCAATGTTTTATTTACAAGTTTCTTTATTTGTGTTTTCATTTCAACTTGTTCGTTTACTATATTTAGACTGTCAATGAAATCTTCTTGTACACATACTGCCAATTTGGGCTGCCTGTGGTTTCTCACGCAACGTCAATTGAAATTTCAACTACGGAGTTCACATCAAAATGACCGATATGTAAGCTAATAAGTTTCTAATCAGCGTTCTAGCTCCGTGGACGCAAATTTTCTTACTTCTAATTTGTTTTGTATATACAGGATTTGCAATAAATGTGTTGGCAGATGGATGGCAGATGTATGGATCCCACAGACTTTGCAATCGACGGTAAAGATATTCTACCAGGACCTGCCGAATAATTCAAGACATTTAAAAGTAAGTTGAAACGATTTTTTAAAGAATGACAATAGGAACAAATCAATATCAAATCTGAGTCCACCGTTCGGCATTTACCTGATTGTCTGTCAAAACGGCAATGTGCCAAAACAACCGAAAAAATGCTTAAGCAATAAGCTGTGGTGACAATCCGTAGCTTCCTGTAAAGTAGTTCCGTTGTTGTTTTTGTAAACCATGGACAGAATAAACCAAAAAAATCACTGACTATATAAAAGACTTCGCTGGCCATTTTGTCAAAAAGGAAACCCTGGAGGAACCGCTGGGTATGATTTCTGCCTTTGCTGGCTCAACACGGGAAGGAAATTTAGGATTGGCATCGCGAAAGCCAGTTTTCGGATTTTGAATCACTCGGGTATTTATTAGCGACCTTCAGATCTGACTACGAATACGAGATTGAGTACGAGTACGACTTTCACATTTCAAAACCGTTACGTTCTCAAAGCCCTCGTTCCTCCCTGTTGCTGACCAGCGGAGGAGAATGCTAAGTGAACGATATTCACAGGACTGATTACAAAAGCGCGCGACAAGGAATTCAAGTCGAACTCAATCTCGTACTCGTAGTCCGATCTGAAGGTCGCTATTATCTGTTATTATACGGACAGGATAATTGCTGAAACGATAACAGTTTGCCTTATGAAATACCAGATATGCTCCTGGAAATACCTAATACAGCGTATGTCTTTAAAAGTAAACACAACCCTAATTCAAGGAAGGAGTCCATGGTTCCCACTGCTGTAGTTGTTGCTTATCGGAAGTTAAAAACAATGGAAAATTTCACCGCCTAAAAGTGGACACTTACGGAGGTGGTCGCTTGCGGCAGCTATGGTGAAATGACTGGGGGAATTTAGCCGGTCTCTGTTAGGGGAGGTGGTCGTCGCACTGGGAGGTTCGACTGTATATACTTCACCCTGGGCTTATGTCAACTGTGCATGTATTTGTTCTTTTCTTTAATATATCTCTCTCTTCACTTTGCAGTCGAAGACGTCCAAGCCCAATACAACGTTATGGAATAGGAGGACAGCGTCAATGTTGTCCGCACAGAAGCTTTTGTCATAACACGAGTGCAGTGAGTGTGCGAATGAGTGTGTTGGTGGGTGGTGGTTGATTTAGTAACTGAGCCGAGCATTAGTGATCAAAGAAGTGCATTATCGGTAGTGTCAATTCTAAGAATGTTTTCATAAGCTATTGATACCAATGCAATCAAAAATTGATAAAGGCGGGGGGGAGGAGGGGACCGAATGGTCGACTAAAGAGTATTATACTGTGAACTTCAGGAACAAAACCTAGCAAATAAAAGTTTACAAATTTTCTCGACAGAATTTGTTTATTCAGTGGTTTAGAAGATTGCAATGAGATCACCAGTCTCTGAAAATCTGATCCAGCCGAAGATTGCATGACACAATCCGAGCGCCATTTAATGAACTTACCGACAGGAAACGTCCAAATTTTCAACTGCAGATAAGGCAAGGACTAAATTTCAAGCCCCGCATGGAATTGGTTGAGATCTAAATTCATGCCCGGCCAGAATAGGCCAATATTTTCATGGCCGGCGTGAAAATTAGGTTTCCACCGATTTCATGCCCGGCATGAAATTTAGATTTTCATGCCGGGCATGAAATGCAACCTCGTTTCCGTGCAGTAGCCTCGATATCACCCGTTTTCATGCCGGGCATGAAACGGGCATGAAATGCAACCTCGTTTCCGTACAGTAGCCTCGATATCATCCGATTTCATGCCCTGCATATGAAATTTAGATTTTCATGCAGGGCATGAAATTCAACCTCGTTTCCATGAACCAGCCTCGATATCATCCTTGGCAAGAGTTGAAACTTTCGGGCTGCAGGGCATGTGCCGAGTTTTTTCATGCCCTGGAGATGAGATTTTTTAAAATGGCGCACTGCCTGGACTTTTTAATGCCCAGGGTATGGCAATTCGAGAATTTTGGAAAATATGACGATTGGAACAGATTTTTGCTTGAATTTAGCATGAAGAGATAAATTTCATGTCAAAACCATTGTTTTACCATTTTTTCATTGAAATTTCACTTTCCAAGCCGTTAGTATCAGATATTTGCCGCCTTTGAACATTTGTAACTACCCTCGAAATTGACGGAGCTGTAACGACCGTAAAAAAAATTCGAAAACTTCGTAGTTACAAACCCTTTTAATCAAAATATGCAGTTTTTCTCGGAATTACAAGCCATCTGAGAAAACGATTTGTGACAGATTACTTAACCTCATAACGTCTACAGTGTTCCGATTCTATGAATTATAAGGGATCACTTTTCTCTATACTTCAAGGAAATGACATAGCCATGGACCAAATATTCGTTGTCAAATCCGAGAAATTGAGCCGTTCGGAGCCGCAGTCAGGTTCAAAGGTCGGCCAAAATGCCGCGGAATTTTTAAAAAATAACTTTAACCGTGTTTGCCCCCAGCTGAGATGGGCAAAAGATAGCGAGTCAAAAGACAGTCTTTAGGTCGCACTAGCAAAAACTATGTGGTGACAGATTTTTTTGGTAAAACAAACAGTTTTTTTACAGACTGAATGTACACCCACGTACTGAAATAAAAAGCCTGTGAATAATTAATTATTTACAACAAGTTATTTCACCAGGATTTTTTAAGTACAAGGGAATGTTAGCTTTACGCTTTAAAAGTCAATTCACCACGTAGCCACTAGTTTTATGAATATTGATCACCGCGTATCCGAGAATCTGCTAATGACGCCTTACGCTTTAAAAGTCAGTTCACCGCGTAGCCGCGAAGCCACTAGTTTGATGAATACTTTTCACCGGGTATCCGCATAGCCACTAGTTCACCGCGTAGCCACGTATCCGCGTATCCAGTTCTTATCGGTGATATCCTCGTATCCAGTTCCTATCGGACATATCCTCATATCCGCGTATCCAGCCAGGTTAGGGAATAGCTTCAAAGTGGCAGGGTATTCTGCAGTTAAGCCGAAATGTTAACAAAAAAAAATTCAAGTAGGTCGAAAATTCCCCCCCCCCCCCCATAACTTTTCTTAAAATCCGTCCCCTAACTGGCTCCTCATAATGAACCATACTGCCCCAACAGGAACACATTTCTAATCCCTCAATTTTAATTATTTCTCATCAAGTGCAACACAACACGGCACTCACTTAAACGAAACATCATGGTTCTTGAGTCGCCCAGACGCACACGATGGAGAAAAAAAAATAACTGTAGCCATTACAAAGTCATAGCTTCGATTACCCAAGGAATCTTTCACATTGAAAAGAAGATTGACTTAATGAATCCTATTATCAGCCTAAAAGCCTCGGTTTGCGAAACGAAGAAGGTAGTGAAGAAAGTTGTACAAACTCCCCAAAGTCTAGTGTTTAGTGATGTCTTTGTAAGTCAATCTCATTAACGGTCCAGTTAACTTTGAGTGACAAGAAACTCCCAATTGTTATCCAGCTACATGGGCAAAGTTCACTTGCATAAATATCTGTTTTTGTGACCGAGATTAGGGATTTAAGTTCCCGTTGGGACATTTTCGATCTTTAGAAAACGCCAACAGAAGCAGAAAAGCCCGACCGAGAATGGGACATTAACCATCGAAGGTTTCACGGAGCAGATTGAACATTTGCAAGGCAGTGACAATAATGAAACGATTGAGCAACTGGCACTTATTCAACAAATGGTGGCCACTAAGCATGAAACAAAGACAAATGAAACGAGAGCAGAGGTCACTAACCACAATGCAAGTTGTTGTTCCATGTTTCTATAGGAAAAAGAAAAGAAAACATTGCCGCAAGGACGTAAATATCCTTTCAAACTGCTGATAATTTACTTTAAACTAATATATTTCACAAAACCAACGTTGAAGCCAAAGTGAAGCACCAACTGACTTTGCGGCCCATCTGCAGCCCTGATATCCACAAAGTCACCTTTGACACCAGAAAGCTGGAAGTATTACAGATCAATTCTCCCTACCGTTCAGGACACCTTTCTTTTCATGAAGGTTGTGAGATTTTAGAGGTGTAGCAACACTCTTAGTAATGCCACCTGTCGCTGGAGACTAAGTGAAATAGGAAAGTCTTATTAAAATTAAATGGGCATATTGTTTAATGGCTTTCTAGTCTGCTGTACAAATTAAAATAACATTTTGGTGGCGTAAGTAATCAGTCGTTGGAGGGTTAACCCTTTAAGCCCCAATAGTGACAAGCATCTAATTTCTCCTCACACATTTCACTACTTCACCAGTCATACAGATCATGAGAATTAAGAAAATAATCTCCAAAGTCAAAATGTCTTGGTGTTTGATCAAATTATTCCAATAAGTACTATAAGAAATGAGGAGAACATACCTGTTTATATTGGAGCTTAAACTTTTTGATCAGTTTAACGCTTTACCCCTGATGAGTTGACAGTTGTCGGCTATAACAAAAACTGTCATTCATCGACCGAGTTGAGTTTTTAAACAGAAGCTCTTTGGCAGTTAAGTCAAACAATTTATTGTCGCAAATTTATTAAGAAACAGCAGGTGATTCTTAAAAAAGCTATGATGCGATGCTGGTTAATGGGGGCAAAGTTAATGCTGTGGCAGACATGCACAGCACCCATAGCGGTAAAAAAGGCCTTAAACCGTATTTGCTCAGAACGGTACATAAGAGTTAAAAAGCTTATGATTCTCCATACTGTTTATCGTATCTTACTTTTTATGCATTTTTTTAAAGAATCTATTTGTGTTTCAAGACATTAACGTTCCTCCATCACCTGTCTCTTGATAAATTAGTTATTTCCTTATTTGGCTAGTCAATAATGAAGACAAAAATAATAATAATTAAAAAAAGAGATTTTCATTGGTTTGAGGGGTGGGGTGGGGCTGGGGGGGGGGGGCAAAAATGGCCAAAGTTTCAACAAATGTATAAGATTTTTGCCGCCTTTGAACCTCTGTAACTCCCCTCAAAATTGACGGAGTTATAACGACCATATACAAAATTCTAAAACTTCGTGGTTACAAACCCTTTTAATTTGCAAGTTTTCTCGTCATTACAAGCCACATGAGAAAACGATTTGTGACAGATTACTAAACATCATAACATCTACAGTGCTCCGACTCTGTGAATTATGTAAGGGATGTACTATAAATTAAAACTTTTCTCTATACTTCAAGGAAATAATATAACCATGGAACAAATATTCGTTGCCAAATCCGGGAAATTTGAGCCGGTCGGAGCTGCAGTCAGGTTCAAAGGTCGGCCAAAATGCCACCGAATTAAAAAAAAAAAAACTTTAGCCGTCTTTGCCCCCAGCTGAGATGGGCAAAAGATAGCGAGTCAAAATACAGCCTTTAGGTCGCAATAGCAAATACTATGTGGTGACAGATTTTTTTGGTACGTAAAACAAACAGTTTTTTACGCCATTGGAAACCGTGATAAAGTCTATGTATTCAAGACAAGTCCCGTCTTAGATAGCGCGCTCCACGGAGATAAATAGTGTTTCAACTAGGAACGCTGAGAAATGTATACCTACGTACTGAAATAAAAAGCCTGTAAATAAGTAACTATTTACAACAGAACGCCCCACTCTCAAGTTATTTCACCAGGGATTTTTTTATTACAAGGTCAGCTTTTTTTTTTGTTTTTAGTAGACATTTACCGAGGTCTATTATTAAGATGCCCGAATCTGATTAGCTTGACCCTTTAAACCCCAATAGAAATCAGCATCAATTTTCTCCTTCTGATATTAAAGCACAATTTAAAGCATACAGGTGATGAGAATTAAGATGAACTCTTTTGATATTTGAACTTAATGTGGTTTTAGTTAACCCGTGAAACAATATCTAACAATTAGTGTCTAAAAGTAAAAATTGAGCAAAATAAAACTTATTTGTTTGTGATTTTCTTGGAAAGAAAACCTGAATGCCGTTTTTTTCCGATTGCAATAATTCATTAGTGTACTAAAGCAAGTACAACTGACTCGTTCCCTGAGCCTTGTTGACTATTCGCACAAAGAAAACGTTGTGGCTTTTACTCACGTATGTCGAATAGTACATATGTCCTTCAGATTTGGTACAACACTAGGAAGCTGCCGGCTTATGAAGCAATTTATGGTTCCTAGTAATTTTCAACTTGGAAACGGAAACCTGCTATTCAAACGGCCGCCATCTTTATATTTCGCTCGTTATATTCGACTGCAAAAAAAAAAGCTTTTGATTTCGGAGAACAAAAGGAAAAAAAGGGCAGTCTACCCTTGCCAAGTAGAGCCGTCACATTCTGCCGGAGGTACGAGAAACTCAACCTGAAAGAAGGAACGCTGGAAACGGACAACAATCACGAACGACTTGGCTCCAACAAATTATTACTCAGATAAGAGTCAAGGAAAAATTATGGAACGGGCCTGTCCATACAGTTCTGAGATTCTTTCTGAGCGACCACTCCGCGACCTCTCCTGTCAAGCCATCACTTTGATACAACCCTTCACAGATCAGTTCTCAAAACAAATTGCTACATTGCACACTGTCAGGTTGGAACGGTTGGCATTTAGCAACTGCCTCAAAACGTTCAGTAACTCAGGAATTACGCCGTAGTTTACGTCCTTGGAGGCATCTTGGATCCGCAGTCTTGAATAAATCAAAAGTGTCCAAAACAAATAGAAGGATGCTGAAATGGCCCAGGACTAAATTTCTATAATAGAAGAATTTTTTTCATGAAACAATATGAAATTCAATATTCATGTCATCATTACGATAAAGCTATACGTGTTCCTGGATACATTATGGTCTTCTTCTTCTTCTTCTTCTTCTTCTTCTTCTCTTCTTCTTCTTGTTTTTCTTATACTTGCTCCTCTTCTTGTTCTTCTTCTTCGTGTTGGTGTTCTTGTTCTTGTTTTGCTCGTTCGTGTTGTTGTTGTTGTTGTTAGTAGTAGTAGTAGTAGTAGTTGTTGTTGTTGTTGTTAGTAGTAGTAGTAGTAGTAGTTGTTGTTGTTGTTGTTGTTATTGTTCTTCTTCTTCTTCTTCTTCTTCTTCTTCTTCTTCTTCTCCTTCTCAGTTCTTCCATGCTACGCGCACTCCCCCTCCCCCCTCTGCGAGGCTTCAAGATGTTCTCGGTAACCAACGGTCAACGGTTATCAATACTTCGTCACGCTAAGCAAAATGAAACATAACTAGAGCCTAACTGTGGTTCAGTAGATGTATATTAACCTAAATGTGAAACGAAAAAGTTGAATGAGGTTTAAACTGGCTGGAAATATATAAATAAGGCCCAGTTCAAACGTCTACGTTTACGTGTACCGAACCTAATGCAAATTAACAAACACATTAAGAGTTTTGCTGTTTTGCATTAGGTTCGCCACATGTAAAGTTAGGTAGGTTCGACGTTTGACCTGGGCATAAGCCTCAATAAGCTATATTCTTGCTTGCTAATTGCTTTTACCACTATAGTGCCAAACCAAAACATGTAATGTTCCTAGAAGAGGCTATCCCTTGAAGTAATCAGGAGCAGAGCTGAGATGAACAGCGGAGTCAACGGGTTGTTGCTGGACAATCCTCCTTGGCCAGACTGGTTGCAATTGCAGGCACAGCACTGTCCAACTGTTTGATTGTTTGATTGACCAACTAGGAAGGTAAAACATTAACATACGATTATTCAGGCTCTATAGATGAGTGTTAGTTAAACATTGTAAACTTTGGTTAGACATAAACATTTGCGTGGCGACAGTGAGAGGTTAAAACAGGAACAATGAGAAAAAGCAAACGACAGTGTGCAGGAGTGGCCAAATAACGGTTAGGAGCCGGGACAAAATGGACGAAATGCAGGAATGTCAGGCGATCGAGTAATAACACTTAAGCGATGATGTGTGATGTGATATGTCTGTATTGCATACCTGCTTTAAAGGAGGCCTTGAATCCCTTGTAGCTGGCAGCGGAGTTCTTACCACTGTTAAACTTCACCCAAACCATGTTTCCAGCACTCCGTATCTGCTTTGGCAAACTGTTGCCACAAATACGCTCAGCGAGGATTACTCCGTATTCTCCCTCGATGTCATCTCGGAATGGGCCATCGTCAAAGTACGCTTCGCGAATCTCCACATAGGCGTTTTTGCAACTCTCACTTTGTTCCAGTTCGAATGCCTCGAAGGTAATTTGGACCTGGCGTCCTCCAGAAACTATTAAATACCACTCTTCCTCGTAATCTGCAGGGTAGTTCTTGATGCCAAATTTCCTGGTGCCAAACTCAATTGTTTCATCATCGGATGCACTCAGATAACGTTTTGTGTCAGCTATATATAGAAAGAACGAAATGGCTGATTGATTATTTTTTCATGGAAAAATATGTTTGAATTTTTAGTAGATTTACCCTTGGACTTGCAAGGTGGGGCGGGGGAGGGGTGGAGGAGGTGGATGCCACCCACCCCCATAAGGTTCCGCTAGAATTTTTTGAAGATGATTTTTTTTCAGCACCTGGCATTTTCAGTGGTTGTACGCATATCCCTTAGACACATTTGACAGAAGTTTGGAAAGAATCGGTTGCTATGCATGGTTACGAGATATAACGTCATAAGTAGCAGGCCGAGTCAAGGCATTTTTGAACAAAAACGTGTATTTTCATCTTTTTTAGGTGAAAAAAGCACAAAAAGCAAAGTGTTTAATCTTGTTACAGTCTACATGTCTAGCATCAAAAATGGTCAAACTCAGTCTGCCGTTTCCTAAACATTCTAATTTATGGTAAGGTCCCAGGTGGCGGCTATCTTGGTTGACGTCACATCCCCCAACAGCGCCACAGCCCATTATAATAAAGCCCATCTTGTAGAGCACATCACAGGCTTTCTACTAAAGGCAAAATCGTTTCCAAATATTGCAACATAGCAAAACCCAAGAGGGATGGGGAGGGGGTACATCAACCCCCCATTCCCTTGTACCATGGTGGGGTGTGACTTTGCTTGTAGCCCGAGGGTTAAACCACGAGTCACAAGTAGCACAGTCACATCTTTTCAGTCTCTTTCTCGTGGCACTTTAGTGTTACTGTGGTACTGTTTGTTGACTATATGTTGTAAAATTTGGTTCAAACATTTGAGTCTGTGGATTGAAATCAAAGCCAGAGCACTTAGGTTAAGTTTACGCTGGAGCAAAAGTCACCGGATTCATCATGAATCCGGTGATTTTTGGCACAGGATTCGTTTTTGCGTTTACACACAAAGAGACGAATCCGGTGCCAAAAATCACCGGATTCATCACGAATCCGAACACTTTGAATGCAACCAAAGAAGCAGATACTTTGAATCCGAATACTTTCAAATCCGGAATCTTTCGTTGTGTAAATGGTTTTTTTTAGTGAATCCGAAGACTTTCTACAGCTTTTACGGCCTTCGTGTCTTGATATCATACATCTTATTAGCAAGTTTTTCCCGATGTAAGAACTAATAGCTCCACAGAAACTGACTTCGACTTTATTTAGTATGTTGGTTGATGAACTGGATCGCCCACTGAGTGACGAATATCAGTTTGTTGTTGTTTCTAAATCTTATTCCGACCTTTTGTTTTTGTTTTCAATGGAAGCTGAAATGAGCAAAAGAAGTTTCCCTCTACTTTATCTAATTCACACTTTTAGTCAGAATCTGAACAATATTTATCCCAATTATGTCTACGATCGCTCTGTTAGAAGCAATCACCCACCTCCGGATTCGTAGTGTAGTGTAAACTACTAGGAATCCGAATCAGTCTGTAACGTAAACGCTTCACGAATACGGACACCCAAGATGCGATGAATCCGGAGACAGTTACGAATCCGGATACTTTTGCTCTAGTGTAAACTTAGCCTTAGGCAGTACTTTTTCTGTTGTATTGTTTGGTGGTTGCGTTCTAACATTGGACGCTGTGAGTGAAATCATAAATTGAAGACAAACAACACTGTCCACTACATGATTTGTTTTGAATTTTGAATTTGGCTTTAACATTTTGTATTTAGAGGAAGACTGGAGCCGTGACTTACATGAATCGCTCTTGGCGACAAAAGTAAAGTTGAATCCTTTGTAATTTACGTTACCATCCGAAGAGAACCGTACGTAGACTTCCTTTGTACTGAGTTTGTTGTTTGGATCACCGTCGACCATGCGCAGAAAATCCAAATACGAGGAGGTTTGTCTGCCACATTCTTTTTTCTCTGTCCATCTCGGGGTATCAAAGGAACTGTCATTGAATGCGAAGGTAAGGCTGTCGCATTCGCAATCGTCGCATTGTTCTATATCAAGCCTGGAACCAAAAAGCGACAACAACAACAACAACAATAACAACCTAGTAAGGCTATTAAAGCGCACTCGGCTTAAAATTTCAGGGATATTTGACTGCAAATTCTCTAGCCCTGATGGGGTAAGACGGTTAGGACTGGACCTAAGAAGGATGTTATTGTTTATTAAGTTCAGACTAACGAGAGACTACCCTGTGAGAGGGCTTACGTTTGGGGCGCCAAGGTTACTCCGGACCTTCGTCCATTTTAAAGGAAAACACGGCAAACTATATATCGTTGGAAAGGTTACTAAATGTAAATTTTGGAAAAAAATATAAATTGCCGGTTTTTCCAATTCCACAAAAGAAAATTCCAAACAACCGCGAAAATGACCATGCGTCAGAGTATCAAATCCAAGTGCATTGTCAAAATAACTGTACAAATAACTGACAAAGGATCAATCATCGAAAGTGTGTGAGCATTTTTCGATATTCTGACTAGTTATTTTTTAATTAACCTGTCATGTTCGAGCAACAAAGAACAGGCGATGCAGCATTGCGTTGAAGATCGCCACGGGTGAAATATTGTTAATTTACAGAAATCCCCGACACACTTTGGTTTCCAACATTTATGGAATATTCAGGCCAACTTTTACAGAAATCCGCCGAATTTTGATACCCTATTAATTTATTTCTTCGATTGAGTGACGCATGGTCATTTTCGCGGTTGTTTTGTAATTTTATTTTGTGGAATTAAAAAAAGCGGCAATTCATATTTTTTCCATAAATCTACATTTCTTAACCTTTCCAACGATATATAATTTGTCATGTTTTCCTTTAAAATGGCACGCATACGAATGTTCCCGGAGGACTCCTGGAGGACACCCGCGAAGGTCCGGAGTAACCTTAAGTTCCCCGCGCCACACCCCTTCCCCATCACTGGGGCAATCTGTAAAGCGAGAAAATAATATTATCGATGACCATTTTGATCATTATCTTGGAAGATGTCGAAATACGTTTATACGTTAATTTTGTTTTAAGAAAGGAATGTTACAGTGTTCAGTGCTTAATCCTCTCCAATAAGCCCTCTTTCCTCGGCCGAACCTGGATAAGCTCCCTCAGTTCATTGCAAAATTACAACTTGACGTGTTAATCAATTAAGCTCACCCACCCATTATGGTATGAAATGCAGTGCTGCCCTTAAGGAGAATATACATGATACAGGTCAAAAACGCCATTATTAAGCTCCAACACACACTAATACGTCTTAGCCAGAAGCAAAGAAACAAATTCCAGTTGAAGGATAACACTATCCAGGTTGTAACAGGAAAAGTACAGAATTTTAAACAGAGTGCAAAAACTCATGGCATGCAGCCATGACCGGCGCTTGCACAAACGCTTTTTTTAACCTTTTTAAAGCACTACATGAGCTATTACCATTGAACCTTAGTGAACTAATCAGTGTCCATCGTAAAACCTCTAATTAATGACAGTCTTCTCCTTGAAGGTCCCAGCAGGAAAACGCTGCCCACACTTCCCGGGACACTGGCGTTGGAGCTACACGGAATAGCTTTGCTGTCCAAATACGTGAAACTTGATTACTTGACCTTTTTAAACAGAAATTAAAAACTCATCTTTTTTGGGTACCTATTAAACATTTTCAGTCATATTTTTATTCTTGTTCCTATGCTTGTGTGTTTTTTAATGGTCATACTGAGTTTTCTCCTTTTTAGTAACAATTGTTTTGACTTTTTCTTAAATTTTGTCCACTGTAAAGCGCTATTGACCAGGAAATGTTAATGGCACACAATAATTTACACCGTAACACAGCATCAAAAGTTAGAAGTACATTTGTAAATAGCTCGGTGTAGGTACGATTAGTATGATTCTGTAGTTATGGTAATCAGTTGAGTTCTGAATTGTGAGTTGTTGAGCAACATTATAAACGTACCCAGGTTCTGACAAGCTCCTTTTCCAATAGAAAGCACCAAAACTGCAAAAAAGAAAACAAAACGACCGAATTATTCGTCAGGATAAATACGGCAGCACGCCTCCCCTCGCGCGTGACTCACATAGCTTGCAACATGACTTGTAGCGTGACCGTGCCAAATTTATGCGTCGACCTTCGCATTTCTATCCATCGCCCGGCGTAAATCAATAGATGATGATCAAAAACCGGATATCCAATCTATCAATCTATAGCAAACGTCAGCAATTAGTAAAATTGCTATCGATTGCTATCGGCCAATCGATGACCAATCAATAATCACAATGTTATCTTTTGAATTTCAGTCAGATTTCATTACCGGGGTCCGTGTGATCAGATTTAGTTCCGCTCGTAGCCTCGAAATTGTCTTTAAATCCCCGGTTTAAAGACTTCACCTTAAAAACACGATCTGCGAAGCGAGAATCCACACTCTACACACGCCTTATCGATTCCGATGGATCGTCGGTCGGCTCAGGACCTCTCAATCAGTAATTGATATCTGTATCGTTATCAATCTCGCCGTGTTATGTAGGACATTTGCGCCAAGTTTGTTCCCCTGGAAATACGATGGGAGAAAAGCGCTGGAAAGCCTGATTTATTGCTGGATTGCTGGTCGATCAGGACGCCAACAAGTGCTTTAAAGATTGATTGTCAATTGCTCCCTACACGCTGGATAAATACAAATGCAATTAGCCCGACCATTCGAACCCAATTGAACCATTCGGTAATTCGAAACCAATCGAACTAAATCGAACGATTGGGTTCGATTGGTCCGGAAATGGAATTTGCAATCGAGCTAACAAACTTTTGTGAGAGAGTTCGATTGCGTTCGAATTCCCAACCCTATCGAACTCAATCGAACTCAACTGAAGTCATTCGAACAACTGAACAACTGAACTGAAAGCCATAAAACAATAGAATTTTTCGGTTTTTTCCTACAAAAGAGTTTCAATAAAGCCTGTCCTCATGATCAGCTAATTTAGTTTTTTGTATGTTTCCGTAAAATGATTGTGATCCAATGTCGACCTTTTTTGCAATCACCTTGCCATAATGGGCCGGAGCCAAATGATTCGATTGTGTTCGATTGCTTTGATTTTTTTGTGAGTTCGATTTTGTTCGAGTACCGAGCCTAATCGAACATCCAATCACGCGATTGAGTTCGAATGTGTGCGATTGATTCGATTGCGGTGAATTAGGCACAGTAGCCTATTAATTTTAAAAAGAGATGTGACTGTTGCTAATTT